>CM059210.1:6643835-6976335 GCA_030347435.1 Clarias fuscus | reverse complement strand
CAGACATAACAGTCAGAGCTGCTGCTAAAGAAAACTTATCAGCAATTTAACAGATTGGAGAGTTTCACAGTGCTGATGTTTTGAGCTTGTAAGGACAAGCTAAGAGACGTCCCAAGTACACGTATACATGTATACACACACGCGTGCTCTTACTGTGATGCGCTTCATGTCCAGCAGCCGGAGTGGAAGCACACAGCGCAGCACGGTCTGTTTGTAGCATGACTCCTGAGCTACAGGGTTTCCATCCAGGGCGAGCTCACTCAGAGAGCACAAGTCTCCCAGACATGCCAGCTCACCAAAACTAATGGACACACACACGCACACACACACACACACACACAGACATATACATAATCACAAATGTCAGGCTGTGTCAATAGTAACTTACATGCACTTCACTATATGTATATACTGTAATGCTGTTAGGAAACCCTGTATTTAATATAAGCTTTAATATGATCTCTATGTGCATTATTCACATACTAACCTCATTAACCAGTACTGAACACATACAGTACCCCTATATTGAATGCATAATGCTGTACTGAATAAGTACTGCAGAATTTAAACACACTACTGCTGTACAAAATATGTCCTGCCGTATTGATCATATACTGCTGTACTAAATATGTCCTGCTGCACTGATCATGTACTGCTGTACTAAATAAGTACTGGCGTACTGAATGTGTACTGCTGTATTGATCATACTGTATACTGCTATACTGAATATGTACTGCTATACTAAACACGGACTTCTGTACTACATATGTACTGCTGTACTGAACATACTGAATACGCTTTTCTGTTCTCATGACATACTTCTCTACTGAATACGTGCTGCTGAAATACACATGTAATGCTGTATTGAATGTGTGCTGCTGTACTGAATACATGCCGCTGTACAGAATTTATGCTGCTGTACTTAATACTAAATGCTATACAAGTAAACCTGTGAAATCAGCAAATAAAAACTAAAGAAGAGAAGAGAAAAGAAGAAGAGAGCTTCCTGAAACACAGCTGGTGCCTTTCACATTCATATTTCTCTCTCTCTCTTTCTCTCAGCATGAATAAATCATTAGCCTGGACCTTTCAACCATTTATGATCAGTGCTCTCTCTGGGTTCTTCTCAGCCACATTGCTCCATTACCCCATCAATTCCTCCATCACCTCCTTCATTACCTCCACATCATTCCTCAACTACCCATGCCATCTCTCCATCACCTGCTCCATTAGCCCATCACCTCCTTCATCACCCAATCACCCCTCCAACACCTCTTCCATTACCTCCTCAATAACTTTCTTTATCATCTGCTCCATTACCAACTCCGTCACCCCTTTTCCATTACCTCTTTCATCACCCAGACCCTATCTCCATCACCTCCTCAATCAGCTCCTTCATTATCTTGTTCCCCCTTTAATGACATCCTCCAACACCCCATTACCCCATCACCTCTTCCCTTACCCTACCACGTTCTTCATCACCCCATCACCCCTCTTTACCTTCTCCATCACACATTTCCTGTGTCATGAGCAAAAATGCAGAGTCACTCATACACTGTGTGTCTCTCTCCCCTCTCTCTCTCTCTCTCTCTCTCTCTCTCTCTCTGCTTGGCTGGAGCCGGACAAATGACATGGCAAAATAGCGGGACAAAAGGATTTCAAAGGAGTAAAGAAACAAGACAAACAAGAAGAGAAGCAGAACTCCAAATATACAAAGAGAGAGAGAGAGAGAGAGAGAGAGAGAGAGAGAGAGAGAGGAAAGATACACAAGTACTTACATACTTATATACACACACTATACTATGAACTGATAGTACAGTTATCTTGTAATGTAGCGTCAGTCCTTATGTATGGGCAGGGCAAAGAAAAAAAAAAAGATGTCTACCTCAGCACTTTTGAGGAGTCGTGGAAAGGAGGGGGTTAATGCAGCCGCACTTTCTCTTACCTGCTGATGTTGTTAGCACTGAGGAAGAGACGCCGGAGACAGGGCAACTGGTCCACCTCCGTCTACTCAAAGAGAAAGAGAAAGAGAGAGAGGGAAAATAATGAGGGATGAGGGAGGGTGAGAGAGAAAGAGGGATGCTGCAGAATCCCTTGTGAAGCTGTGAGCTCTTACCATTCGTCCAGTCACCTTGCAGCGCCGGCAAACTGCTCCATCCGGCCAGCGCGCACGCATGCGCACATGCATAAACACACACAGACACACACACACACACACACACACACACACACACACACACACACACACACACAGACTGCTGCGGCGGCTTGGGGAGGGGTGTGAACACAGTGCAGGAGAGGAGAAGGACAAGGAGGAGGGGGGGAGAGAGAGAGAGAGAGAGAGAAAAAGAGAGAGGGGGAAATGCAGAGATGCTCATACACGCTTTGCGAATAGCTGAGATGGGCCAGCTGATGACGTCGGCAACGGACGACCAAATGAGGGGGGATGTGTTTTGTGATTATCCTATGTGAGTGCTCGATGGAAAGAGATAGAACAAAGGATGAAGGGAGGAAATTGGGGAAAGGGAGGGAAGGAAGGAGGGTGGACGAAGGGGAAAAGGCTGTGACTGGCAGATGTGGACACAGATGGGTGGCAATGTCACAGAGGGCAACAGTTATACTCTAGCAATTATACTCGAACGATTGTGGGTGTGTTTGAGATCAGATTTCAGGCACATCTTTATCCTTCCATCCATCCACACAGACAAACACACACAATTACTATAGTATGCTTTCTTGAGTCAGCACTTATTGGCTGGCAAGTTGCCCCTTAACTCCTCTCACAAAGCCAGCCTTCAGTACTGCACTCTTCACGCCTGATTATAATGCTCTCAGGCAGGTGTGTACACACTCAGACAAGTGTCCTCTTGTCTGGTTGGATAATAATGATGTTTTTTTAAGGCCTCTAGGGATAAGCTACTGTCCAGGATCTACTTCAGTGAGGCACAGATGGCTTAGCCTTGCATTAGAGATAGTAAAAAAAATCATTGATCCTTAGACACACAGGGATTCTCTCTGCAACAATGTCTCTTTCGTCATCGCACTAATACAGGCATACAGGCAGTGTATTCAGCGGCTATTTGTTTATCAGGAACACATGTACACCTGGACATTCTTGCAATTGTCCCACAAGCCAATAATGTGGCAGCAGAACACAGATACAGGTCAAGAGCTGACAGGAACTTATATAATCACTCTTTACAAACACAATGAACCCGACAGATGGGCTACAACAGCAGATACACATTAATGTGCAAATGGATTGAACCACACCTCATTTCTTCATATTAAATTAAATTAAATTAAATGGTAAATAAAAGAAGCTGGAACAAATGTTTTACTGTGACATGCTGCAAAGTGGCTAAAGATACAATTTAAAAACTTGTTGTTTATGTAACAACCTCAGCAGCATCCTCATTTCGCCTCTCGTCTGTTCCAACCATCAACAGTTTACTAAGCACTGGCCTGATTATCTGTCATCACCTGCACCTGTTTCTCACTCGTTTAATGCCTTAGATTAGATGTTTTTTTTTTTTTTACTTGAATGATTCATAATTCACTGTGTGGCTTAAGTAACAAAAACATTCCTCTGAAACTGGTCAGGTACAGAAACTGGAATAAATAAGAAACAAAATCTTGCCAAAAATGAGAGCCAAAAAAAGTCCTTCAGGAAGCCTGGAGATCTATTCCTTGAAAATCAGGCTTTTTATCATAATATATCAGGCTTCAGTCTACGCATGAGTCCTTCATACCATGCCTAAATATGATTACCCACTCCTCTACCCCCAAATGGTCACCTTTCATATTTGCTATGTTGTTCTGAACCTGTGCAAACTTGGGTATCTACACACCCATACAGTACGTGGCAGTATTATTAGGGCCCAAGCACTGAGTGCGCAGGGCCCTATTGTTTTCGTTAGGATTATTAGGGCCCAAGCACTGAGTGCGCAGGGCCCTATTGTTTTCGTTAGGATTATTATTAGGGCCCAAGCACTGAGTGCGCAGGGCCCTATTGTTTTCGTTAGGATTATTATTATTATTTTTTTTTTTTTTTTTTTTTTTCTTTTTATTATTTTTCTTTCAATCATCCGGGCACTTTCGGGCCTCTTAACATACTCAAAAACTCACCAAAATTTGCACACAGATTGGAATCTGCGGCCAACAGGTCCTCAGTGGGGCTCGGCCCGGGGCGTCGCACACGCCCCACACAGCGCCCCCTACAGAGTCTTGCCTTATAGCTCAGACACACTTGCACATATACTTATAAAACTCGGTGAACATTTAGATCTCATCAAACTGAACAAGTTTCGCGCTGCATGTCATCAGGACTAATCAACAGGAAGTGAGTTATTTTGAGTTGTTTGCAAAACGCACCCAATGGAATTTGAAATACTCCTCCTAGGAACTTTTTACAATTCGCACCAAACCAGCTAACTATGATCTAAACAAGTTGCCGATGCAAAATTGCAGAGATCTTTTTGATACCTCGAACGGTTCGGCCGTGGCGACGCTTTAAAATTATGGCGAATAAAATGAAACAGGAAGTGGCTAATAACTTCTGTGTACATTAAGTTAGGCACATGAAAGTTTATAGGTATGTTAAGAGTAGGAAGCTGATCACATCATATGACAATCATGAGTCTATGTCATAGCGCCACCAAGTGGCAGCAGGAAGTGTGTCACTTTTGGAAATCAGTAATATTTTGTCCTTTACTTTCACCTGATTTGGTTCAAAATCAGTCAGAATAATGAAAAGACATGGGTCATTTGAAAACATGGAGGGTTTTTTTTCTAATTTGAATCGTGTTGCTATGGTGACGATTTAACTCAAGAAAAAATCGAAGACAACTATTCTTCTCATATCTTACGAGTGGAAAGACCTACGGGTCCCAAATTGTATGGGTGTAGACTCTAACTGATTGTGAGGAATCCCTGAGAGCCTGGAGCCCGGGCGTGGCACAGGGCCTGTACAGCGCCCCCTGGAACTTTGTAAAGTTTCAGCTGCATAACTCATATCCACTTTCACATATATGAATGAGACCCAGTATAAATTTAGATCTCATTGAGATGAACAACTTGCATACCCCATGTCATGGAATCCGCTGAACAGGAAGTCAGTTATTTGGCGTTGTTTGAAAAACGCACCCATTGGAATGTGATCTACTACTCTTACAGGATTAATAGGTTTTTGACCAAACAGGGTCTAATATAATCTCAAGAGATTGAGGATCTAATATTGTGAAGGGCTGGTTGATATCTTAAACGGGTCGGCCGTGGCGAGCCCTTAAACCTATGGCGAATAACAGGAAACAGGAAGTGGCTAATAACTTCTGTATAAATTGAGTGACGTTCATCAAACCTCAGCAGTAGGTTAAGAGAAGAGTCCTGCTCACAGTGACATGGGTCCCGTGAGTCTCAGTCATAGCGCCACCAACTGGCAGCAGAAAGTGTCTACTTTTAGAAATTAAATTCTTTTGTGACTAATTTTCAGCAAATTGGCTTCAACATCAGGCACAATAATTGGAAGACACGGCTGATGTCACACTGTAAAGGATTTTTTGATACGTTGAATAGTGTTGATATGGCAACATATCATTTGGAGCAAACATAAGATACTTATATCCACCAAGTGGAAAGTCCTAATGTGCCCAAACATTTTATGTAGAAAGAACAACTGCTTCTGAGTAGATTTCTTGAGTTTCATGTTTTTGTGATGCTCACACAGCTCCCAACAATTTTTACAGTATATTTATCAGCCTTGGTCTGAATTTTCTGTACTGACTCCTGCAGTAATAAAATATGTCCAGTAGATGGCAGTAGTAGGCAGGTATTCTGCAGTCAGGTCTTTCCCCTTCTCATTTACTATGGCTTCATGTTTATTATTTAAACATATGCAGAAATCATAAAAAATAAACAATACAAACATTTAAATTGCCCACTGTGCAACATTCAGTCTGGTGGACAAGCGCGGCGATATACACACCAGACCACACATTCTACACATCGGTCATGTACACATCCCGACAAATACACAATATGAACACACTAACTATCCTACATGCACACACACACACATCACAAGCACACGTCACTAATGGTACCTGACTAAATAAAAATCAATATATCATGAAAAAGGAAAAAGATCCTTAAACAAGAGGCTCCTGCGCACCTATAGTGTGTGGGTGAGTTTTTAATTGCAAATCAGTTTTGATATCTCAAATGTCTCAGCCGTACTAATGTCTTAAACTTACACAACGAAAAATGATTAATAACACACACATCACTAATGTCAACACACTACATTAAAAAAGAAAAGAAAAGAATGATCCTTAGGAAAACAAGAGGGTCCTGCACATCTATAGCACACATCTCTCACGACACACACACACTCACACACACACACACTCACTCATTATATTCAGTGACACGGACAGTGACATCACATTCAGGAACATCCTTAAACTTACACTGAAAAATTATTAATAACACACATCACTAATGTTCACACACAGACTCACACACCATACACACAAACACACACTCCATATATATATATATATATATATATATATATATATATATATATATATTTTTTTTTTTTTTTTTTTTTTCTGTAATACAATTTATACATAGACCTTAATTCTATCATACAAGTTTCTATAGATCTGTATATATGTTTATATTGCACTGCTAACTTGCACTTCTGGTTAGATGCTAACTGCATTTCGTTGCCTTGTGACTGCGTGCAATGACAATAAAGTTGAATCTAATCTAATCTAATCTAATATACACAAACACGCACAAACACAAGCACATTTACTCGTCACACACAGACTGACACATCTACATCTCACACACCTCTGTCCCTCACTCTCACACACACTAAACCTCCCACACACACACACACACACACACACACACACACACACACACACAAATCACATCACATCACATCACTGTCACACACATCTCTCCCTCACTCTCACACACACATCACATCACATCACACATTTTGATCTCTCAAACGGGTCAGCAGTGATAATGTCTTAAACTTACACCGAACAATTATTAATCACACACAAATCACTAATATTTGAACACACCATACACACAAACATGCACAAACACAAGCACACATCACTAATGTTAACACACTAAATAAACACACACAAAGACACAAACACATCTCACACACACGCACACACATGCATGCACAAACACAAACAAATACACTCATACATCACACAAATGAGCACCTACATACACACACACATTATAACATCACAAATTATAACACTCACACACTCACATCTCTGTCTCACGCAGAAACACACACATCCACTAACAAGTCACATGTCTTGGACATACTAACACACACATCACTAATGTTAACACACAGATTCACACACCACACACACACAAACACACAAAAACACATTTACTCATCAGAGACAGACTGACACATTAACTAGTCACACACACACACACACAAATATTTAGGGCCCAAACTGATATTAGCCCAGTATGATGTGTGACGTTCTGTGTGCAAGTTCTGCGGTGCAACCGGGTGCCAATGACTTTTTTGAGGTTTTGACACACTCGAATAACACGCAGGTTGTGCGGTGCGCCCGGGGTGGGGACCGCGCCCGTTGCTTGGGCCCGTCATCGTTGCTTGCAACTTTAATTAGGGCCCAAGCACTGAGTGCGCAGGGCCCTCTTGTTTTCGTTAGGATTATTAGGGCCCAAGCACTGAGTGCGCAGGGCCCTATTGTTTTCGTTAGGATTATTATTATTTTTTTTTTTTTTATTATTTTTTTTCCACACTTTTGGTACTTTTGGGGTCCTTAACATACTCAAAAACTCATCAAAATTTGCACACAGATTGGAACCGGCGGCCATCAGGTCCTCAGTGGGGCTCGGCCCGGGGAGTCGCACACGCCCGGCACAGCGCCCCCTAGAAAATCGTGCCTCATAGCTCAGGCACACTTGCACGTATCCTTATAAAACTCAGTGTACATTTAGAACTCATCAAACTGAACAAGTTTCGCGCTGCATGTCATCAGATATTATCAACAGGAAGTGAGTTATTTTGAGTTGTTTGCAAAACGCACCCAATGGAATTTGAAATACTCCTCCTAGGGAATTTTTACAATTCGCACCAAACCAGGGAAATATGATCTAAACAAGTTGCCGATGCAAAATTGCAGAGATCTTTTTGATACCTCGAACGGTTCGGCCGTGGTGAAGCTTTAAAATTATGGCGAATAAAATGAAACAGGAAGTGGCTAATAACTTCTGTCTACATTAACTTATGTACATGAAACTTTACAGGTGTCTTAAGAGCAGGAAGCTGATCACATTATATGACAATGATGAGTCTATGGCATAGCGCCACCAAGTGGCAGCAGGAAGTGTGTCACTTTTGGAAATCACTAATATTTTGGCCTTTACTTTCACCCGATTTGGTTCAAAATCAGTCAGAATAATGAAAACACATGGGTCATTTGACACTATGAAGGATTTTTTTCTAATTTGAATTGTCTTGCTATGGCGACGATTTATCTAGAGAAAAAACATAAAATGAAGTGCAAAAAAATGAATCATCTCATATCGAACGAGTGGAAAGACCTACGGTTCCAAAATTTTGCGGCTATACACTGAAACTGATTATGAGTAAGCCCTGAGAGCCTGGACCCCGGGCGTGGCACAGGGCCTGTACAGCGCCCCCTGGAACTTTGTGAAAAATTTAGCTGCATAACTCATATCCACTTTCACATATATGAATGAGACCCAGGATAAATTTAGATCTCATTGAGCTTAACAAGCTGCATACCCCATACTGGAATCCGCTGAACAGGAAGTCGGTTATTTAGCGTTGTTTGAAAAACGCACCCATTGGAATGTGATCTACTACTCTTACAGGATTCATATATTTTTGACCAAACAGGGTCCAATACAATCTCAAGACATTGAGGATCTAATATTGCGAAGGGCTGCTTGATATCTGAAACGGGTCGGCCGTGGCGAGCCCTTAAACCTATGGCGAATAACAGGAAACAGGAAGTGGCTAATAACTTCTGTATAAATTGTGTGACGTTCATCAAACCTCAGCAGTAGGTTAAGAGAAGAAACCTGCTCACAGTGACATGGGTCCCGTGAGTCTCAGTCATAGCGCCACCAACTGGCAGCAGAAAGTGTCTACTTTTAGAAATTAAATTCTTTTGTGACTAATTTTCAGCAAATTGGCTTCAAAATCAGGCACAATAATTGGAAGACACGGCTGATGTCACACTGTAAAGGACTTTTTGATACGTTGAATAGTGTTGCTATGGCAACATATAATTTTGAGCAAATATAAGATACTTATATCCACCAAGTGGAAAGTCCTAATGTGCCCAAACATTTTAGATAGAAGGAACAACTGCTTCTGAGTAGATTTCTTGAGTTTCATGTTTTTGTGATGCTCATACAGCTCCCAACAATTTTTACAGTATATTTATCAGCCTTGGTCTGAACTGTGTCCACTGACTCCTGCAGTAATAAAATATGTCCAGTAGATGGCAGTAGTAGGCAGTTATTCTGCAGTCAGGTCTTTCCCCTTTTCCTTTACTATGCCTTCATGTTTACTATTTAAACATATGCAGAAATTATAAAAAATAAACAATACAAACATTTAAATTGCCCACTGTACAACATACACACACACATTATATGGGACATCACATTCAGGAACATCCTTAAACTTACACCGATAAATTATTCATAAGACACATCACCAATATTAACACCAGACTCACACACCATACACACACACACACACCATATACATGAACACGCACAAACACAAGCACATTTACTCGTCACACACAGACTGGCCCATCTACATGTCACACACCTCTCTCCCTCACTCTCACACACACACACACACACACACACACACACACACACACACACACACACACACACACACACACACACACACACTCATTTATATTCAGTATTCAGTGACACAGACAGTGACATCACATTCAGGAACATCCTTAAACTTACACCGATAAATTATTTATCACACACATCACTAATGTTCACACACAGACTCACACACCATACACACAAACATCTACAAACAAACACACACACACACACCATATACACAATCTCACACAAACACAAGCACATTTACTCGTCACACACAGACTGACACATCTACATGTCACACACCTCTCTCCCTCACTCTCTCTCTCTCTCACACACACACACACACACACACAGGACAAGCCAAAGACTGATCCAGCATCAGCATCAAATAAAACCCATTGCGTGTCATACTCAAACTTGACCTCACATCACATCACTGTCACACACCTCTCTCCCTCACTCTCACACACACATCACACATTTTGATATCTCAAACGGGTCAGCCGTGATAATGTCTTAAACTTACACCCAACAATTATTAATAACACACATCACTAATATTAACACACAGATGCAGACACCATACTCACAAACATGCACAAACACAAGCACACATCACTAATGTTAACACACTAAATACACACACACACAAACACAAAGATATCTCACACACATGCATGCACACACACAAACAAGTACACTCATACATCACACACATGCACACCTACATACACACACATTATAACATCACAAATTGTAACACTCACACACTCACATCTCTGTCTCACACACCCTCACGCAGAAACACACACACCCATTAACAAGTCACATATCTTAAACATACTAACACACACTACTGTTAACACAGACTTACACACCACACACACACACACTCATTATATTCAGTGACACAGACAGTGACATCACATTCAGGAACATCCTTAAACTTACACCGATAAATTATTCATAACACACATCACCAATATTAACACACAGACTCACACACCATACACACACACACACACACACACACCATATACACAAACTCACAGAAGCACATTTACTCGTCACACACAGACTGACACATCTACATGTCACACACCTCTCTCCCTGACTCTCTCTCTCACACACACACACACACATCACATCACATCACTGTCACACACCTCTCTCCCTCACTCTCACACACACACATCACACATTTTGATATCTCAAACGGGTCAGCAGTGATAATGTCTTAAACTTACACCGAACAATTATTAATCACACACAAATCACTAATATTTGAACACACCATACACACAAACATACACAAGCACACATCACTAATGTTAACACACTAATTAAACACACACACACACACACACACACACACACACACACACAAACACATCTCACACACACGCACACACATGCATGCACACACAAACAAATACACTCGTACATCACACAAATGAGCACCTACATACTCACACATTATAACATCACAAATTATAACACTCACACACTCACATCTCTGTCTCACGCAGAAACACACACATCCACTAACAAGTCACATGTCTTGGACATACTAACACACACATCACTAATGTTAACACACAGATTCACACACCACACACACACAAACACACAAAAACACATTTACTCATCAGAGACAGACTGACACATTAACTAGTCACACACACACACACACACACAAATATTTAGGGCCCAAACTGATATTAGCCCAGTATGATGTGTGACGTTCTGTGTGCAAGTTCTGCGGTGCAACCGGGTGCCAATGACTTTTTTGAGGTTTTGACACACTCGAATAACACGCAGGTTGTGCGGTGCGCCCGGGGTGGGGACCGCGCCCGTTGCTTGGGCCCGTCATCGTTGCTTGCAACTTTAATTATTATTATTTTTTTTTTTCTTTTTTTTATTATTTTTCTTTCAATCATCCGGGCACTTTCGGGCCTCTTAACATACTCAAAAACTCCCCAAAATTTGCACACAGATTGGAATCTGCGGCCAACAGGTCCGCAGTGGGGCTCGGCCCGGGGCGTCGCACACGCCCCGCGCAGCGCCCCCTACAGTGTCTTGCCTTATAGCTCAGACACACTTGCACGTATACTTATAAAACTCGGTGAACATTTAGATCTCATCAAACTGAACAAGTTTCGCGCTGCATGTCATCAGGTCTAATCAACAGGAAGTGAGTTATTTTGAGTTGTTTGCAAAACGCACCCAATGGAATGTGATAAACTCCTCCTAGGAAATTTTTACAATTCGCACCAAACCAGCTAAATATGATCTAAACAAGTTGCCGATGCAAAATTGCAGAGATCTTTTTGATACCTCGAACGGTTCGGCCGTGGCGACGCTTTAAAATTATGGCGAATAAAATGAAACAGGAAGTGGCTAATAACTTCTGTGTACATTAAGTTATGCACATGAAACTTTACAGGTATGTTAAGAGTAGGAAGCTGATCACATCATATGACAATCATGAGTCTATGTCATAGCGCCACCAAGTGGCAGCAGGAAGTGTGTCACTTTTGGAAATCAGTAATATTTTGTCCTTTACTTTCACCTGATTTGGTTCAAAATCAGTCAGAATAATGAAAAGACATGGGTCATTTGAAATCATGAAGGATTTTTTTCTAATTTGAATCGTGTTGCTATGGTGACGATTTAACTCAAGAAAAAATCGAAGAAAATGATTCTTCTCATATCTTACGAGTGGAAAGACCTACGGTTCCAAAATTGTATGGGTGTAGACTCTCACTGATTGTGAGGAAGCCCTGAGAGCCTGGAGCCCGGGCGTGCCACAGGGCCTGTACAGCGCCCCCTGGAACTTTGTAAAGTTTAAGCTGCATAACTCATATCCACTTTCACATATATGAATGAGACCCAGTATAAATTTAGATCTCATTGAGGTGAACAACTTGCATAACCCATGTCATGGAATCCGCTGAACAGGAAGTCGGTTATTTGGCGTTGTTTGAAAAACGCACCCATTGGAATGTGATATACTACTCTTACAGGATTCATATGTTTTTGACCAAACAGGGTCTAATATAATCTCAAGACATTGAGGATCTAATATTGTGAAGGGCTGGTTGATATCTTAAACGGGTCGGCCGTGGCGAGCCCTTAAACCTACGGCGAATAACAGGAAACAGGAAGTGGCTAATAACTTCTGTATAAATTGTGTGACGTTCATCAAACCTCAGCGGTAGGTTAAGAGAAGAATCCTGCTCACAGTGACATGGGTCCTGTGAGTCTCAGTCATAGCGCCACCAACTGGCAGCAGAAAGTGTCTACTTTCAGAAATTAAATTCTTTTGTGGCTAATTTTCAGCAAATTGGCTTCAAAATCAGGCACAATAATTGGAAGGCACGGCTGATGTCACACTGTAAAGGACTTTTTGATACGTTGAATAGTGTTGCTATGGCAACATATCATTTTGAGCAAATATAAGATACTTATATCCACCAAGTGGAAAGTCCTAATGTTCCCAAACATTTTAGGTAGAAAAAACAACTGGTTCTGAGTAGATTTCTTGAGTTTCATGTTTTTGTGATGCTCACACAGCTCCCAACAATTTTTACAGTATATTTATCAGCCTTGGTCTGAATTTTCTGCACACACTCCTGCAGTAATAAAATATGTCCAGTAGATGGCAGTAGTAGGCAGGTATTCTGCAGTCAGGTCTTTCCCCTTCTCATTTACTATGGCTTCATGTTTACAATTTAAACATATGCAGAAATTATAAAAAATAAACAATACAAACATTTAAATTGCCCACTGTGCAACATTGAGTCTGGTGGACAAGCGCGGCGATATACACACCAGACCACACATTCTAAACACACACACACACACACACACACACACACACACTCTACACATCGGTCATGTACACATCCCGACAAATACACAATATGAACACACTAACTATCCTACATGCACACACACACACACACACACACATCACAAGCACACGTCACTAATGTGACCTGACTAAATAAAAATCAATATATCATGAAAAAGGAAAAAGATCCTTAGGAAAACAAGAGGCTCCTGCGCATCTATAGCACACATCTCTCACGACAGACACACACTCACACTCATCATATTCAGTGACACGGACAGTGACATCACATTCAGGAACATCCTTAAACTTACACCAAAACATTATTAATAACACACATCACTAATGTTAACACAGACTCACACACCATACACACAAACAACCACACACACACACACACACACACACACACACACACACACACACACACACACTCCATATACACAAACACAAGCACATTTACTCGTCACACACAGACTGACACATCTACATCTCACACACCTCTGTCCCTCACTCTCACACACACTAAACCTCCCACACACTAAACCTCCCACATACACATGCACACACACACACGCACACACACACACACACACACACACACACACACACACACACAAATCACATCACATCACATCACTGTCACACACCTCTCTCCCTCACTCTCACACACACATCACACATGTTGATATCTCAAACGGGTCAGCCGTGATAATGTCTTAAACTTACACCGAACAATTATTAATCACACACAAATCACTAATATTTGAACACACCATACACACAAACATACACAAGCACACATCACTAATGTTAACACACTAAATAAACACACACACACACACACACACACAAACACATCTCACACACACGCACACACATGCATGCACACACAAACAAATACACTCGTACATCACACAAATGAGCACCTACATACTCACACATTATAACATCACAAATTATAACACTCACACACTCACATCTCTGTCTCATGCAGAAACACACACATCCACTAACAAGTCACATGTCTTGGACATACTAACACACACATCACTAATGTTAACACACAGATTCACACACCACACACACACAAACACACAAAAACACATTTACTCATCAGAGACAGACTGACACATTAACTAGTCACACCCACACCCACACACACACACACACACACACACACACAAATATTTAGGGCCCAAACTGATATTAGCCCAGTATGATGTGTGACGTTCTGTGTGCAAGTTCTGCGGTGCAACCGGGTGCCGATGACTTTTTCGAGGTTTTGACACACTCGAATAACACGCAGGTTGTGCGGTGCGCCCGGGGTGGGGACCGCGCCCGTTGCTTGGGCCCGTCATCGTTGCTTGCAACTTTAATTTTTTTTTTATTTATTTTTTTTATTATTTTTCTTTCAATCATCCGGGCACTTTCGGGCCTCTTAACATACTCAAAAACTCACCAAAATTTGCACACAGATTGGAATCTGCGGCCAACAGGTCCTCAGTGGGGCTCGGCCCCGGGCGTCGCACACGCCCCGCACAGCGCCCCCTAGAGAGTCTTGCCTTATAGCTCAGACACACTTGCACGTATACTTATAAAACTCGGTGTACATTTAGATCTCATCAAACTAAACAAGTTTCGCGCTGCATGTCATCAGGTCTAATCAACAGGAAGTGAGTTATTTTGAGTTGTTTGCAAAACGCACCCAATGGAATGTGATAAACTCCTCCTAGGAAATTTTTCCAATTCGCACCAAACCAGCTAAATATGATCTAAACAAGTTGCCGATGCAAAATTGCAGAGATCTTTTTGATACCTCGAACGGTTCGGCCGTGGCGACGCTTTAAAATTATGGCGAATAAAATGAAACAGGAAGTGGCTAATAACTTCTGTGTACATTAAGTTATGCACATGAAACTTCACAGGTATGTTAAGAGTAGGAAGCTGATCACATCATATGACGATCATGAGTCTATGTCATAGCGCCACCAAGTGGCAGCAGGAAGTGTGTCACTTTTGGAAATCAGTAATATTTTGTCCTTTACTTTCACCTGATTTGGTTCAAAATCAGTCAGAATAATGAAAAGACATGGGTCATTTGAAATCATGGAGGATTTTTTTTCTAATTTGAATCGTGTTGCTATGGTGACGATTTAACTCAAGAAAAAATCGAAGACAACTATTCTTCTCATATCTTACGAGTGGAAAGACCTACGGGTCCCAAATTGTATGGGTGTAGACTCTCCCTGATTGTGAGGAAGCCCTGAGAGCCTGGAGCCCGGGCGTGGCACAGGGCCTGTACAGCGCCCCCTGGAACTTTGTAAAGTTTCAGCTGCATAACTCATATCCACTTTCACATATATGAATGAGACCCAGTATAAATTTAGATCTCATTGAGATGAACAACTTGCATACCCCATGTCATGGAATCCGCTGAACAGGAAGTCAGTTATTTGGCGTTGTTTGAAAAACGCACCCATTGGAATGTGATATACTACTCTTACAGGATTAATAGGTTTTTGACCAAACAGGGTCTAATATAATCTCAAGACATTGAGGATCTAATATTGTGAAGGGCTGGTTGATATCTTAAACGGGTCGGCCGTGGCGAGCCCTTAAACCTACGGCGAATAACAGGAAACAGGAAGTGGCTAATAACTTCTGTATAAATTGAGTGACGTTCATCAAACCTCAGCAGTAGGTTAAGAGAAGAGTCCTGCTCACAGTGACATGGGTCCCGTGAGTCTCAGTCATAGCGCCACCAACTGGCAGCAGAAAGTGTCTACTTTTAGAAATTAAATTCTTTTGTGACTAATTTTCAGCAAATTGGCTTCAAAATCAGGCACAATAATTGGAAGACACGGCTGATGTCACACTGTAAAGGACTTTTTGATACGTTGAATAGTGTTGCTATGGCAACATATAATTTTGAGCAAATATAAGATACTTATATCCACCAAGTGGAAAGTCCTAATGTGCCCAAACATTTTAGGTAGAAGGAACAACTGCTTCTGAGTAGATTTCTTGAGTTTCATGTTTTTGTGATGCTCACACAGCTCCCAACAATTTTTACAGTAGATTTATCAGCCTTGGTCTGAACTGTGTCCACTGACTCCTGCAGTAATAAAATATGTCCAGTAGATGGCAGTAGTAGGCAGTTATTCTGCAGTCAGGTCTTTCCCCTTTTCCTTTACTATGCCTTCATGTTTACTATTTAAACATATGCAGAAATTATAAAAAATAAACAATACAAACATTTAAATTGCCCACCGTACAACATACACACACATTATATGTGACATCACATTCAGGAACATCGTTAAACTTACACCGATAAATTATTCATAAGACACATCACCAATATTAACACCAGACTCACACACCATACACACACACACACACACACACACACACACACACACACACACACACACACACACACACACTCCATATACATGAACACGCACAAACACAAGCACATTTACTCGTCACACACAGACTGGCCCATCTACATGTCACACACCTCTCTCCCTCACTCTCACACACACACACACACACACACACACACACTCATTTATATTCAGTATTCAGTGACACAGACAGTGACATCACATTCAGGAACATCCTTAAACTTACACCGATAAATTATTTATCACACACATCATTAATGTTCACACACAGACTCACACACCATACACACAAACATCTACAAACAAACACACACACACACACACCATATACACAAACTCACACAAACACAAGCACATTTACTCGTCACACACAGACTGACACATCTACATGTCACACACCTCTCTCCCTCACTCTCTCTCTCTCTCTCTCTCACACACACACACACACACACACACACACACACACACACACACACACACACACACACAGGACAAGCCAAAGACTGATCCAGCATCAGCATCAAATAAAACCCATTGCGTGTCATACTCAAACTTGACCTCACATCACATCACTGTCACACACCTCTCTCCCTCACTCTCACACACACATCACACATTTTGATATCTCAAACGGGTCAGCCGTGATAATGTCTTAAACTTACACCCAACAATTATTAATCACACACAAATCACTAATATTTGAACACACAATACACACAAACATGCACAAACACAAGCACACATCACTAATGTTAACACACTAAATAAACACACACACAAACACAAAGATATCTCACACACATGCATGCACACACACAAACAAGTACACTCATACATCACACACATGCACACACATTATAACATCACAAATTGTAACACTCACACACTCACATCTCTGTCTCACACACCCTCACGCAGAAACACACACACCCATTAACAAGTCACATATCTTAAACATACTAACACACACTACTGTTAACACAGACTTACACACCACACACACACACTCATTATATTCAGTGACACAGACAGTGACATCACATTCAGGAACATCCTTAAACTTAGACCGATAAATTATTCATAACACACATCACCAATATTAACACACAGACTCACACACCATACACACACACACACACACACACACACACACACACACACACACACACACACACACCATATACACAAACTCACACAAGCACATTTACTCGTCACACACAGACTGACACATCTACATGTCACACACCTCTCTCCCTGACTCTCTCTCACACACACACACACACACATCACATCACATCACTGTCACACACCTCTCTCCCTCACTCTCACACACACATCACACATTTTGATATCTCAAACGGGTCAGCCGTGATAATGTCTTAAACTTACACCCAACAATTATTAATCACACACAAATCACTAATATTTGAACACACAATACACACAAACATGCACAAACACAAGCACACATCACTAATGTTAACACACTAAATAAACACACACACAAACACAAAGATATCTCACACACATGCATGCACACACACAAACAAGTACACTCATACATCACACACATGCACACACATTATAACATCACAAATTGTAACACTCACACACTCACATCTCTGTCTCACACACCCTCACGCAGAAACACACACACCCATTAACAAGTCACATATCTTAAACATACTAACACACACTACTGTTAACACAGACTTACACACCACACACACACACTCATTATATTCAGTGACACAGACAGTGACATCACATTCAGGAACATCCTTAAACTTAGACCGATAAATTATTCATAACACACATCACCAATATTAACACACAGACTCACACACCATACACACACACACACACACACACACACACACACACACACACACACCATATACACAAACTCACACAAGCACATTTACTCGTCACACACAGACTGACACATCTACATGTCACACACCTCTCTCCCTGACTCTCTCTCACACACACACACACACACATCACATCACATCACTGTCACACACCTCTCTCCCTCACTCTCACACACACATCACACATTTTGATATCTCAAACGGGTCAGCCGTGATAATGTCTTAAACTTACACCCAACAATTATTAATCACACACAAATCACTAATATTTGAACACACAATACACACAAACATGCACAAACACAAGCACACATCACTAATGTTAACACACTAAATAAACACACACACAGAAACACACACACACACACACACACACACAAGAACACCTCTCACACACACGCACACACATGCATGCACACACAAACAAATACACTCGTACAATACACAAATGAGCACCTACATACTCACACATTATAACATCACAAATTATAACACTCACACACTCACATCTCTGTCTCACACACCCTCACGCAGAAACACACACATCCACTAACAAGTCACATGTCTTAGACATACTAACACACACATCACTAATGTTAACACACAGACTCACACACCACACACACACAAACACGCAAAAACACATTTACTCATCAGAGACAGACTGACACATTAACTAGTCACACACACACACACACACATATTTAGGGCCCAAACTGATATTAGCCCAGTATGAGGTGTGACGTTCCGCGGTGCAACCGGGTGCCAATGACTTTTTCGAGGTTTTGACACACTCGAATAACACGCAGGTTGTGCGGTGCGCCCGGGGTGGGGACCGCGCCCGTTGCTTGGGCCCGTCATCGTTGCTTGCAACTTTAATTTATTTTTTTTTTTTTTTTTATTATTTTTCTTTCAATCATCCGGGTACTTTTGGCCCTCTTAACATACTCAAAAACTCACCAAAATTTGCACACAGATTGGAATCTGCGGCCAACAGGTCCTCAGTGGGGCTCGGCCCGGGGCGTCGCACACGCCCCGCACAGCGCCCCCTACAGAGTCTTGCCTTATAGCTCAGACACACTTGCACGTATACTTATAAAACTCGGTGAACATTTAGATCTCATCAAACTGAACAAGTTTCGCGCTGCATGTCATCAGGTCTAATCAACAGGAAGTGAGTTATTTTGAGTTGTTTGCAAAACGCACCCAATGGAATGTGATAAACTCCTCCTAGGAAATTTTTCCAATTCGCACCAAACCTGCTAAATATGATCTAAACAATTTGCCGATGCAAAATTGCAGAGATCTTTTTGATACCTCGAACGGTTCGGCCGTGGCGACGCTTTAAAATTATGGCGAATAAAATGAAACAGGAAGTGGCTAATAACTTCTGTGTACATTAAGTTATGCACATGAAACTTTACAGGTATGTTAAGAGTAGGAAGCTGATCACATCATATGACAACCATGAGTCTATGTCATAGCGCCACCAAGTGGCAGCAGGAAGTGTGTCACTTTTGGAAATCAGTAATATTTTGTCCTTTACTTTCACCTGATTTGGTTCAAAATCAGTCAGAATAATGAAAAGACATGGGTCATTTGAAATCATGAAGGATTTTTTTCTAATTTGAATCGTGTTGCTACGGTGACGATTTAACTCAAGAAAAAATCGAAGAAAATTATTCTTCTCATATCTTGCGAGTGGAAAGACCTACGGTTCCAAAATTGTATGGGTGTAGACTCTCACTGATTGTGAGGAAGCCCTGAGAGCCTGGAGCCCGGGCGTGCCACAGGGCCTGTACAGCGCCCCCTGGAACTTTGTAAAGTTTAAGCTGCATAACTCATATCCACTTTCACATATATGAATGAGACCCAGTATAAATTTAGATCTCATTGAGGTGAACAACTTGCATACCCCATGTCATGGAATCCGCTGAACAGGAAGTCGGTTATTTTGCGTTGTTTGAAAAACGCACCCATTGGAATGTGATATACTACTCTTACAGGATTCATATGTTTTTGACCAAACAGGGTCTAATATAATCTCAAGACATTGAGGATCTAATATTGTGAACGGCTGGTTGATATCTTAAACGGGTCGGCCGTGGCGAGCCCTTAAAAATACGGCGAATAACAGGAAACAGGAAGTGGCTAATAACTTCTGTATAAATTGAGTGACATTCATCAAACCTCAGCAGTAGGTTAAGAGAAGAGTCCTGCTCACCGTGACATGGGTCCCGTGAGTCTCAGTCATAGCGCCACCAACTGGCAGCAGAAAGTGTCTACTTTCAGAAATTAAATTCTTTTGTGGCTAATTTTCAGCAAATTGGCTTCAAAATCAGGCACAATAATTGGAAGACACGGCTGATGTCACACTGTAAAGGACTTTTTGATACGTTGAATAGTGTTGATATGGCAACATATCATTTGGAGCAAACATAAGATACTTATATCCACCAAGTGGAAAGTCCTAATGTGCCCAAACATTTTATGTAGAAAGAACAACTGCTTCTGAGTAGATTTCTTGAGTTTCATGTTTTTGTGACGCTCATACAGCTCCCAACATTTTTTTACAGTATATTTATCATCCTTGTCCTGAACTGTCTGTACTGACTCCTGCAGTAATAAAATATGTCCAGTAGATGGCAGTAGTAGGCAGGTATTCTGCAATCAGGTCTTTCCCCTTCTCCTTTACTATGGCTTCATGTTTACAATTTAAATATATACAGAAATCATAAAAAATAAACAATACAAACATTTAAATTGCCCACTGTGCAACATTCAGTCTAGGGGACAAGCGCGGCGATATACACACCAGACCACACATTCTAAACACACACACACACACACACACACACACACACACACACACACACCCCATACAAACACACACACTCTACACATCGGTCATGTACACATCCCGACAAATACACAATATGAACACAGTAACTATCCTACATGCACACACACACACATCACAAGCACACGTCACTAATGTTACCTGACTAAATAAAAATCAATATATCATGAAAAAGGAAAAAGATCCTTAGGAAAACAAGAGGCTCCTGCGCACCTATAGTGTGTGGGTGAGTTTGTCATTGCAAATCAGTTTTGATATCTCAAATGTCTCAGCCGTGCTAATGTCTTAAACTTACACCGACAAATGATTAATAACACACACATCACTAATGTCAACACACTAGATTAAAAAAAAGGAATAATCCTTAGAAAAAACAAAAGGGTCCTGCGCATCTATAGCACACATCTCTCACGACACACACACACTCACACACAGACACACACACACACTCATCATATTCAGTGACACGGACAGTGACATCACATTCAGGAACATCCTTAAACTTACACCGAAACATTATTTATAACACACACATCACTAATGTTAACACACAGACTCACACACCATACACACAAACATCCACAAACACACACACACACACACACACCATATACACAAACTCGCACAAACACAAGCACATTTACTAGTCACACACAGACTGACACATCTACATGTCGCACACCTCTGTCCCTCACTCTCACACACACACACACACACACACACACACACACACACACACACACACACACACACACACACACACCACATCACATCACTGTCACACACCTCTCTCCCTCACTCTCACACACACATCACACATTTTGATATCTCAAACGGATCAGCCGTGATAATGTCTTAAACTTACACCCAACAATTATTAATAACACACACATCACTAATATTAACACACAGATGCAGACACCACACACACACACACACATGCACAAACACAAGCACACATCACTAATGTTAACACACTAAATAAACACTCACAAAGATATCTCACACACATGCATGCACACACACAAACAAGTACACTCATACATCACACACATGCACACCTACACCCACAGATACACAATATGAACACACTAACCATCTTACATGCACACACACACATATCACAAGCACACGTCACTAATGTTACCAGACTAAATAAAAGTCAATATATCATGAAAAAGGAAAAAGATCCTTAGGAAGACAAGAGGCTCCTGCGCATCTATAGTGTGTGGGTGAGTTTTTAATTACAAATCAGTTTTGATATCTCAAATGTCTGAGCCGTGCTAATGTCTTAAACTTACACAACGAAAAATGATTAATAACACACACATCACTAATGTCAACACACTACATTAAAAAAGAAAAGAAAAGAATGATCCTTAGGAAAACAAGAGGGTCCTGCACATCTATAGCACACATCTCTCACGACACACACACACACACTCATCATATTCAGTGACACGGACAGTGACATCACATTCAGGAACATCCTTAAACTTACACTGAAAAATTATTAATAACACACATCACTAATGTTCACACACAGACTCACACACCATACACACAAACACACACACACACTCCATATACACAAACACGCACAAACACAAGCACATTTACTCGTCACACACAGACTGACACATCTACATCTCACACACCTCTGTCCCTCACTCTCACACACACTAAACCTCCCACACACACGGACACACACACACGGACACACACACACACAAATCACATCACATCACTGTCACACACATCTCTCCCTCACTCTCACACACACATCACATCACATCACACATGTTGATATCTCAAACGGGTCAGCCGTGATAATGTCTTAAACTTACACCCAACAATTATTAATCACACACAAATCACTAATATTTGAACACACCATACACACAAACATGCACAAACACAAGCACACATCACTAATGTTAACACACTAAATAAACACACACAAAGACACAAACACATCTCACACACACGCACACACATGCATGCACAAACACAAACAAATACACTCATACATCACACAAATGAGCACCTACATACACACACACATTATAACATCACAAATTATAACACTCACACACTCACATCTCTGTCTCACACACCCTCACGCAGAAACACACACATCCACTAACAAGTCACATGTCTTAGACATACTAACACACACATCACTAATGTTAACACACAGACTCACACACCACACACACACAAACACGCAAAAACACATTTACTCATCAGAGACAGACTGACACATTAACTAGTCACACACACACACACACACACACACACACACACACACACACACACACACAAATATTTAGGGCTCAAACTGATATTAGCCCAGTATGATGTGTGACGTTCTGTGTGCAAGTTCCGCGGTGCAACCGGGTGCCAATGACTTTTTCGAGGTTTTGACACACTCGAATAACACGCAGGTTGTGCGGTGCGCCCGGGGTGGGGACCGCGCCCGTTGCTTGGGCCCGTCATCGTTGCTTGCAACTTTAATTATTTATTTATTTATTTATTTTTTTTTTTTTATTATTTTTCTTTCAATCATCCGGGCACTTTCGGGCCTCTTAACATACTCAAAAACTCACCAAAATTTGCAGACAGATTGGAATCTGCGGCCAACAGGTCCTCAGTGGGGCTCGGCCCGGGGCGTCGCACACGCCCCGCACAGCGCCCCCTACAGAGTCTTGCCTTATAGCTCAGACACACTTGCACGTATACTTATAAAACTCGGTGAACATTTAGATCTCATCAAACTGAACAAGTTTCGCGCTGCATGTCATCAGGACTAATCAACAGGAAGTGAGTTATTTTGAGTTGTTTGCAAAACGCACGCAATGGAATTTGAAATACTCCTCCTAGGAACTTTTTACAATTCGCACCAAACCAGCTAAATATGATCTAAACAAGTTGCCGATGCAAAATTGCAGAGATCTTTTTGATACCTCGAACGGTTCGGCCGTGGCGACGCTTTAAAATTAAGGCGAATAAAATGAAACAGGAAGTGGCTAATAACTTCTGTGTACATTAAGTTAGGCACATGAAACTTTACAGGTATGTTAAGAGCAGGAAGCTGATCACATCATATGACAACCATGAGTCTATGTCATAGCGCCACCAAGTGGCAGCAGGAAGTGTGTCACTTTTGGAAATCAGTAATATTTTGTCCTTTACTTTCACCTGATTTGGTTCAAAATCAGTCAGAATAATGAAAAGACATGGGTCATTTGAAATCATGAAGGATTTTTTTTCTAATTTGAATCGTGTTGCTATGGTGACGATTTAACTCAAGAAAAAATCGAAGACAACTATTCTTCTCATATCTTACGAGTGGAAAGACCTACGGGTCCCAAATTGTATGGGTGTAGACTCTCACTGATTGTGAGGAAGCCCTGAGAGCCTGGAGCCCGGGCGTGGCACAGGGCCTGTACAGCGCCCCCTGGAACTTTGTAAAGGTTCAGCTGCATAACTCATATCCACTTTCACATATATGAATGAGACCCAGTATAAATTTAGATCTCATTGAGATGAACAACTTGCATACCCCATGTCATGGAATCCGCTGAACAGGAAGTCAGTTATTTGGCGTTGTTTGAAAAACGCACCCATTGGAATGTGATCTACTACTCTTACAGGATTAATAGGTTTTTGACCAAACAGGGTCTAATATAATCTCAAGACATTGAGGATCTAATATTGTGAAGGGCTGGTTGATATCTTAAACGGGTCGGCCGTGGCGAGCCCTTAAACCTACGGCGAATAACAGGAAACAGGAAGTGGCTAATAACTTCTGTATAAATTGAGTGACGTTCATCAAACCTCAGCAGTAGGTTAAGAGAAGAAACCTGCTCACAGTGACATGGGTCCCGTGAGTCTCAGTCATAGCGCCACCAACTGGCAGCAGAAAGTGTCTACTTTTAGAAATTAAATTCTTTTGTGACTAATTTTCAGCAAATTGGCTTCAAAATCAGGCACAATAATTGGAAGACACGGCTGATGTCACACTGTAAAGGACTTTTGATACGTTGAATAGTGTTGCTATGGCAACATATAATTTTGAGCAAATATAAGATACTTATATCCACCAAGTGGAAAGTCCTAATGTGCCCAAACATTTTAGGTAGAAGGAACAACTGCTTCTGAGTAGATTTCTTGAGTTTCATGTTTTTGTGATGCTCACACAGCTCCCAACAATTTTTACAGTATATTTATCAGCCTTGGTCTGAACTGTGTCCACTGACTCCTGCAGTAATAAAATATGTCCAGTAGATGGCAGTAGTAGGCAGGTATTCTGCAGTCAGGTCTTTCCCCTTTTCCTTTACTATGCCTTCATGTTTACTATTTCAACATATGCAGAAATGATAAAAAATAAACAATACAAACATTTAAATTGCCCACTGTACAACATACACACACACATTATATGTGACATCACATTCAGGAACATCCTTAAACTTACACCGATAAATTATTTATCACACACATCACTAATGTTCACACACAGACTCACACACCATATACACAAACTCACACAAACACAAGCACATTTACTCGTCACACACAGACTGACACATCTACATGTCACACACCTCTCTCCCTCACTTTCTCTCTCACACACACACACACACACACACACACACACACACACACACACACACACACACACACACACACACAGGACAAGCCAAAGACTGATCCAGCATCAGCATCAAATAAATCCCATTGCGTGTCATACTCAAACTTGACCTCACATCACATCACTTTCACACACCTCTCTCCCTCACTCTCACACACACATCACACATTTTGATATCTCAAACGGGTCAGCCGTGATAATGTCTTAAACTTACACCCAACAATTATTAATAACACACACATCACTAATATTAACACACAGATGCAGACACCATACACACAAACATGCACAAACACAAGCACACATCTCTAATGTTAACACACTAAATAAACACACACACAAACACAAAGATATCTCACACACATGCATGCACACACACAAACAAGTACACTCATACATCACACACATGCACACACATTATAACATCACAAATTGTAACACTCACACACTCACATCTCTGTCTCACACACCCTCACGCAGAAACACACACATCCACTAACAAGTCACATGTCTTAGACATACTAACACACACATCACTAATGTTAACACACAGACTCACACACCACACACACACAAACACGCAAAAACACGTTTACTCATCAGAGACAGACTGACACATTAACTAGTCACACACACACACACACACACACACACACACACACACACACATATTTAGGGCCCAAACTGATATTAGCCCAGTATGATGTGTGACGTTCGGTGTGCAAGTTCCGCGGTGCAACCGGGTGCCAATGACTTTTTCGAGGTTTTGACACACTCGAATAACACGCAGGTTGTGCGGTGCGCCCGGGGTGGGGACCGCGCCCGTTGCTTGGGCCCGTCATCGTTGCTTGCAACTTTAATTATTATTAATATTATTAGTTTGCGATCCAGCAATGAACATAAAGAAGTACAGTACAATTTCTTCAAACTACTATTCAACTACTATTCAAACGCTATTACGGATATTTTGGAAGCAATATTGAGAGAAACCCTCTCATATGCCATCCTATCTTATCAGCGGTCCACTTCTGGGTTTTGGCAAAGACCATACCTGATTTGAGCAAACCTTAACGTTTTTAAGTGATGATCTATTTCTGGGCACAAAGTGTCAGCATCAAGTATACCTAGTTCCGTGCCCCATTCCGAGTGTGAAAGCAGTCTATAGCAGGCATAGGAATAACAGCACCAGACATTTTAGGATTAGAAAAACGTTGCCAGATCTGATGTATTTCAATTACTGGTGCAACAAGCAGAAGGTAGATCAGAATCTGTCAGGTTTACCTGGTATCAACAGTTCAGGTTGGTTGGTGGTGGAGGTGTAATGGTGTGTGGAACGGTTACTTAGCACACATTGTGCACACTATTTGAATGCCACAATCTGAGTGTTGTTCCTGACCATGTGCCATAATTTAATGGTCACAATTTACTATCTTATAATATCTACTTTCAGCATTAAGATATGACAAAGTCATCTAAAATTGATTGTTGGAACACTTCACTTTGGAAGAAGCAAAGCGTCTCAGAATGACCTCTTCTTAATATTATTATTATTATTATTATTATTATTATTAGTAGTAGTAGTAGTAGTAGTAGTAGTATACAGTATAAGTAAGCTGCCCAGTGAGTGCATATTCAGTGTCTGAAGCACTTGTTTTTACTTATCTTTGCTTTGAGAGGGCTGTTCACATGATACCGATCCAAGAAGTACATCAGTGACATATTGATCATTCAATTTCAGCTTCAACTGGTGATCTTATCATCATTTACAACACCCCAGAAAGGGAAAAAGCGCATCCCTGATCAACGCTGAGAACCTTAATTACTGGCTGCTTCTGGACGAAGATTAGTGTCATCAAAGATTAAGATCTATGTGATGACATCGGCCTGATCATCTTTAAAACCTACAGCACCAAAGCTCCATGTTCAGATCAGTGTGTTGGAGTGGTGTCATTGTGTAACAGGAACGCCAACCTCTAGATCTAGGTCTGTTGTGTTACATAAATAGATTTATCGAATACACAATAGGACGCATGTGTCTAAAGGACACACAACAAAGGATGAGCCTCAAACCCAAACACACACACACACACACACACACACACACACACAGACACACAGACACACACACAGACACACAGACACACACACAGACACACACACAGACACACAGACACACACACGCGCACACAGCACATTTTGGAGGGCTCTCAGACAAAAATACACTAACATTTGCATATCAAAGCTAACTATAAACCTCAGAACAGCATATGCTTATGTATGACATTAGAGATTAAATGAAGAGCTTAATACATCTATCAAACCCTCTTTCATTTCCTGTATGACTGTGTCTATATTTAGCAACAGACGATGACATCATCACTCAGCTGATATGGTGCTGGCCAAAAACGTACCAATCCCGAGAAAGGCACCCAGACAGACAAACCCAGACAGAATTGTGTCGAGAGAGAACTCATCCTGAATGATACTACTTAAATCAAAAAGGTCTCATCAGTACAAGTGCTCTTTTCTTCGCTTGACTATTTAATCATATCCAAATTCATCTCAATGCACATTAGAAATGCTCTGCATTTTTTTATGGAGACAAAAAGAAAGACATCTGTGCAGTGAAGTTTTTTTCATCGAATATCTTAACTTGAGAAGAAGCTCAGGACAGAGTGCAGGGACCAGCTTCACAAAGTTCTGATTAGAGGGCAAAAACTTTAACTGCTGAACCACCAGGCAATAAACTTTTAAAAAGGAACATGCCTCAAACCATGGCAAAAAATCTGGCGCTAAACAAACAGACATATTAGATCATAAGTACTTGAGTAGTTGACCTTGTCCTCTGTAGCTCTCTGAGTTAAGTGGAGAATTAAGTCAGATCAGAGAGTCGCGTACATTTGGTCATTCCATCCATATACTGTCAAAACATTCCCCTTTTCAGAGAACTGCACATTTTATTATCTTGAAGTTAAGTCATGTCAACTGGACTTCTTAGTTTAGTAGAAATGTTTCAATACTCATCCAAGTAGCTTTGCACATTGCACATTGTATTGTTTGTTATTGTCAGTTCCACAGCAGAGCCGATGAAGAACTAACATGTCTGTCACAGACCCCAACTCCCATATTCTCTGGTCTAGCTTCCCCTGATTGCTACTGTAGCTCACATCTGCAGTAAATACCTCCACAAACTCCTGCCTGTATTTAAGTTGTGCATTCACGATCATTTAACGTGTCTTATCCAAACATTTCCTTACCTTTAGTTGTTTCTCAATATCTCCACTAAATGAGTGTCTTTCCTGTTTTAGACACTTTGAGCCAACCTCAATCCCTAGTACTGTACAACATCTGCAGATCTACTGACTCCAACTGTCCCTGTTTTATTAAGGCTGCTGTCTGTATTTGGATTCTCACAGCTCATCTTTGCAGTTAATGCTGTTCGCATCAAATTTGCATCATTTTTTTAATTTGACTGGTCAGAAGGTTTTCTATTACAGCAGCTCTGACGGTAGTTCTAGTTAAAAAGGCAAAATACAGCTTCATATTAAGATGCTTGTTCTTGTACCTTGCAAACAAATAAATAAAAAGTTTAGTTGATTTATACAAACCCTACTATTCCACTAATAATTATAATGCTAACCCAATCAGAGTAAAAATGCATCATGTAAACACCTCAGTCAGAGCAGATCCAGCTTAATCGGAATGAATTTTCAATGAGAATGAGAGTGGCGGTGTAAACCTCCTGTTTAGGAGGCAATATTAGCCATATAAACAATTGATCCAGTTACAGTATATCCAGATCTATTTTTTCTTGACCTCGTAGATCACCTTATTGGTTCAGCATCGATGTAAAGAGTAACGTTGGAATCTCTAAATGAAATACTTTCAATCAAATTAAAGAAATGTTAAACATATAAACGTACTATTTTTGTAAAAGTCTCCAGTGCTTTGTAACAGTCAAAAGTAAAGCTATCATGTTTTTAGACATTGGACAGTCTTCACAGGAAATGAGTATCTCTGCAACATGGAAATATGGAAAATTCCCAGCTAGTGTGGTATAGCAGGACATTATTTATGTTCCATAACATACTATATACTGTATATGTACATGTCTTACTCGAGTAGAATTAGCAATAAGTAGCAAATCCCTGATTAAAATTTATTTTCTCTACACAGGCAAAGCAAGCACCGACAGCACTAAACACAATATGATCAAAATACAGGAACTACGGGAACACAAAGGGATGACAGAGATGAATACTTACAAAGAGTAAATCAGAAATGAGGAAATGAGTCTGCTAGAGCAGACTGAATGAAAGCAGTGGGTTTCATTTTCATCTCAACACACAACATGGCCAGTGTTACAGTGCATTCAATATACAGGGTGGAATTACAAAACCTGCATTCAACAACAACAAAAAAAATTAGTGAGAACAGTTCTGCACTGTTCTTTAGATGGTAAGCAGTTCCAGTTGTCTTAAAAGGTTCTATTTGGAACACTGTGACTCCCCAGTGTTGTAGGATTCTACATTTAAGCAATATCACAAAAGAGGGAATGCTGTTGTGTTGGATATCAGCACAACTGTGATGCAGTGGTAGGGCCTCCAGTCAACATTCACATGCACATTCACACACTATGGGCAATTTGAGAATGCCAACTAGCCTAATCTGTATGTCTTTCCCTATTGGAGGAAACTGGAGAACCAGAAAAGCGCCAAGCACGGGAAGAACATGCAAACTCCGGGAATCGAACCCAGGACCTGGTGGTGCAGGGCGACATTGCTAAGCCACTGTGCCACCAAAGGTATTACAGCCATGCTAATATTCAGCAAAACAGCACAAGCTTAAATGTGATATTGCTTTTATGTATTTAGTATTAACAGATTAAGATTTAATTCTTTATTTAACCAGTTATTTTGCTCCGCTTATCCTAACTAACCGCGACTGGAGGATACAGTACAAATATTAACGTCCTTTTGTTGTTACTGTCTTTTATCACCACTCTTCGAATGCCTCTGGTCCAATCAGTTTGCTCGGTTGGAACTAAGTGTTGTATAAATAAACTTTTCCTGATAGAGGGGGGGCGGTGGGCGGAATATAATAATAAAATAACTTTAAGAATAATAACACATAAATACATTAATGAAAAAATGCTGGTTCAGGAACCGCTGACTATTCTGGAAACATTTTAAAGATTTTCAACACAAAATAGTCTCAGTGAAAAAATTGACTCGCTTCCAGTACCAAGATGATACTAGTGACTAGTGATACTCACTCCTTGAGTCATTTATGTCACGATGACAGCTTAAGATGGTCTCATTTTACCAGTACTATCTCAGCACTAATGAACTAATAGTGTCAGTGGGGTTTTGATGATTTATTAAATATTGAGAATTATGTTCCCACTCAGAATAATGAGCTAAAACAAACAAATAAATTTTATTTTACATGTCAAAATATTTTCTTAAAGATGTTAAATCCTTTCTGAATATTATATATGATTATCCTCATACACTATGTACTTGCTAAAATGCTTTACATATATGGGTATATGCTTTAATATAGCCTAATACAGTTTACTTATTACATTTGATTATTTTAAAGATATTTTGATCTTGTGATCTCACTTGCTGTGCTGCCATTTTATTTTTGCTTAAATATTTTGTTTTGATTATTGTTTCATTGTACAGTGTTGCAACAGTAGAGTCAGAGATTTTTTTTGTATTTGCCCAGACACACTGTTAATGGAAAAAGGGCATGTCTGTAGTTGAAGCTCATTGTTTTTTTATTTATCACACTTTATTAGGAAACTCACTTCCCTGTCAGCTGTCTTTGTGCTCAGACGGTGTTTTGCAACAATTCAATAAAACCAATAGCCAAAGGAATAAATCTATCATACAAATGAATTTGTCTCTTGTCCCTATATGTCAGGAAATCTAAAAAAAAGCAACATAGTAAACTGTGGGTGTGTTATTGTTTTTTAGTACTCACTACAAAGGAGATGAGGTTGCGTCTGAGGTCGAGTTCGATCAGAGATTCCAGGCCCTGCAGGTTCTCCACCCTAGAGATGCAGTTTCCTGCCAAGTTCAGCACTCTGAGTTCTGCTAGGTGAGACACGTTCTCGATCTTAATGATCTACAAAGTAAAAGAAATTGAACCATGAACAGGACGTGTGATTCATGCAAATGTTTAAAGGGGATACTTCTGATCGTGTTCTGGTGTTCTGATTCGTGCCTACAGTAAATTATTGCTACTGATTGCCAAGAATATAATGTCTTGGCAATTTTGAGTCCCTCAAAATAAGCACATTAGCCATGACTAAAATATATAGAGATCTGAATCCTAACACAAACATGAAATTTGGACTTCAGCTCAAAGTTATTTTTATTGACCGGTCTAGGGTCTACACGCTACTGGAAAACGCCCTCTTTGACACTTGCAAAACGTGAACCACATGCAAGTAACTGAAATCATTTCCAAATATGAACATCTTCAGCACAAAAAAACAACCATTTGAACTCAAGTCACTGACACTGATTAAATCCCACAATGATTCGAATACATTCTCAGACATACATTTGGTAAACACCTTCATAAAAGTTACCACAAGGTAAGCATAAGATGTGTCAAGGAGGGGAATAAATCATTCTTTACCCTGACACTTACAGTCTCCAAAGCAACCTATTTGTAATACAAGCCCAGATGTTTACGAACATGTGGAATGTAGATGCATGTGGAAAGCAGATTGAGTACAGATTGTGGTCAGTAAATGGAGATCATTTACATGTTAAGGAGGCATCTTTGTGTGTGTGTTTTTTTTTCTTTCTTTTTTTTAGAGTATCACTTCTAGTCAAATAATAATGTCCTTATTGTTAGTGAAGAAAAATCCTTTTTCCCCGGGGTGAAATTAAAATGATTCATCCGTTATGAATGCAACAAGCTGATTCATTAGTGTAAGATGAGTTACAGTTCACCCAGGAGGTGTTTACTACGGGTATAAGTAAAGGCTGTGGGGAAATTTTGTGCATTGAGGGGGGTAAAAGGGGAGCTCTTAGTCCATTTTTCCATCAATCAGCTACAGAGAGAGAGAGAGAGAGAGAGAGAGAGAGAGAGAGAGAGAGAGAGAGATTGAAATAATCTAATGAGAGGAGATGGATGCAGAATGACAAGATTACATCTGAGAATGGTGAGACTGTACGGGGAATGTAACCCAGCAGTGTAATGCAAGGCTAATGACCAGTACCAGTGTACAGCAGGACATCTGAGCAGATCCCACACCACAAGACATCTCCTGCAAACACAAAGCTAAAACAAAGAAACGAGGAAGAAGGGGTATTGTAAAACAGCTGGACAGAGAAAGAAAGTGTATGAAGGAAAAGACAGACAAGGCAGTGAAAATAAAAGCAGAGTTCTCATTAAGAGAATGTAGCAGATATTTTAGAATACTTTCTCTAAAGCTCTCTCTGTAACACCATTGGTAAAACCCCAATTATAAAGCTGGAAGCGAATGTATGTACATAGATTCTGCATTGAGATAGAATTTCTTTCTTTGTGTGTTCTCAAGATTTACAATCTAGAAAAGAAAGGTTGCGAAAAGGTTGTACTAAATACTGGGTGCCTGTAATTAAGACAAATGCAGACTTTTTTTGTTTTATGGAGTTGGCAGAAACCAAACACCCAGTACCAATGTTGGAGCGATATCAGCAAAAATGGTGGACTGGATACAAGAGAACATATATCGGGTATCAGATCCTGAAACAAATAGCTGACAGGTTGAAATTAGATTTGAAAGAAAAAAAGTCTGGGACTGGAAATGGTTAAGGCGGCGGTGGTGACCAGAATGCAACAAGCTGAGTGGTTAAGCACTGTTGCCTTGCACTTCCAGGGTCCGGGTTTGATTCCCAGCCTGGCTCAATTCCCGTCTCTGTGTGCATGGAGTTTGCATGTTCACTCCGTGCTTGGTGGGTTTCCTCCGGTTGCTCCGGTTTCCTTCCACAGTCCAAAGACATGCAGATTAGGCCAATTGGCGTTACCAAATTGCCCGTAGTGTGTGGATGAGTGTGAGTGAGTATATATGTGTGTGCCCTGTGATGGATTGGCACCCTGTCCAGGGTGTACCCCGCCTCTTGCCCTAAGCTGACTGGGATAGGCTCCAGGCCCCCCGTGACCCTGAATACAAGATAAAGCGGTATAGACGATGAGTGAGTGGAAATGGTTAAATATAATGACATTGTCTGTTCTTATGTTAGTATTCATTTAATTCCATTTACCCTTTATAATAATAATAATAATAATAATAATAATAATAATATATTTAAAATGTAAGAGTTATCACGAAGTACTTCGGTTAAAAATATTTTCTTAAAGAATTGTTAGCTTTCTCTTATATTGTCAGATATACGGTTAAAATAATAAAAGAAATAAATAACTTATGCAAATAATTCTGGAGCTGACTGCCTAATTAGAATATCGCATACAGTACTGCATTATCATACGTAAAACTTGCACAATGGAGCACTTTGCAAACCAAGAATTATCTACAAATTACCCAATGATTATTCAGAAATTGGAATTAATTAATGCACAACCATTGCTGCTTTTGTTAGCTGATTTTAGGGAAACTCCTGCATGGAACTTGTCAACAGTGAGACAACCCATCATTATTCATAACTCAGAACTAATGAACTGAAAAAAAAGAAAGAGAAAGAAATCGCCCTGTTGCTTTGAGCTTTGACTCCGAGTCATTCTAAGAAGCTGTTCTGGGATCAGCTTGATTTTGTCACCTCTGCTAGAGTCCTCAGCATGCAAACACTTCCTCACTGCTGAGCAGCCAATCAACACTGCTCTGTTCAGCCAGTATCCGGGAAGACACAGCTAAAGTCACTAAATGTCAGGCATTCAGACTGGCAGCAGGTGGAACATCAGGACAGTACAGTCTAGTGGTGAGACGCACATGATTTAGGGGCTTTAATAAAGGACTTGATTTGATACCTGGTTTTCGTGCAAGTCCAGTACATCAAGTTTTGTCAGGCTGTCCAGACCACATATCCTCTGAATTCTGAAAGAACAAAACAGATAAATACAATCATATCAAACTGATTATGTCCTTCTTTGAGTTTTTTTAAAAATAAAATAAGTAATAGGCATATGGTTGGTTGCTTGGAAAAACCTGTTGTCTATCGAGTTTTCTGCCAGTATAAACTATATGTTCAATCATTTGTGGACATCTGACCATCACATTATTATGCGGTTCTTTCCCAAAATTCTGGCAAATAGTTCACTATATTGTCCCTACAGTATTATGCTGTAACCGTACAATTTCCTTTCACGGAAACTAAAAGATCCAAACCTGTTCTAGGATCACAGTGCTCCTGAACACATAGTGTGTTAAGATCTGAGTGGAACTTGAGAGTCCTGCACAGAGCTCTGACCTTAACCCCACTGAACACCTTTGCGATTAACTGGAGCACCGACTTTACCCGAGGCCTTCTATTCCAACATCGTTCTCTGACCTCACTAATGCTCTTATGATCACAAGTATGCTGTAAAATCTAGTGGGAAGCGTTTCCAGAACAAGATTTTCAACAAGCACATAAGGGTGTGATGGTTTAGGTCAGGGTCAACAAACCTGTTTAAATATAATACAATTTGATCTCTGCTTAAAGAAAACATTAATAATATATTTTGTACCAAAATGGCATGGAGGTGTTTTTATATAAGCAAACTTTGGCATCTACCCATTAAGATCAATAAATCAAGTCAGACATTTCTGCAAACATAAAACTAAAGCAAAGTAACAAGGAAGATAGGATGTTGTAAAAAGCTAGACAGAAAAAGAATGTGTATGAAGGAAAAGATAGACAAGGCAGTGAAACTAAAAGCAGAATTATCATTAAGAGTGTGTAACAGATTTTTTTGTTACATTTTCTCTAAACCCCTCACTTTCTCTCTCCCTGACTGCCTCTGAATGATTTATTAGTCTACTGTACATCGTCATACCACTGCTCACTATCATTGTCAAGAATTATTAACACTATTGGTAAAACCCAATTTTGAAAATTGAGAGAATGGATTTCCACAGATTCTGTATTGAGATCAAATTTCTTTCTTTGCATTCTTAAGATTTATACGCTGGAAGAGAAAGGTTGCCCTAAGTATTAAATCCAAGGGTGCCAGTAATTTAGATTGATGCAGATTTGTTAGAATTAAAAAATATATATTTTTTTATGGAGTTGGCTGCAATCAGTGTCACTTCTAGAGCGATATCAGCAAAAAATGGTGGATCAAAAATAAGAGAAAAGATATCAGATCCCGTAATAAATGGCTGAAAGGTTGAAAATGTATTTGGAAAAGATTTTAAAATCCGAACTGGCACTGTAAGGCCCTTGATCAAGGCCCTTAAACCCTAAATGCTTAGATGTCTACCTAGCCACTGAGGATAAAGGGCATCCTAAGTGGCGTCCCAAAGATGGAGAAATTTCTAAATAAATGGAGAAAAATGGGTGGTTTGTGGCATAAAGGGTGTCAGATGTAAAATCTGCACTAATAACTTGTGGCTACTCCAAGAAGGGAAAAAGTCCAAGAAAAAAAAAGACACTTGATCATAGGCCTAATAATTTCAGTTTATAATGTCGAAATATCTGCAATGTTCCTCCATCATGACATCATCGTTATGAATGAAAATCAACCATGAACAACAACAACATTCTGAATGAAATCTATAAATGGGCTAATCAGATTATAGAAAGCTAAAACTTTACTTGTGATTGAAATTCATTTACTTTAGAAAACTGTTTAGAAAATGTCAAAAATTCACCCAAGTAAAAATAAAAATTCAGAATTTAGACAAACAGTGCAGATGGAGTCAGTAGGTTGGCATTTGGAGGTCGGCAGGCTGCTATGCCTCGACAGGACAGTCCTTTGTGTAAAGGGTGTAGAAGGGAGAAGCCTTTCAATGGGGAGGAAATGCCAGCAGAAACTTAACACTACTGTGTGCTTTCGTTATAAGGAAGAGCTGGTAGCTTAATGGCGAAGACAGACTAAGGTCTCAGTCTGTAGGCCCAAAGGCGAAGGGCAAACCTGTGCAATTAGATCTCAGTGGCATTTAACAGTAATTAGGTAAAGACTTCAAAGCGAAGCAGGCAAGAGTTTTTTTTCTTCTTTTTTTTTGACATAGGCGAGGTTCACTCCGAGGTTAAGTGGGCTGTAAATCACACCTGAATTATTTAAACGTAATAACATTCCAGAGTTATATAATGCCTGATGTAGGATACATGCATTACATTACTTCACCCTTCTGTTAGGGAAGAACAGGAGGACTAGTACAGCTCCAGTATGAACAAGCTAACATGTTCACAGCAATCAACTGGAGAGCGCGATTATTTATTTCAAAGCCTCTCTACAATCGAAAGCCGAGGTGTCAACTCGTCTTCGCAAACAGGCCACTTCAGAATAATTACCCAATTACGAGTTGAGTCGAATGCAGGATTAGTCCAATGTGAAGTGAAAAAACATCTGTGACCAATAACATGTCTTAACTTCTCTTAAGTGTGTCGAATTTTCAAATTCATTCCTGAAATTATGTTTTTTTTTTTAAAGAGACATGACTACATCAACACATTTTAGTAACTAAAGAATCCCAAAATTATTTGCAGAGTTTCTAAGTAGCTAAGTTTTACAGCCCTGAGTTTAACTCTGAGTTGAGCTCTTTTATTGAATATATTCATTAAAGTAAAGCTCACTAGATGACTTTAAGTGCATTCTAAATCCAGTTGGTGAACCGGATTAGAACTGGCCATATATTTTCTACCCCTGCTCTAAAGAGTCTATACTAGCAATCTTAAATGGTCATGAAAATCAATCTGTGTGCTCCAGACAGGAAGCACAAGCACCAAACTCATCCAAAGAGCACGTCTTTATTACTCTGACAATTAGACTGAACATGGCTGAGCAATAAAGTCTGATGAATCATCATCATAAATGTTCAACTTCCACAGCACGTGTGTTCTTTTCTTATTATTCCTCTTATTAATCTTGACACATGAAGCGTAAAATGACAGCACTCTTCTCAGTGTGCTTTCCTGATTGGTTTTGAATCACAACGGTTATTTCCGCTCAGCTGCACTGATCGTCATGGGGTTGTGTACTTTGTTCCAAACCTTCTTAGACACATTTATAGAAAATAATACAGTTAAATAAAGTATACACCTCTTGGAAGTTTTCCACAGGTTTTCCGCTGTAAAAGCACTTTGCTGTGTGTCCTGCTCATACACACCTGTTCTTGCCGAGCATGAGTACACGAAGGGAGCAGAGGGGTGCTACGGACGACATGTCAGTCAAACGGTTGTCATAGAGATCGAGGAAGACGAGGTATCGCAAGTGAGCCAGGTGGGGGAGGTGAGAGATCCGGTTGTGCTGCAGGTTGAGGAAGCGCAGCTTGTTCATCCCATCCAGGTTTGGGCATTCCATCAGGCCACGACTACACACACAAACGATAAGAATTTCAACCTAAACTTACCACCAGAGCTAAGTAATATGTACACTGAGGTCAAAAGGTGGCTGTGGATGCAAATTATGCAAATTTTTAAATAACTGATATCATGACTTTATAGTTCAAGACCACAAAAAAATATATCTTGTTTCAAACTGTATAACTTCAGCCTATGACATAAAACATCCACTGTCACATGTAAAGTCTAGTGTAGAGTCTAGTGATGCATCCAGGATAGAACCAGTGAACCCCCGTATGTCTTCATAAAAATATTCATGCTTAGGTTAAGGTCATAACAGCAACCTAATTTTATTGATTTCTGTCTCACTTGTTATCAAAATACAACAATTCCTACAAGTGTTTCCTTTACAGAAAATATATCTTCACTTATGTTATGACCTTAATATGTGAAATTACTCTATTTGAGGTGTATTATGGTGCATTTAATTCAGCAATATTTAGTAACACTACAGGACCAAATGCAGTTAAAGGATCTATAATCTATTGAATCTGTTGACTTTTGGGTTTGGTAGGAGCAGAAGAATGAAAATATTTTTTTTCCATGAAAGGTCATGGATCGTTCCAGGAATTTTGCTGCCCTCTTTTGGCTCATTACTGAGTTTCATGCCTGATTATTGGATGATTCTGGATGGAGTGCTTGCTTCTGCTGGACTTGAGCACTGAACCTAATGCCCCTGATTTACCTCACAAAGAGATGAGTCATTCACAGAACACCAGAGGAACTACAGTACATGAATATTGTGGATGGACCATCAACAAGCAAATAGTTTACACACTGTGATTGTGGCACTGGATTACAAAAAACTTATAAACTGATGTGTCGTTCTACACTTACAAATTAAATACATCATTATTAAAATAAAGACATAACACTTATCATGAATCTCATGAACAGAATACCTTTATAACCTTCTTATAGAAGTTTGTCAGATGAGTTTACATTCGCATTTTGTGGGTTTATCAATCAAGTCAGTTACACAGACCTGGGATTGATGATCATTAAACCATAGACTGTATTTAAGTAACTAATTAAATATCACAGTTTACAGTTCACTCCTCGGTTATTTTTCTACAATAGCACTCCCTGAACTGTTTATCCTGATAACACTGGAATACAATTTCTTATTTATTTAAGACCAACACACTTTTTGTCCATTTATATTTACAATTAAAGCAAAGAATTGTCTATGAATCAAGTTCCTGCTCTCACTCACATATATACAGCAGCTATAAACTGTGATTTCTTCGCCAATTTTCTTTTCTCTCTCTAAAAGTCAATAAGACTTTTTAAAAAATCTGCTTGTTAAACTGCAAAAAATTAATTCCTAAATATCCTAGATATAGCTTTACCTTTGACTGTTATAAAAATAAAAAAAACTGAATGATGATCCATAAACATTAAACATCACCTTAAAATTTTTCACAATATCAACAATTATATGGGTTTAGCTTTAGCTTAAAGTAAAACCTTTGGACATTTAAACTTGGCTTGATCAGGCCTAGATTATGTGGAGCATGTCCGTGTGTTACTATAGTAACGATAATGTATTAAAACGAGTGCATTAATATGAAGCTGTGATTCGCAGAAATCGCTCTCTCAGAGCTGTGCTCATCTAATTATATGCTTTTTATTCACTGTATCTGTGCTTGTGCAGTGTCACTGAAATGCCCTTATACATAAAAGTTCATTATTATAATAATTGTATGTGATCTGCTTACTACCTCTACCTCTCATTTTACACTATATAATTATACCTCCATTTACAGTGTCTGTAATGTGTTTTCGTTCTTACGACAAATATAAATCTAATATCTACTTCACTATTTGTCAGTCTCCTGCACTTATTGAATATTGAGCCTCTGTCTAGACAACTACATGCTACACGTGTGTGTGAGCTGAGCATAACTAAACTAAGATGAATGGGGCAAATAAAGGATAAGTCCAATCTGCACATCCTTGAGCTGAGTGCATGTTGAAACAAGACTCTATAAACCGAAACTGCACTTAAGTGCACAACTATTTAACTGCACAACCTACCGGTCGAGGTCCAGTCTGTCCGGGGTGACAGGATAGTCATTCCGACAGCAGAAGGTCATGGGAAAACCTGGAGCAGTTCTGTCATTCAGAGCTACTGGATCACCTGATGGAGAAGACATCATAATGGCTTTGTGTTAAATGTTAAACCGTTTGAGTTTGAGATTAATTTGGGTCCATCTTTCTATATGGGGACTTCAATAATGGACCACTCTCATAAACAGATCTTACATTTTTATCTCCCTCTCTTTAATATTACACAAAGATATCCCCCGTGAATAAAAAAAATGATGATTTCATTTATTAAGGGAAAAGCGCTGTCCAAACCTACCTGGCCCTATGTGAAAGAGTAATTAAACCACCTAAACCTAACAAGAGGTTGTGCCACCCTTTGCAACCAATCATTTGCGATAACTGGCAATGAGTCTTTCACTCTGCTGTTTGTTTCATTTCAGCCACATTGAAGGGTTTAAACAAACATTTAAATACACACACATATACGCATGATACACTGATAACATTATGATCTCCCAACTAATATTGTGTAGGTCTCCCCTAATGCCACCAAGAAAGTGATGCACTTGTTTCTGATACCTTTCTATAGGAACCAGCTTTAACATTTTTAGCTATTTGAGGTATAGTCGCTTTTCTATTTGATCAGACTACATGCATCAGTGAGCCTTGGCTGCCCATGACCCTGTCTGCAGTTTTGGTGTTGTTCTGATCTAGGTCCATCAGATTTTGGCCCAAATTCCTACACTTGTCCATTTTTTTTTTTGCCTTCCAAAATATCAACTTCGGGGACAAAATGTTCACTCGCTGGTAAATATATCCCAATGACTTCCAGGTGCCACTGTAGTGAGATATTTTAACTGCAGGTTCTGTGGCGAAGGGCCAAATTGTGATGGATACAGGACTGGGTCAAGGCAACTCCAAAAGTGCAGCTCTTGTGGGATGTTCCCAGTCTGCAGTGCTCAGGACATACAAAAAGCGGTCCAAAGATGGAAAACAAGTGAACTGGCAACAGGGTGATGGGAGGCCAAGGTTCACTGATGTGTGTGGGGAGTGAAGGCTGGCCCGTGGAGTCTGATCCATTGGAAGGCCTTCTGTAAGTCAAATGCTTAATGCTGATTCACATAGAACAATGTCAGAACACACAACACATTACTGTTTTGGTGGCAATAGGGGGAACCTACTCAGTATTACTCAGGTGGTCATAATGCTATAGCTGATTCGTGTATATACTGTACAGTACTCATTATTTGTCATTTGATACAATGTAAGGATGAGGTAAATATGTTTTTTCCTTGTTTATATTTTGTTTATTTGTTTGCTTCTTTGTTTATTATTTAATTTCTTGATTATTTTAATCCTTCTTATTTCTTTTAGAATTTTTCTGTTTTTTTTTAATTAAATCTTTAATTTCTTATTACTGTCTGATTTTTATAGCCTGTTTACTGTGTCTGCAGCTATTTTAGGATTATACAGCACTTTTGGCCAACTACTGTAGTTTGTGTTTAAATGTGCTTTAAAAATATTTTCTGACGTTGGCTGTAATGTTTTATTTGTCTTATTAACTTGAAAAATTAAGATTTATGAAAGGATGACTGCTTAACACGGCTTACTCGTAAATAATTAACTTCTTTCATTAATGTTACATAACATAAACTGTAACTATAAATGGATAAAATGTAGAACGGGTCGTCCTTTAATACAGAAAAACTTGTAACTGTCAACTTGCTGTGGTACAAAATGCTATAAAACACTTCAAGATGCTGCTTTGTTAAATATTTTTCTATAAAAGCATGTACCAAAGTGTTTCACTCTTTACATAATACTGTACGTAGAATTAAAATCAAAAGATTCAAAGGAAACCCAAAATAGTTACCAGAAATTTTCCTTCATATATAGCAAGCATATAAGCCTATATCACAGTATTTTATAAGCAGGTAATCAAAAGATTGTGCTAAATAAGTATGTTTTCCCTCTGAAATCAGGAGCTGTTCCAACTCCAACATAGAGCAAATCAGTTACAATCCATGTGGCTACCCAGGAAAAATAACTGTTTCTGTTTCCAGACAAGGTATTTTTTCACACGTTCTCACCAACTGGGTTTAATATGACAGGGGCCATGCTGGGAGCGTGGGTGAGGTCTGCACCTTGGCTGACTCGCTTTGCTTTCCCCCTCTTGACAGTGACTGGAGAGGGCATTAGGGTATGTTCTGCCCCTGTGAACTCTTTCACAAATGCCAGTGCTGGGGTATGGAGGTTTTTACTATACATGGTCAGCCTGCAATCTGCACAAAGATTTTGGGTTTGAAAAAAGCTAAAAGTCACTTTTAAAAAGTATAATAATTATTTTCATTATACTGTAGGTGTCTGCGGTGAGTGCATACATACATTACCTTGCTTCGACAGTTTAGCTCTTAAAACGTCCACGTTGGCTTTTGTGAGGTCTTTCGGCAACCTTATGTCAAGCTGTGAGGTAAATAAGGTGGTGCACAACCAAGGACAAGATTTATCGGTGATTATTATTAGCCACTGCCTTGCTCATTCTCTAGATAACAAGGATATCAGAACAACACACAGAATACTTACAGGCTTGGGTATGACTCTGTCTGGCAGTAGGGATTTCACTGCTGCTAAATGCATCTTGTAGCTGTTTACCTGTAGACGTTGAAGATATAAAAATACAAACAAATACAGTCGCATACAAAAAATTACTCCTGTATCAACATATTTAAGTTTCACTCAACATATTTAATTTCCACTCAAGCAAATTATGCAACTTGAACAAAAATACATAATGATAAAAGAATGGTAAAATCCTCTGTTTAGATTAAACTCATTAAACATAATTAGAATATTCTTTTTAGAATATTCTAATCTAAATAGAAAAAAACAAACATAATTCATTTTAGTAAAAATAGACATGATATGAATGTGTAAGCTACACAAGGCCGTTATAATTTTTTTCAGTGTAGATAAATAGTAGCAACAGCCTGTATTTAACTCTTCTGACAAAATTACACATTTAAAGTTTTACTTAAAGTGGACCCATGCTAAAAAAAGTATTTCCTAAATATACATTTATTTGCTTTCTTGTTAGTACTCATGATTGACTATAGCTGTTAGCTTCTTTGCGTCAACATAAAAAAAATTTGAGTCGTTGAATTGACCAATACACGTTACAAAGGGAAAGTCCAAGGAGCTTAGTGCAGATCTGAGGATCTGAAACAGGATGTTAGATTTACACAAGTCAGGAATGTCTCTCATTTCTAAACAAATGCAGAGTTCCGAGATCAGTCCAAACTACTGCACATATATACAAGTTATTGGAAGGTGTATTCACTTTGCCAAGGTTCTGTTAGAAGACAAAAACTGTCACCATTGGTGGAGAGTAAATTAATTTAGATGGTTAGGAACAACCCAGAAACCACCAAGGCACAGGCCTGCTATGAACTGAGAGCTGTGGAACACTCTACAATCAAGTGAGTTGTGCATCTCCATGGACTGAAAGACTGCTCCAAAATCCACACCTTCAAGCTTGAATAAAGTTTGCACTTGACCACATTAGCCAATGGAAAAAACCTTCTGGGGGAACGTTTTTATTAGATAAGTAAAAAAGACACAATTAACCCGAAGACTACAGCAGTTGTTAAACATGGTGGTGGAAGTATAATGCTTGGGAATGTTTTGCTGCCTGGTGCATTGAACAAAATAGTATAATAATAATAATAATAATAAAGAAGGACTAGCTCAGAATTCTTCAGCATAACATTAAATCCTCAGCTAGACAAGTGAACCTTGGATGCTTCAACAGGATAGTGACTCACACACATCAAAGCTGGGTGTGCAAACAATAAAGCAGGGTAACTCTTCCAGCCTCAACCCTATCAAATACAGAAGAGCCAAAAATGTAGACACCTTTCGAAAGCTGTTATCTATGCTCCTTTTTAGGACAGCAATGCACAGTATTATGTTTCCTCTAAAGATGTCAGTAGTCGCACCATCGTTGATGCTATCATGTGACCATCAAAAGAGAGGCATATATATTTAATGTTGAAGTGTTTATAAAATTTTGGGCCCCTCTGTATTCGTGGACCATGCTTAAAAGGTCTCATTCGACCGGTTTGCAAAAATAATTACAAGTCCAGTATGCCCCTGATATTACAGTATGTAGTATGTTTATGATGAGTGTATGTACACTTGATCACAACTCAAGGTTTTGCATTTTTCATTTTGACCTAAGAATCAAAAGAAATATGCTGAAGTATAAAGAAGTGCTTTGTACAGAAAACAAATCATATATATAAATCAACTCTATGTTACAGTAACTGTATGTCTTAATAGCATTTAGACATGTTTGCTGAAGCACCCCCAGGCATGAGGACTGTTTTTTTTTTTTGTGTGTGTGTGTGTGTGTGTCTTTACTGTTTCCCAAAAACACTGATCTTTGGTCATTTTAAATATGATCATCTATCTTAGCTGCACAAAATTAGTATTAAGCACGAACAACAGACTTATTGCAAAGTCATAACCAGAACACAAGAATTAAAGTTTCTAATTTAGATTATATATAATACTACTTTTTTATACTAGTATAAACATATGTTTTTGTTTTCCTAGTGTGTGGGAAGCATGCACTGTAGCCTAATTGTTCAAAGAGAAAATAGACCATGTGGGAATAACTGGCACAAACACTAGTTGCTCATATTGTTCAGTTCTGGGACTCTGACTCAGCTTTTTGACTCATTTAGCACTTTTGCACCTGTTGGCGTTTTATTCTCTGCCCTTTTTGGCGTTGTTTTCATTCATTCATTCATTTTTTTTTTTTTTTTTACCGTGGGTGTAAGTAATTGTCCTTGGGTATCTCGTCCCTCCTGTTTATGAGACCGCATATCCGCCGAGAAAAAAAAAATGTAAAATGCCCCTTAGCAAGCTATCTTCGTAATCCAAGTCAACGGTAACTGTCGTGTTTAAGTATTTATTCGCTTTAAAGGCGTGTTATCTGTATTCCACCGCGTTACTAAAAACAAACAAACATAACGACAAAAATCATACATATTTACGTATAATTATGATTCAAAATTAACACGAATGTTTCCCATGTTATCGCTACAATCAAACCAGCGCTTCTGTTTATGTACACTTCGCCTCCTTAGCAACCAACATCAATAATGTATTAGTTACAGACACTTCCGGTGTCAACTGAGAAACGTTCCGGATTGAAATAACAAATTTAAAAAGTGGTTCCGGGAGGGGTTTCTTGTCAGAGCTTTTCGTGCTTGTTTGTTCGCTAACATTTAAAAGGGTGTGCATACTGACTTAAAATAAATCAGATTACTCATCTTAATAACACTCAAGAAAATGACTGGAAACCTGTTGACATGGATTAGGCTGCACCGGTATTTCCAGTCGTAGTGTTCTGCTGTTAACTCTGTGTTTTAAAGTTAACTGGAAAGTTAAAAGTAAATCTGTATACTGTATAACTATAACTATAACTATATATATATATATATATATATATATATATATATATATATATATATATATATATATATATATATAAACCATTCTCTATAACGCTTCATCCTGTGTACAGGGGCGCCAGGGGCCTGGAGCCTATGCAATCCACTGAGATATATATATAGTACATATACATGAAAAAATAAATAAATAAGGGAACACCTTCATATGTGCATGTGTATTTAAAGATACATAGATCTTAGACACATGTCATCACAGACACACATAACCTAAATACTAAACAACCAGAATGCCCTGTTAACTAATGTACATCTATGTATGTATCTGTCTACCTATCTGGCCTTATACGATTGTGTGTAATTGGGAGTGACCATATATGAGAGAGAAAAAGAGAGATGGGGATATTTTATACATTCATTCTATATAGTGATGGTCAAAAGTATTAGGACACCACATAATATAATTCTGTGCACAAAACAGGTCACGCACGGTATGCCCAGAATTTTTAAACAAAAAAGAGCAAAACAATGCTTTAAGGTGAAGTTTTCTGTAAGGAGTCTACATTGTCAGAATTGTTCTGATACTTGAATTTCTGGTTTCTTAGTACCATAAACTCTGTGTGGGTGTGTATGTGTGTCTTTAACCTCAATAGACAGTATAAGAACAGAACTGTTTAGAACTGTGTAGATAGGGAACAACACAAGTGAAAACAGGAACTAACATTCCTGACAAATGCTTCACAGTATTAAATGAAAATATATACAGTTAAACAGTATTATTAATATATTTTCAAAAATGGTAATCATTTGCAAATTGCTTTTATATAATAAGAATAAGACTTTTCATGAAGTAGTCTTATAGAAAAATCATCACCTTTAGGGTAGTACCTCAGTTGTACACCATCCTGTCATCATACGAGGGGCATTTGAGTCAAATCGGGACTTTTGATTGTGCAGAATAAAAGAACAGTTATGAGAGTAAAAATTCTCTTTATTTCTCTTTATAATCCTCTAATCCTATAATTCTATAACACTAATGCACTTATCCCAGTGTTTCACTAGTGCTTAGATACCATCAAGTTAGAAAGAAAGCTCCACGTCTGACACATTGGCCTCAGAGGAACTGCTTTAATGTCCCAAACATGTGGAAAGGGCTTAGAGTGAGGTAAGGACTGTACAGGGGATGTGGTAATAACTCCCAGCCGAGTAACTGTAATGTGCAAGTGGTGTTTGTGAATGATTGTGTTTACAGTTTCCACACACAGGTATGTAGTTGGTGACACAGATCAGGTGTTCCACTCACTGAGTGTTTACTGGAATGATTGAAGTGTCATTTGAGCCAAATGTTTAAATCTTGTGTAAATGTCATACAATTTTATTCCTTCATTCACCAAAAATTTAATCAAGTCCCAGATTGACTTGTACACCCTTTGTAATTTCACACACTGAGATGATGTATTCCTTTTTGTATTCTGACAACACAATGACAAATAAAATGCATGTTATTGTGGTTTTGCTGTTCCTAGTATACGGATAGAATAATCACCCATAAAGCAAGCCAGGGTATTGATTAGCCACTGATTCTATTTGTGCATCACACACAAGGACTTGGTCTGTCTTAACTCTCCAGGGTGCAGGAGTCTGTCTATAAATATCCTGACTGAGTCAGAGACGGGGAGGGAGGTGCGGCGCTGCAACATGTATCCAAGCAGCACGCCATCAAATTGAGGATTTAAACACAAAGGAGCAAAGGCATGGATGAAGAAGGTCAGAAAAACACAGTGAGAACAAGCCACATGGTTGAAGCTGTAGGGGAGCTTGTAGAGGAGGACAGTATGTGCACAATGATGTCATTACTGTGCATGTGCAGTGGTGCTGGAGAACAAGCAATCCATTCCTCTAGGCCTTACAGCTCTTTAAGCACTGACAACATGTATAAATGAATAATGGGCATTAACGTTAATGTGCCTAATTGTCTATGTTCGGAATAATGCAATTATGCTAGTCACAATTTTAACAGCATGCGGAAAAAAATACCTTTAAAAAAAATTCCTTTCAAATGAACTCCTTCCAGACAGCCCTGTCTGCAGCAGCAGCAGCTTTGGTTTTGCACACCATCAGCATTCTCGTCACAGAGCTGGAGTGACGTCCCACTGGCTGTCTTCTTAAGTGTGTGGAAGGAGACACACACACACACAAATGACATACATCAGCTTGTGCTATGAGCCATGATATCATTGGTGACCCTTATTATTTTGGTGTTATTGTGCAGTGTTGAGCTTTGCAATAAAGAAGTCTTGCAGATCTTGCAGAAAGCTACATGATGCAAACCACCTTTTCTACTACATGCTGTGAGTGAGCTGATTCCTTATGTGCCTGGTGATACCCTGGTTCAAGGAATAATAATGCACTATTTTATTAATGTGCAAAAATAATGCTGCATAAAATGAAGTGTGAATACTGAGACAGTGAGAGAAAAAGAGAGGGTTTGTTCTTCTCGCTGCCCCAAAAGCAAATCCTATCACCGGCCCAGTGGAAAAGCCTCTTAACCAAGTAGCATTAGAAGAAAACTGGGTCGGATCGTATAATTGCTTCAGCTGCATTGCTGATTCCTAATTGCTTAATTGCATTCAGGTGAAAGTTGCAGGCTCTTATAGGCGTTATAAGTCATTTGCACATAAATGGAATGCCGGGCTCCTTTACTTTTACATGCAAAAAAAAAAAAAAAGGGGGGGGAGAAAAAAAAGCTCAATAATATTAATAATAGTAACAATAAATTGAACAGCTATGCAAGCTATAGTGAACGCCTTCTTGCGCTTTCTCTCCTTCCTGCTTCCTCCCTCTTGGCTCCAGCTTGCGTTTCGCTGGTGGGTTGGGGGAGACGAGTGCGGAGGCTCTCCGTGGCCCAATCGCGGTGCGCCGTTCTCGCGCACAAAGCCTCTTATTGCGCACGAGGAAGTGACAGCGCGAGGCGACTCCCGTCCTCCCGGTCGCGTCTCGCTCGCCGCTGCTCCTACGCCCTCCGCCGCCGCTCCACCTCCATCTCCACCTCCCGCTCCTCCTGCGGACGGGCCGGGGTTTCCGTGGCGCCGAATCCGGGAAGCCGCGGAGCTCGACTTTTCGGACCGCGGGTGCCGAGAAGCGAGAAGCTCGCCGTCGCCGTGCGATCGACCCGGAGGAGGAGGAGGAGCCGCCGCCGCCGCCGCCGCCGAGGACACCGAAGCAGCACTGTGTAAAGCGCGCTGGTCCGCCACGGTCATGAGCGCGGCTACGGAGCTGTCGAACCCGGTGGAGGTCGTGGGCGCCGCGGCCGCCGCTGTTGCCGCCTCCGGCTTCCAGGAACAACGCCTGCGCGAGATGGGGACTCCGGTAACCATCACTGTGGCTATCCAGGCGGCGGAGGACGAGGAGCCCGACGAAGAGGAAACGATAAACAGCGAAGAGGAAATACTGAGGCACGATAAATCAAGGTGAGCTTGTTTTTGTTTTCAAGTTTTATTATTGGTACACAACTTTCCAGGTTTAACACGGCCACAAATAGTACAAAAGTATAATACTTGTTACTTTTGTTTGAATATTTGATACATTGTAATACACTGTATATCAAACTTTAACGGTACATGCAAAAACATTATTCAAAACACAGCTTTGCGTAATTGGACTGACATTCGTGTTTGCATGTACTGTATATACAGTATATGTACATACTGTGTGTTTGTGTGTATACATGCACACATTTTTATATATATCAGGTTATTATGCCACTTCATGTTCAGTGTTGCACAACTCTTGTCTATAATTACTGCCCCTGACTTAAACTTATGGCACAGCTAATGACTGACCACCTGTAAACCGTGCCTTGCTGACGTCACCTGGTGGGAATGATACCAGACCTGTTATTCCAATACCCCCCCTTTGCGTCATCAGGCAGGCCTAGGTTATTTACTGTCCTCCACCCTACTGGCCGCAGTAAACACATAAGCTTCTGTACGTTATTGACATTTTTATGGCCGGTGCTTCCTAGGCCTGCTCGCTTCGCCCTGATTGTGTTGCCCTTTGTAAACAATAAATAGCACTTTCTCCACCCAAACATGCCCGAATTACCTTTAACAATTTGACAAGCATGTAATGAGGTTAAAAATGGGTGTCTGGTGCTGTGTATAAATTGTATGAGCAGGATTGAGAAAAACTGTTTCGAAAAGCACTACCTCATTCCAGAGAGGCATTTTGGCAAGTTGTCACAAGTTTTCTGGATGTGTAGCTTGTGTAGGGCTACAGTTCAGAAATGTATTCATAGTGGATATATGTTTAGTCATTTGGCTGCTCTCGGCAAGGGTTTGCGTGAACATCCAGTCCACACACACGCACCTTGGCAAAGGTTTTACTCATGAAGACCTTGTTGACAACCCTTCTGTTTTATCCGGCTTGGGACGTTGGGTGGGAATTGAACCTTCTGCATGGCAGGCAAGAAACCTTCCACTGAGCTGCCAATGCTCATCATAATGGCTATACAATATAGTGCACTTTATTGATTGTAGAGTACAGCATTGTATTTTATTTTAAATTTGTTTTATTAAAGCTTCAGGCAGCATGCAATGCATTAGTCAATGTTTACGGAAGTCTTTTCATTTTTCACCTCCTTGTGTGTGAAGGGGTTCTCTCCTGCCATTCACTTGTTGAATGTGGTGAATGCTTTCATTTGTCTACATCCAGCTTTTAAAGGGTGTAGGAGTTCACAGAAAGCCATTGAGTCATCAATTTTAATTTGATTCCTGGCTCTTATTCCAGGCATTAAGTAGGCAACTGGTGTAAGTATGAGCCGGCTTTTATTTTAATTGCGAGCTGATGGAGAGGGGAAGATTTGTGCCTCGAGCGCACGCTCCCCTGTTGCGTTTCATCACTGGAGGCTCCTGAGAAGACCATGTGCTCATGCTCACTTGGCAACCACCGTATTGTCAGATGGAGAGGGCTTGATTTTTAGATATTTTTTTCCTTTTTTTTTTTAATGGCCTGTTTATAATAGTGTTGAATTGGCTTACTCTACGGACTTGAATCTTATATATATATATATATATATATATATATATATATATATATATATATATATATATATATATATATATATATATATATATATATATAATTTTTTTTAAAATTTTTTTTTTAAAGCCTAATTCTTATTTTCTGTCTTCCTCAGTGGTGCTGGCACTAGTGGTGGAGAGCTCGAGGAGGAGAGCTGGCAGCCCCCGGACCCTGAACTGACCCAGAAGCTTATAGCTCAGATCGAGTACTACCTGTCCGATGAAAACCTGGAACACGATGCTTTCTTGCTCAAGCACGTCCGGCGCAATAAACTCGGCTTCGTCAGCGTCAAGCTGCTTACGTCTTTTAAGAAGGTTGGTTGTGAGCGTAGATCCTGCTCTGAGAATCTATTACTGCATCCGGGAGAACTGACAACTGTTGCGTAAGCTGTCAACTGGGTGTATGAATCATGTGCTCCAGAAAGGCTGCACTTCAGAGATGCAGCATTCAAGCAATCAAAACTCATTCTATAGTCCTGGCTTTCAGTGGCACTGACTGGCACTGTTGTTTTAATATAAACAGAATTATCTTTTGCATCATGTCCACGGCCATAAGCCATAGTTTTCATGAGTTATAAAGTTTGTTTTTGGCTAAGCTGATTTGTCCTAGCTAAAGGGGTATTGTAGTTGCAAATAATTCTCCTTCATAGTAGTCAGCTGCCCCACTTCTAGTGAAATACAGTCGTAAGTGCTACATAAGCCGTTGATGGTTTATTTGTTGCGACCTGAATTCTAACTTCCCCTTTTATTTCCTGCTCCTGCTCACATGTTACAAATCTCAGATGGTTAACAGGAAGTTAATAGTCACAAAACCTGACACATGCTGGATTCATTATAGCTTTTCAAACGTGCAGCAAATTCACCCGATTTATAATTTATAATTTATAATTATACTGGTTAAATAATAATTTAACCAGTATAATTATGGAGCAAGTGAGAAGTGGTTCTGGTAATTGGTGACCTTGTAGGTAATTGGTAATGCTGAATGGGATGTTCAGTGAAGAGGGGTGGAAGTGGGGTTTTGCCTTTCTGTTTCACTGCTTGTTTCCTCATATCCCATTCTTGCATTTCCACAATTTGGTGATCAGTTAATCATCATAGAAACATGTATGCGTTTATTAATGCCATATGTTTGAAATATTCAGCCATTCATTGTAATGCAAGTTTGGTTACAAATGGAGTTGTACGAAATGACCTGGATCACTGTAGTAGTTCGAACCCCCATGTTGCTTGAAACGTACTAATCAGATAACCTTTACATTTTTCATGCTGAGACTTTGTTTGGAGTTAAATGTATGGTGTTGATACTTTTCTCAGGTAAAGCACTTGACAAGGGACTGGAGGACAACGGCATATGCACTGCGCCATTCCACCCTGTTGGAGCTGAACGAAGAAGGTCGGAAAGTTCGCCGCAGGACGAGTGTACCAGTTTTTGCCAGCGAGTCTCTGCCGAGCCGCATGCTGCTCCTGAGTGAGTTGCAGCGCTGGCCTGAGCTAGGTGTGGCTTTGGCAGGTGGGGGTGGGGCTGGAGACGGGAGCCCTGGGGCAAACCCTGCCCAGCAGGAGCGGCTCATGGAACTCCTGCTGAAGGCCTTTGGTACTTATGGTCCAATCGCCTCTGTCCGTGTGCTGAAGCCTGGCAAAGACCTGCCTCCTGATCTAAAGAAGCTGAGCGGGCGTTACTCGCAGCTGGGCACTGAGGAGTGCGCTATTGTTGAGTTTGAAGAGGTGGAGGCGGCTGTGAAGGCGCATGAAGCATATGCAGGCCAGCAGGGAGACGGGAAGGGCTCAATGGGGCTGAAAGTGGTGCTGATCGGCACCAAGCCACCTAAAAAGAAGGTACCTAAGGAGAGGCAGCGGGAGGAGAACGGAAATGGGGGAGGAGGAATACGCAAGAGCCGCTCGCTGAACAGCCGTGTACGTGAGCTTCAGTATCATGGAGATGACTCCGCTTGCAGCTCCTCTGAAACAGAAAGCAACCCAACCTCACCTCGACTCGGACGCAAGTCGCGTTCATGCAACAAGCTGAGTCCTGGGGGCTTCCACTTAAGTCCGGCCGTGTCTCCACGCTCCAGCCCATGGAACAGCCCACGAGCCAGCCCTTGTTCTCAACGCAAAGCCACTCCTAATGCCCGCTCACCCCTGGCCAGTGAGGGCAGGTTGAGCCCTGAGGCTGGCCGCCGCTGGGCTGATTATTCCTCGGACAGCAGCTTAACTCCTTCAGGAAGCCCTTGGGTACAGCGCAGGAAGCAGGTGGCCAGCCAGGAGAGCAGCCCAGTAGGAAGCCCTATGTTGGGAAGAAAGATCCAGAATGCAGACGGCCTCCCCCCTGGCGTTGTGCGTCTGCCCAGGGGTCCGGATGGCACGCGTGGGTTTCATGCGGTCTTGGTAGCAGACCGTGGAAAAACCGCAGCCACTCAAACCTGACTTGAACCAGAGGGAGAGCTTCACTTCTCCCAAAACGGCAGCACTGAACTATAGCAGTGAGGTTTATCAATTGTACACCACATTGCCATCATTGTGAAGTGTCATTCTTCAAAAATGGACCACAGGTTAACGTTACACATTCTGTCTGATTTCGTCTTTGTAAAACTTTTTTTTTTTTTTGTAATAAGGATTTTTTTATTTTGTTTTGGAGACATTCAGACTTGATTTTGTATTCTTAAAAAAAAGGTTAAATAACTTAATGTATACAAAAAAAAAAAAATCACATTTTGTTTACTTATGTGGCCAGTGTGGTCCAGGCATGTGGATTTGTCCAATCACTTAATGCCTTGTTGCGCATACACAAAGCAGCAACAGGACTAATTTTGTGGCCATAGTTTATTTCCTGGAAATAAGCTTGAGTAGTAATCACTTAAGAACATGGGTGTCTTTTCATTTTATTTTTCTTCTTTTTTTTAAAGAATTGTTTCTATTTTGTTCTTTTTAAGGGATTACTATTTTAGCAGGGATGTATGTGGTTCACAGTATTCGACTCCTAACCAAAGCCCTCTGTTTTGTTCCAGTGTTGCCTATACGGGACGGAACGTAGTGAGGCTCCAGCTTGGCTCGAGCGTGTAAATATGCTTTGCTTTTTGCCTTTACAGTTGAGTGAAGGCAAAGTACTGCACATTTCATACTGTACAAAATAAATCACTGCAGTGACATTCATCTGGTGTTCATTGCCTCTACTAAACTTCACGCTGTGTTGCTTTGTGGCTTATTTGCATTCAACATGTTAATCCTGTTGTAAATAGAGGAAGAAAAAAGGTTTAGCGTGGTGCTTGGGGATGACCAGAGGCAGTTCATGATTTGTTCCACGCTGCACATGAAAAATGGTTGCTTAAAGCTGCAATTAACAATGATGGTTATTTATTGACATTGCAGATGAGTTTTATCTAAACCGATGGCTGATGGCCATTCTAAATGATGGCTCCCCTCCCCGCATATCCTTTCTTGATGGACTTGCAGTTATGTGTTGACCTGATTATTCCAAAATGGCCCCTGTAGGTTGTTGGTAGAAATGCTGCTTGACTCGGTGCCACTCAAACACCGAGCATGCAGGGTGTAAATGTGGCACAGATGGACGGCAGTCTTATCAGGATTTGTCAAACGTGGGCCGAATCAGAAAAGCTGTATGAGGCTGCAAACCCGAAATTGTTCAGCGTTGTTACTCCTGAAGATAATGTAATGCCTGCTGTGAAAAATCTATCGTTTAAAATTTCCTTAGCAACTGCTGGCTTTTTACAGGAGAATGGTGGGGGGGATACTAAAGCTTGCTGACAAACTTTAAAAAAGTATTTTTATTAGGTTTAAATATTGTGATGGTTTGTTTGAAGGACATTTATATAACTGATATGATGCTCCTTTGGACAAAAGAGCTGTGACTAGACTCCCATAATTGCACAATCGTTTTTTCATTTCCCAAATTTCCTCTTCAATATCGAATTAGCTCAACACACAACATAAGAGATCATTAGTGAATAATGACTCATGACTTTTTATTCAAATAATGAACTCTTGACTTATCCTAATCTCGAATTACATGACACAAGCTTTGAATGATCATAAAACTGGAAAGTGTCACTCCACAGACCTTGACATGCTTTCTCCCTTTCTTAGGAGTACTACAGTAGGAGCAGAATGTACTAACAGTACAGAGTCTTAAAAGCCTCTTCTGAATAACCTCTACCTTTTCCTGAAAGTATTCAACTCTGTCGGCTGCTGTGTAGAATTTTTTTTTCTTTTCTTGTGAGCTATCTATCTAGGTCTATTTCTCAAAGCCTATGACACCTTTATATAAAAGCCTTTTGTTCAAAACAACAAGCTGGAGTCCATACAGAAGAGGACTCTTGGTGGATGTAATTGCCCACGCCGTAATTGCCCAGGCATTATTGTAGGTGCGTTGTTTGTTTTTTGCCCCGTGCTGCTTTAAATTGCAGTTGTGGGAGAGGAATGAACTAAAATTAGTGACCACAACCGGGACTGTGCTGAGCCTGAACACAACCGACACATTGTATGTTAATTATTCAAATGGTGTCCAAAGTGTTTCTAATCTCCAAATCTGTGAACTTGTTCAACGTACTTACTGTATAGTTTGTTCAGGGGTGAAATGCAAATATTTCTGTGGTTAGATCTTAAATTCCCAAACCTGAGCTTGGAACAGGGAAACCATGTAAATGTGCAGGATCAGTGTTTCTCCAAGAACAGCTCAGCGAACATGAGAGTTAGATCGTTAATTAGGATTTCAGCACTTTTTAAATGAATTCACAAATTAATTCCTGCCGTTTTGGTCACTGAACTCAATGTTTTAGATTTAAAAAGTCTAAAGCAGAATCTGAATAATTCACAGATTAGAGTGGCCTTGATCCATTAATCTTCTAGTAAAATTTATCAACTTGGATAAAAACATTTATTCAGAAGTGGTGTTTGGTGTTTATCAATAATCACTTGTACAAATTCATGCCACTGATTTATATGAAGATGAGTTACTGGACTGTAGAATTCATTTTAAATGATCTTTTAGAAGATAATTTTCTTTACATAATCATCTTGATTTTCAATACTTTATCCATTTATACTTTGTCCTCATTACGCTGAGCTGTGAGCCACAAATGCACTGATATCTTCACTTCATCAGAAGTGAATCTTTGTCCTTGTAGGGCTGCGTTCAAGGGACAAAATGGGTCTGATTGAGTGAGATCAGGACTATAGGGAGGATGCTTTAATGCCTGAAAATGAAGTGTATGGAAGTGCATTGAGTGCAAGATCACCATGCCCTGAGATAGCAGTTTGGCAGTTAACCTTTGGCAGTTAACCAGAAGTTTAGGCTTCAGCTCTTCAATAAGCGTCTCGTTGTAATGAGCACTATTGATTTGTTGAACCTTTTTCCTGCTAATGTTCCAATACTGGCCCTTGAGCATCCCAGAAAACTATAAGCATCATTTTTCCAGCTGATGGTTGACTTTTGAACTTTCTTTTGGTTGACGATTGAGGATGTTTCCGTTCCATGGGTCTCCTCACCAGTAAAGAAACAGTACTTCCTTAGAGTTGTTTGTCTGCCTTTCAGCTGCTCCCATCAAGGGGTCGCCACAGCTGAACATCTGATCTGCACAACAACTTGGCACAGGTTTTTTACGCCGGATGCCCTTCCTGACGCAACCCATCCCATTTTATCTGGGCTTGAAACCTGCACTGCATCCAGTGGCTGCAGTTTGGGCATTGGCTGGGAATCCCCAGTACTTCCTTAGAGTATCTGTCCTAATTTAGTTTGCAGATATCCAAACGCTTGTGTTTATGCTCTTCTGAGAGTTGTTTCAGCACATAAGATGGGGATAAGACAATGCTGCCAATTTGTAAGGGGCAAATCGACAAGACAGTGCGGGCAACAGAAGCTTTAAGGTTTAAATATTGTGATAGTTTGTTTGATAGACCGATAATTTGACTCGCCTTCATATTTAGTTATGCATATAAGGTTCCGGTCACATTACAAGCCTGTTGCATGTCATGATGGTTTACAACATATATCTGTTTTCAGAAATGGCACAAAGTGGCATGAGTTGCAATCTGCCCGATCTCATTTAGGGCGCATGAACGAGTATCAGATATATATTCAATCTTAGGACGACATATGAAACTGTCTGAAAATCATCAGATTTTTTGCATTCAGATAGCCCTAAAAAAAAATATTTTTTTAAAAATCTGATCTGCGTCATATTGGAGTAAAAACACTGAACTGAGTCACTTCAGGCTGGTAATGTGAACGTTGGCTAAATTTCCATAAAAGACAAAGTTGAAAAGCTTCCAGTAATGTAGACCAGACATTATAGTGCTTTGGGCTAACACTAACTAGTCTAGTCTTTGAGTCTCCTTTTATGTACATTTACACAAACTCCAGATCTCTCCTAGGATATGAATGGTTTTTATTTTTTCAAGTCTCTCTCAGAAAAATTTTGATTTCACATTTGATCACGTGGCACACTTGAAACTCCATACGCGAATTCAAGTAAACAAGTGGCATGATGAACAATGAGGTCATGTTAAAAATAAATCTGGCAAATGAACTACATGGGGAAAAAAAAGTTAGACTAAATACTGAAAGTCTCCAAGAAACATGAAGTAGATGAATAAATCTCTCTCTCTTTCCAGAGGACTACAATGTTGTCTAAATGCCGATGTAAATAAGTTATCCAGCTTGACAAAATGAAGCCCTTCATGTGGAGATACTGCAACCTTTAACTTCTTTGGAAATTAGATGCATAAAATATCAAAAAGTGAAAAACTGAAACGCATTTGAACAAAACCAGTTACTTATCCCATTATCTAAAACTTAAGAGGAGAACACACACTCACTCACTCATCATCTTCAGGTCTTTAGACTATGGAAGGAAACTGGAGTACCTGGAGGAAACCCACCAAGCATAGGGAGAACATGCAAACTCCATGCACACAGAAACGGTAATCAAACCTGGTCGAGAATTGAACCCAGACCCTGGGGGTGCAAGGTGACAGTGCTAACCAATTCACCACTGTGCCACCTGAGGAGATCACATTAGGAAAGAAAATTACTTGGGTTAGAAGAGTGTATTTTTTTCAGCTGATCAGGAAGCTACTGTTGTTACCAACTTGCTCCTGAATGAAATCATGATCCTGAAGTCAAGGGTGCATGTAGGTTTGTGAATGGTGCTCACATTCTTGAATCTAAGTTGGCACTACTTGAAGGTTACTTCGCAAAGCCGTGACTTTTTAACAGATTTGTAGCGCACACACTCATCACTCTCCTCCTCCAATTATTCTCAGGCTTGAGTGGTGGTGTCGTGTGGAGAAACCGATCACGGATCAGAGGCTGAGCCGTAGGCAGCACCAGACCCTCAGCGTGCGGAGGACAGAGTGGGAGTGAGTGAGTGATGCTGATAGCGGGTGAGCTGACATTATACTTTAAGCGGGAGGCTCAGACTGAAGCATTTCCAACCAGAAGTGCAGAAATGGAACATCATGGTCAGGTTGGATCTTGAGACTTGAGTACTGGTTATGGAGAAAGAGCAGTACAATATCCTCCATACATGCTCACCCGTGTTCTTGGTTCATTTGCTTCAGAAGTGTTGCGCATTCGGAGCTGCTTTCCTCCTCACCGATTTTTTGATGAGTGTTGTGTTTTTTGTTTTATTCCTTTTTCTTTGGCTATTTTTCTCTTGGCTCTATTATTTCCCACAGCACTACCATTCACTGGATGTTTTTTTTTCCTCCTATTTTCCTGTGTAAACCCTAGAGACTGTTTTCTGGAGTTTTTTTTATTTTTATTTTTAACCCATAGCAAGCCTCTGATAAGCATGAAAAATAATAGAGCTGAAGCACCCTTAAATAGTATTTAGAATTATCTTTGCTTGGGACATTGCATGTATGGAATCGACCCAAAGCGCATGAAAATCAAGACTCAAACTCTCTTGATGCTCTCCATAAATTTAAAGGAAAATAGCAATTTTAAACCGCACTGCTTATGCTTGAGGATATGTTTTGAACCGTTAACTCTGTGAAAGAAATGTGGTTGGGGAAAAAAAAAATTAATGGAGATTAAGCACTTGGTGAAGGGGCATTGTAAAAAAACAAACAAACAAAAAAAAAAAACATTAAAAACCATAACTATGTTTAATAGTGAAAGTAAGAGCACTAACCAGCTGTGAAAAACACATCAGAAAAAAGGCTTCAATTTGCTAGGTAGCAAAAGCTTGGACTTTCGAGCAATGAAAAAGGTTGTGTGGTCTGATGAGTCCAGATTGAGCCTATTCCAGAGTGATGGGCGTGTCAGGGTAAGAAGGGAAGCACATAAAGCGATGCATCCATCATGCATAGTGTCCACTGTACAAGCCTCTGGATGCAGTGTTATGATCTAAGGTTGCTTCAGTTGCTCGGGTCTAGGCTCAGCAACGCTATGTGGCAATAAAATGAAGTCAGTTGATGACCTGAATGTACTGAATGTACCTTCCCTAATGGTACATGGCATAGTCCAGCACTCAAATTGTGAAAGAGTGGTTCTGGAAGCATAAGGAATCATTTTCACACATGAACTGGCGACCACACTGTGTGCTGTAATCAAGGCTAAAGGTGATGTGTGATTAAATTTTTTTTTTCTAAAAGAAGGCTGGTACACTTAATTTACCCTCGATGTGAATGAGGGTACATGATGCCCTGCGATGGAATGGTTTCCCATCTAGCTTTTATCCGACAGCATGGATATGCAATGGTGTAAATATAGACCGAGAAACAAAAAAAACATTCTAGTGGGGAAAAAGAAAATAAAATAAATAAAGGCTTTAAAATTTTCACTTGTCCTGCCAAGTTTGTTTTCGCACCTAAACATTTGTTGCAGCAGGAACACATTTTTATTTGAGATACTTTATATTTGGATATTTATAGGGACTGCTACTTGTTTCCCAGCAATCTCAAAGCTTCAAAAGAACCAAAACACAGAGCTCTTCTTATTATTTTTTTATTTCTAGGTGAACACACTCACAAAATCTTACCAAACGGTTTGTATCTCCATGAACACAGGAATCATTTGTCTATGGACAAATGGTGTCTATGGTACAGGCTCACTGGCATCAGATGGAAAAATAATCAATGTTGGAGAGCAAAACGTCCCATGAGATGCTGGCTGAGAAAATCTGAAGTGTGTACGGAATGCAGGAGGTGAAGAAGCGTTCACTTGGCACTAACGGACATACTCCTCCAGTTTTCCTGTTGGCACGATGCCAGCTCACAATGAAAAGGATTACAGCTTACAAGGCTGATCTTTGCGGGTCAGCGCTAGAGAAATGAGAGTCCGGGTTGAAAATCTAAGCCTGACAGCTTAACATTATATTCGAAACCCACTTAACATCCATTCTGTATTATGTTCCAGAAAGTTATATTGTCCTTTATTTCCTCCCAAAGAACCCATATCTAGTTTTTCATTTTGACATAATTACACCTCCGTCAGTGACAATTTCATTGTGCAACAGTGTGTAAACTATAATTCTCCGCTGTGCCAATTCCCAGCAGTTTCTTTTAAATTTGTTTTTACTGCAAAATAGAACACAATATTGTTCAGGGTCTGAATTTTATGTTCTAGTTCTAAAATTGCTCCCCGTTTGTGCATCGTACACACTCGGCCCTTTAAACCGTGCGCTTGAATGTATTTGCTTAGTGAAACCTAATGGAGCTAAAGAATTGGTAGGTGTACAACCAATTGCTCTTGTCAGGAGCTTATTTGTTAAAAAAAAAAAAAAAAAAAACAGATGGAAAGAGAAATAGTGGTACAAACACAATTACTGGTGTAAACATATCACAAACACACGCATAATGTTTTACTGCGTAACAGCAGAATGGCTTGGAGTGTCTTCTTTTAATCAAGAGGTTTGTGTTTCCTTTTCAACATTAGAAACAAAAAGACAAAAAGAAATCAAGGGCAACATCCCAGGTGTGCATTTTTCCTCATTTTCTCAGTAACGGCTCATTTCCCCGGCTCTACAGGACTAAAGAAACCACTTACTGTACGTCTTACCACTACGATTCAAAGTGGCATTACAATTTGTCTCTAAGAGACTTAGAGTCTTTGTGAGCGTGCAAGACTTTCACATAACAAGCGAGCGCTCTCGAATGTGCACCAAGACTGGGAGTCATGCAGACAGCTAGGAAGTCATTCAGTCATAAGCTACACCTTGTGTTTTTACGTGAACACAGATTATGTTTTCCTGTAGCATAGTGATGATGAAAGCCATCTCAAGATTAATCTCACCTGAAGGTTAGACATTTTGTGTCTTCCAGTCCAGTCTGAAATCCCTTTTGTAAAGGAAAAAAAAAAAAAAAAAAAAAAAGGTCCGTATAATGTTCCTTTATATCTCAGATATAGAGCGATCCATCAGCAGGCCCCACGTAACCCACGGCGATGAGGAGAACGTCGATGAGGGTCCAGATGCCCAGGCCTCCGAAACTGAAGAGCTTGCCCAGTCCCTCTCGCCACTGACCCAGATAAAAGCGGTCGGCTCCAAACCCACCCAGTGTGATGCTGAGTGAAACCGGGAAATATACATTGTAAATTTTGATCTTCCCCAAATAATCTTTTAAATGATATCAAACATACTGTAGAAGTAAGAAACCTAAAATTATTTTTCAAACGAAAAATATAATCAAAATATACAGTACTGTGCAAAAGTCTCGACCCCCCTCGTTTCTTCATAATTTGCTTCCAAAGAGCATTCTTACTGCAGTCTTGAGGCTTCCTGAAGGACTTTTTTGTCTCTCATTTTTGCCAAGCTTTTGTCTCCCATTTTCAGTCCAGTCCCTGTTTATTTTTGTTTGTTAAGCCACAGAGTGAGCTAAGAATCATTCAAGCATTAAAAAAATCTATGGCATGAACTACTATAGTGAGAAACAGGTGCAGATGATGACAGATGATCAGGCCAGTGATTAGTATGCTGCTGATGCTGAATGCTGACTGGTTGGAACAGACGAGAGGGGAAATGAGACTGCTTCTGAGGTTGTTACATAAACAACAGATTTTTAAATAAATTGTATCTTTAGGTACTTTGCAGCCTGTCGCAGTATAACATTTGTTCCCATTTCTTCAACTTAATCTACATCATTTAATTTCATTTTATATGAGGAAATGGGGGGGGGGGGGACTCAAGACTTTGGCATGCCACTTGTATAAATGCTTACTTTTTTTTCAAATCTGCTACATTTGCACAAAAACAGAGGTACTGTGGAAGATCAATATCTGTGAATTTATGCACATATGGGTGCAAACGGCATGTGATCTCCATCTTTCAAACTGCCGTCCTTCAAACTGTGAGTAAAAAGTGTTTAGTGCAGATTCTTTGCAGAATCCGTTTCGGTTTGCTTTCGGTTTGATTTTTCGACACACTAGCCAAATCGTCAAAATCATCTTTTTTATGTTTAGATTATGTTTAATGCATTTATTTTGTAGTGATGTGTCACATTGTGTAATTGTTTTAACTAAATAAACATTTTAACCATCGTTTAAAACTTTAAAACGTTTAAAACTAGTGATTCTTTGAGGTACAATATAAATACCTTTAAACTAATGACTTAATGAAATGAGTCAATATTTACAGGATAAGCCTATGTGATAATAATAATAAAACTAAATGAAAAACACTGGTGTTTATACAGACTGTATGGATTACCTGAGTGTCAGCGCTGTGGACCATTTATATCCTCCAGTCCAGTTACAGAAGAGACGCTTCTGAAATTCCCTCTTTCCTGTTCAGACCAGAGAGAGATGGACAAAATGTTTTGCGTTTAGATAAATATTTTAGTGCTACACATTCAAGGCACAGGCATTTTACTGAGCTTATAAATATGTTACAGGCATGAACAAACAGCAGTACATACAGTGACGGCTACAATTATTGGCACCCTTTGTAAAGGTTGGGAATTCATCATACACTGAAAATGTTTAAAGACATGTTTCTTGATGAGGGATTTGTTATTCTCTGAGTACATTTATTCTAATTAAAAGGATTTTTACATTACATTAATTTGACATTTTTCCAAATAAAAGGGATTTCCTTTCATTTTCTTTTTCTTTTCAGCTTTAGATAAAGCTATTTCACTCAAAGGAGTGGCAATAATTATGGGCAGGACCATATTTAATAGTAACTATGAACATTTTCCTCTGAAAATACTTAATGCATTCTGAACAGATATACATGTAGCTGTTTTTGTTTTATTTTCATTCATTTCCCAGAATTAATATGTTTTTAAAAGAAAGCTAGAGACTACAGGTCTTGACTAAAAATGTCACACAAGTAAACAGTTTAGACTTTCATTTTGTGCAGAAACAGTGTATAGATATGATAGTTAACAAACAAGACTCGCGTTCATTGATTTGAGCCTCCTGTGCCGTGTGATACCTTTACTGCCTGGTCAGAATCAGAGTCAATTCCAATATGCTGAGAGTTCAACGAACTACAGACGCTCCCTGACTAACGACACATTCTGTAGAACCACTACTTCTGAGGTAAGGATATGCCGTACGGTGCTCTCTCATCTAAAGGTTAATGCAAGAGTTCTGAGCATGTTTAACGTAGGCTAGGGTGCATTTTCGATCAATGATATTATCATCTTAAGATGGGTATATCAGGTCATAACCCCATCGTAAGTCGAGGAGCATCATTTCAGAATATTGTGGACCAAATAAGTGCATGAGAGATCAGTGTACGACTCGAGATGAGACCAATCCTGAGCTTCATGTAAATCTTAGCTGAGACTGAGTTCATACACTATATCTGAAATATAGCATTTTCACCAATAGGGTTTTGGTTTCCCAGAACTTTTTCGTGTGTGGTCTTTTGTTTTAGGCCACACTCACTTTTAATATAAGATATCAGCGTTATGTTACACCAAATATCCAAGCTCCAACCAAATAAATATACTTCACCTTATACTAACGAATTTTACCTGACATTTACCTCTGATAAATATTTGAGAATTACCTGAGTCATATCTAAGACACACAACACAAAAAACAAACACATCAAATGGCAAAAAAAAAAGAAGGAAAAAAAAAAAACGTATATAAATGCCAATCCATTTTAAATGCCAGCTTTATCTAAGAAACTGGAACAAAATGACATTTAACTTCCCCACTCAGCTCTATATTTACCCAGACTAAAAGGACTGATACTATCTACTCTTGTGCTTGTTCATATCAATACAGACACCGCTGTTAGCGCATCTCTTTCACATCTCAGAGCTTCCTCTTCTTATTCACTGTGCAGCTCGTCTAATGATAAACTCAGCTGCACAGATAGAAAGCATGATGATTTTCATTCAGGATTCTTCGCGTAGAACGAAGGACCTTTCCAAATGGCATGAATCTGATTGAACCACTGCTCGAACCTGAAGCCGTCTGAAGATAAAGAGGGGGAATGAATTCTGTGCGACATGTCACTGGGAGACACTATGAGGTTGCGAGAGGACCGATACATCAGCAGTGAGAGGAGATATTAGAGAAGTGTGTGTGCTGCTGGAAAACGTTATCTGTAAACTTGCTCCTCTTTTGATCTCAAGCCTCTTTAAGCACTTGAAACGAGAGCTTGTGTGATTGAAATTGTGTTTCCTTTTGCATAATTATGATTGTAATAACGATAAGGATGATGATAATGATATAATCAGTGGTGCAGTCTGCAAAAAAATAAGACAAAACAGGGTATTTATTCACTTTCTAATTACTGTCATCAGTAATGATTATTTATAAAGTGTTAGACTTATCAACATCTTTCAATTTTTCAGTTCAAAACCTTTGTTTTTCTCTTCCTGCTGAAATCCGAAGGACAAATTCTGAGTTGTTCTGACAGGAAACACCTCTAATAAATATAACAAACTAATGTCAGATAAGTTTGACCGGCTCTGATTGATTTCATTTCACAGTAAGAATTTAATTTTTCCCTTATAAATAATTAATTAATTAAAAAATAATAATAATAATTCAGTTTGGGCTGAAATTGGAATAAATATGGTGTGATGCACAGTACTGTATATACTAGACATGGGGAAAATTTTTTTTTGATTCAGCTACATATTGCGATTCTTTCGTCTATCACCACACTAAAAAATTGTAAATTTTTGCATTTTAGTTTTTTTTAATAATCCAACGAGTGGTGTGCTCAAATCTACTCCAACATTGGAAGGCAGCAAAGTGTTCCATGTGGTAGAATCAAATGTTTTGTGAAGTTTGTTTCGAATTGTAACGAAATCTGAGAAAAAATTTATACCGAATCAGGACATTTATGCAGTTGTGGTAAGGGAGATGTGCAGAGTTGTGACAAATGCAGAGGAATAAAGCTGATGAGTTATACAATGAAGCTGTGGGAAACAGTAGTGGAAGCAAGGTTAAGGGCAGAGGTGAGCATTTGTGAGCAGCAATATGGTTTCATACTGTACTTAGAAAGAGTACAACCGATGCAGGATTTCCTTTGAGGATGCTGATGGAGAAGTACAGAGAAGGTAATGCGTTGTGTCTTTATAGATTGAGCCCCTTTTTGCTTGTTCTGGTGATGGACAGGATGACAGATGAGGTTAGACAGGAGTCTCCGCAGACTATGATGTTTGCCATGATGACATTGTGCTTTGTAGTGAAAGCAGAGAACAGGTGGAGGAAAATCCAGAGAGCAGACTGAAGATTAGCCACAGCAAGACTACAGCTACAGGGAGCAGATGTAAAGAAGCTGCAGGACTTTAAGTACTTAGGGTCAACGGTCCAGAGCAACAGAGAGTATGGGAAGGAGGGGAAGAGGCATGTACAGGCAGGTTGGAACGGGTGATGAGAAGTGTCAGGTGTGTTGTGTGATAAGAGTATCAGCGAGAATGAAAGGAAAGGTGTACAAGACAGTGGTGAGACCAACGGCATCGACGAAAAGACAGGAGGCAGAGCTGGAGGTAGCAGAGACGAAGATGTTGAGGTTCTCTTTAAGAGTGACAAGGATGGGGACTTCCGCTTCCGCCCGCATGGAGTGAGCAGCAGAAAAAGGGAGCTCCTCTTATAAATAAACAATTATAGCTCAATAGACCAATTAACCAGGTAAAGCATTTGCATGTCAGTAAAGAATTGTAGTTAAGACGTTTAGATACAAGTCTATCGACACGTTCATGTAAAAACACAACGTGTTACAAAAGCAGAAACCAGCGAAAGAAAAATGGAGGACTCAACGCAAGACGTTAACGCTCCTATTTCGCTGAGCGCACTCGGAGCCGAACTACAGACACACAGGACGGCAATGATTCAGGACATTAAATCACAAATGGAAAATCTTCATTTGGAGATGAAAAAGAATAGAGAAGAGGTGAAGGAGAACCTGTGTGCGCTGAGAGAGGAAATTTTCTCGGAGCTGGCCGCCGTACACAAGACACAGGCCGAATCAGCAAGCGAGAGCACAGAGATGGGGAAGGCCTTGAGTGACACGATGGATAGAGTGGCAGTTCTAGAACAGTCTCATGAGCGCCTCGCCAAAGAACACAAAAAAACACAGGAGAAATGTATGGACTCGGAGAATCGTAGCCGGAGGCAGAACCTAAAATTTGTGGGGATTCCCGAAGGAGTTGAAGCGGGAAATCCGGCTCGATTCATCAAAGATTTGCTACTGGAGTTATTCGGAGCTGATGACCTGCGAGATTTTAGCATGACGGTGGATCGCGCGCACAGGTCTCTAGCACCAAAACCGAAACCGGGGGAAAGACCTCGGGCAATAATTGCTCGTTTCCACTACTATGCTGACAAAGAAAAAATCCTTAAACTATCCAGAAATAAAGGTCGCCTCCACTACAAAGGGTCCCCGATGTACATTTTCCCTGATGTAAGTCCAGAGGTTGGCAAACTTCGGGCTGCATTCAATTCAGTGAAAGCCAAGATGCGGGCCGCGGGGATAAGTTACAGCTTGTTTTATCCGGCCAGACTGGCAATTACGGTGGATGGGATTAGATACACGTTTGAGCATCCTGGTGAAGCTGAGAAATTTCTGGAGAAGAAATCTCAAATGCAGAGGGACGAGGCGTGAGAGGTTGGACTAATTGCTTAAGCAAAAGTGTGATGTCTGTCATCATTCTCAGCATGTACGGACAGACGGAATAATGAACTATAGATTACATTAACTTCACCAAATTTATCTGAGACATAACTATAATTTAAAAATCGGAAATGCTAAAGTGAAATAGTTACGAGTGAGGCTGTTGTGCAACTTCTTTTCTGTAATATTTTTTTTTTTAGAAAGGAGCTAAGTGGTAAGTCAGACAGTTTACCAGCCTTTTTGTTGATGTGATGGGAAAAAAGGGTTTTCTAAATTTGCTCCGTTTCCTTTCAACTAGATAAAGGTAAAAGGAGCCGTTGTTCAATTTCTTCAGCTTTTGTTGTTGTTGTTGGTGTTAAGAAAAAAGAATTGGCACTCATCCCCCTTCCCCCCTCCTTATTTTTTTGGGCTTTTGTTTATTTTTATTTATTTCAATTTTTTTCTTTTCATTTTTGCTTTAAATGCTGCTTTTTACAACATTTTTCAAGTTTCTGATCATGACCAGCAGGATAACAAACTTTGCTAAAAAAACATGTGTTCATTTTGTTTCATGGAACTGCAAAGTGCTTAATGGGCCTGTAAAGCGGGGAAATGTATTAGCTCATCTAGAGAGACTAGAAGCTGATATTGTATTCCTACAAGAAACACATCTAAGAAACCAAGATCAGAGTCGATTAAGGGGAAAATGGGTTGGTCAAATCTTTCATTCAAACTATAATCTTAAGACTAGAGGTACAGCAATTCTTGTGAAGAAAAATATACAATTTACCACAACAAAAGTTATTTCTGAATCCAATGGACGTTATGTTATAGTAGCAGGAAAACTTTACAACACATCAATATTGTTAGTAAACGTATATGCTCCCAATATAGATGATGAACAATTTATATCTTCTCTTCTTAATGCTTTGCCTAATTTGGATACACACCAAATTATAATGGGAGGGGATTTTAACTTTGTGATGAATCCACTCTTAGACAGATCTTCAAGCAGAATTATTCCCCTACCCAAGTCAGTCAAAACACTGCAAACATTTATGAAAACTTTTAAAATAACAGATCCATGGAGATTCGCCTTCCCAAGTCAACGAAAGTATTCCTTTTTTTTCACCGGTTCATCATACTTTCTCTAGGATAGATTATTTTTTGATAGATCATAAACTTTTGTCAGCAGTTACATATTGTGATTATGAGGCAATGGTATTATCTGACCATAGCCCCTTAGTTCTTGACAATAAATTGTTAGCTGAAAAAACATTTGTAGAACAAACCAGATCTCAAATAAGATTTTATCTAGAAACAAACAATACGGCAGACGTCTCTAAATCCACAATTTGGGAGGCATTTAAAGCGTATATGCGTGGGCAAATTATTTCTCATAATTCTTCTATTAGGAAACAATGCAAAGAACAAAAAATGAAATTAACTAACAGAATACTTGACATAGATCAGCAGTATGCAGTCTCCCCTTCACCAGAACTGTATAAAAAGAGACTCTCTCTCCAATCAGAATTTCAGTTGCTCTCTACATCAGAGACTACTGATCGTCTGATGCGGGTAAAAGCCATATACTATGAACAAGGAGAGAGAGCAGGTAAAATTCTCACTAGACGAATTAAAGAGATAACGGCATCAAGAACGATAACAGAAATTAGGAAAGAGACAGGACATCAAATCCAAAAGAAATAAATGAGATTTTCAAAAAAATCTGTTAATAACCCGTCATGCATAGCCCAGTTCTTCAATTCATTGAACATCCCCTCCTTGAGTGTGGAGATTAGGGAGGTTTTGGAGCAATCCCTAGCTATTGAGGAAATCAAACAAGCAATATCTAATATGCAAAGTTCAAAATCCCCTGGTCCAGATGGCTTTACAACGGAATTTTATAAATGCTTTACCAAATATCACCACTGCTTCTGGAGGTCTTTAATGAATCATTTGAGAGGGGTTGTCTACCACCAACATTTTATCAGGCAAATATCTCATTAATACATAAGGTAGACAAAGACCCCTTAGACCCCAGTTCATATAGACCCATTAGCCTTCTCGATGTTGATAACAAAATTTTGGCCAAGGCATTAGCCACCCGTCTTGAAAAAGTTCTTCCCTCTGTGATCTCCACGGATCAGACAGGATTCATTAAGAATCGTCTCCTATTTTTTAATATTAGACGACTATTAAATATTATTCACACTCCAAGCCCTGATCCCACTCAACCTGAGGTACTTATTTCTATGGATGCAGAGAAGGCCTTTGACCGGGTTGAGTGGGATTATCTTTTTGCCACCCTAGAGAAATTCGGATTTGGGTCTAAATTTGTTTCATTTATTAAATTATTATATGCCCATCCTCAAGCTTCTGTACAAACTAACAATGACAACTCTGATTAATTTCCGTTAAGTCGCTCCACAAGACAGGGTTGCCCTCTTTCACCCCTGCTTTTTGCTTTAGTTATAGGGCCCTTAGCAATTTCTTTGCGTGAGTCTACATCCTATAGTGGAATAATGAGAGGGGGAAAAGAGCACAAAGTATCATTATATGCTGATGACCTCTTAGTATGTCTCCAACCCTCTACAATCAATACCAAACATTATGTCACTTTTAGGTAAATTTGGGAAAATATCAGGATACAAGATCAACTTTGCTAAAAGTATTATGTTTCCAATCAACCCTAAGGGTCAAACCCTTTCATCCTTTCCATTCAAAGCAGTATGCTCATTTAAATACCTGGGGATCACTATAACTAAATGTTTCTCTAAGCTTTTTAAAGAAAATATATTGAAGCTATATGAATATACTCAAGATATTCTTAAAAAGTGGTCCAATCTCCCTGTCTCTTTGGCAGGCCGTATTAATACGGTGAAAATGAGTATTTTGCCCAAATATTTATTTCTTTTTCAGTGTATCCCAGTCTGTATTAATAAATCATTTTTTAGGAATTTGGACAGATTAATAACTTCATATATTTGGAACAAAAAGAACCCTAGAATTAAGAAGACATACTTACAAAGGATTAAGCCAAAAGGAGGGATGGGTTTACCTCATTTTCAGCTGTACTATTAGGCATGTAACATAAGAGCACTTTCATTTGAAATAAAGGAGAGGTCACTAGAATGGTGTGACATGGAAAATAAATCATGTTCACCTTCCTCTTGGCCAGCATTAATTCACTCGGCTTTGTCTACCCCCTTTCCAATACGACTGAACAATCCAGTGGTTTCTAATTAATTTAAAATTTGGAAACAGATACGAAGGCATTTTAAGTGGCAGGCGTGGTCCATTTTAAGCCCCTTAACTGCTAATCATTCATTTCTCCCTTCTCAAACTGATTTAGAGTTTCAGACTTGGTCTGATAAAGGTGTAAGCTCTTTCCAAAATCTATATATTAATAATTGTTTTCCATCATTTCAGCAGCTGCAGCAGAAATTTGATCTACCTAACTCACACTTTTTTAAATATCTACAAACCCGCAGTTTTGTTCAAAAATGTTTTTTGTCATTTCCTAACGAGCCGCCAACCACACAAATGGACTCACTGTTTCTACAAAGTCCATTTATTAAAGGAGGAATATCCATTATACATAATAAACTTTCACAGCTAGAATGTGACGTTTCATTAGAACATTTAAGAGAGGCATGGGAAAAAGACCTTGGAATAGATATTGCAGAAAAGCAATGGGATGAAGCACAAGAAAAGGTTCATTCGGTTTCAGTGTGTATTAGGCATGGTCTCATACAATTTAAGATTTTACATAGACTTCACATATCCAAACTAAAGCTTTCTAACATGTTTCCCTCAGTGGATCCGCAATGTGACAGGGGTGGTCAAGCTCCAGCATCACTAGGTCATATGTTTTGGAATTGCCCCAACATCAGTAGCTATTGGATTTCAGTTTTTCAACTATTGTCAAAGGTGTTGGGAAAACCATTGGACCCAGACCCAATACTGGCTATTTTTGGTGTAGGTAGTGATAAAGTGGGGCAGACTAAGGGTCAGCGTACAGTGCTTGAATTTGTGGTACTCTTAGCACGTAGGCTAATTTTGCTCAACTGGAAACAAAAAAATCCACCACACCATTCAACCCTCATTAAAGATGTCATGCATCACCTACAAGTGGAAAAGATCCTAAAAAAAAAAAAAAAGAGAGATCTAAAGATCTCACAAAAAAAAAAAGACTGAAAAATTTTATACAGCATGGAAGCCTTTTATTATTTTTTTCCATATAAAGGCAGTAGTGGAACCATAACCTCCCTTTTATTATTATTACTATTATTACTATTACTATTATTATTGTATTTATTAATTTATTATTTTATTTTAGTTTGTTTTGGTTTAACTCCCCCCCCCCCCCCCTTCTTTTTTTTTGCTTTCCTCTTTAATTGTTTGGTTTTAATTTTCTTATGTACCATTTGGGATAAATAAAGTGTATTGAAATGTTGTGCCAATGTAAAAACTCAATAAGGAGAATGTTTAAAAAAAAAAAAAAGAGTGACAAGGATGGACAGGATCAAGAACGAGTCCACCAGAGGGACAACTCATGTTAGATGTTTTGGAGATAAAGTCAGAGAGGCCAGATTGAGGTGGTTTGGAGGAGAGATTGTGTATAGAAGGATGCTGAGGTTAGGTTTAGAGGAAGATTTAAGAGGAGATTTATGGATGTAGTGAGAGACGACATGAAGTTAGTTGGTGTGAGACAGGGGTGTCAAACTCCGTTCCTGAAGTGCCGCAGACCCGCAGGGTTTTGTTCCTACCCTGCTCCAACATATATGCCATGTAGTTTTCAAATAAGCCTTAATGATTTGATTAGGTGGATCAGGTGTTTTTAATTATGGTTGAAGCTAAACTCTGCAGGTCCTCGAGGGTTGGAACAAAACCCTGCGGGTCTGCGGCCCTTCAGGAACGGAGTTTGACACCCCTGGACTGTGAGAGAAGAGAATGCAGAGGGGAGGGTTAGATGGAGGCAGGTGATTCGCTGTGGCGACCCATGAAAGGGAACAGCCGAAAGACAAACAAGAAGAGGACAGAACCACCATTTTATACATGTCCTGATCCGATATAAAAATTCATCACCTAAAAGTTTTTTTACGTAACTGAATCGATTTCTAAAAAAATGTATACATTTACATAAACCAAAAAAAATCTTAGCCACATAAGACATATTACCTTTAACAATGTGGTTGTCTGCACTTATGCACTAGCATTATCTGACTTCGCTCCTCCTGACTGCACACGAGGAAAGTTAATGCTGGCAATTTTCGGTCATCACACTACAACCATCTACCTGTGGTGCTCCATAAAAGCTCTTCATGGATTATGTGTTTAATCGATCTGAGCAAACGTGGACACGCAAACCATAGGCATTTTCAGAGCTTTTAATAGTGCTTCCTGCTCAGCGGACATGACATCAATAGTGACCTAAATCAGAGCACAAGCGTGGATCATTCTGTATTCACACGATAATTAGCTTCTCTCTGGTTTCTTGGAGTTTCAAAATGTTTTTCCGAGAGATAACGTGAACAAGCACATGCTGGTATCTTTGCTGAGCCCCTGTGCCAAACAGCTGTCACATCTGGTAAAAGAAAAATATATATGTGGCAGATGTCCTTGACAATTATGACGGTTCTGATCCCGCTACCCAATCTTCTCAGGCTGTATTTTTTTTTTCTCTCTCTCCACTCTCCTCACTGCCTGGCGCATCATTGATCTAAATCAACATCCAGATTTTTGTGTTAAAAAATTGCTATAATGATAAAATACTAATATTTCATCACTCTCGTTCTGAATTCCCTTTTTTCATCAGAATAAAAGACGAAACAGACCATTTCTCTAGCACATTTCATTTATAAAAGACTAATGCAGCATTCTGTACACAGACAGGGATAAAAGCGTGCGTGGCATCAGAGGCGTGTGCCAGACAAGGGTTGCTCAGGTTAGGGATTTCTCACAACATAAGAAGAAATGTTTTCATTCTGTTGTACGTAATACAGATGCATTGATGGCTAATGGAGCAGTCTGGGAGCTGTGAGATGTCTCCTGCCGTTTCCCTTAATCGCTGCTCAGGTTTTGTTGTGATTGTCGGTCCTTATTGATCCGAGAGACATACTGAGGGTTTTCGCTTTCAGCAGGTCAGTGTAGTGATGTAGTTCTTAAGCATCATTCTGAGTTGTTCTTTTAACCGACTGTGAGGCAGAGTCGTGCCATATATCGTGCAAATATATTTTTTTGAGAGAATGTGCTTAATTATTTTTTTACATAAAACATCTGCTCATTTGCTCAGGTGAGTTAATACTATAAAAATATCATCAAACCTCTTGCCCATCTTTGTGTGAGGACCTGAGAACTGAGGTGATGGTTTTCCTTTATCAGCGTACTGAACATTGAGACACTGAACAGTATCTGCAACCGTTCTCAATTTAAATGCAGGTTTTCGATTCCACTTTTGTTCAAAGCCAAAATTGTGCATCAAATATAAACTGGAAAGTAAATTGCCAATTTACGTGTGCCTTACACGGAAAAAAAAGCACTTCCTGCAAGATCGCTCTCAGAAATCATGCAATCAATGTGTTTTTGGAAAAAGAAACCAAAACAAACATAGCCCAAGGTTTAATGCACATCTTCCATGAGTGAATCTGTCCAAGTGTGTGAGATGAAAAAAAGAAAAGAAAAGCAGTTTAAAAAAGCCAGTTAATCTAGGGCTGTCAGGAGACTAATTGTTTCTAATGCATTAAACTCCATGTTGTTGCAAAACACACACAGTTTCCTTCCACTTTAAGCAGTTAATGCATGCGAACGCTCACATCAGTCTATCAATGAACATGCTGTTACATATTTACTGAGGCTCGTAGCTGAAGTTGTGGATGTACTAAGCTAAACTAAACAGTTCTGGGGACAGTTTTAGAATCACAGGACCAGTTCAATCTAAACAATCCCGATTTTAGAAATTATCTCAGAATTATTTTTGTTTGCGAAAAATTACTCCCTAATTCATCCCAAAGGTGTTCCATCAAGTTGAGATCAGGACTCTGTGCAGACCAATCAAGTTCTTCCACACAAAACTCGCTCATCCATGTCTTCATGGACCCTGATTTGTGCACTGATCACAGTCATGTTGGAACAGGAAGGGACTGTTACCACAAAGTTGGAAGCAGGAAATTGTCCAAAATGTCATGGTATGCTAAAGCATAAGAAAGAAAGTTCCTTTCACTGGAACTAATGGGCCGAGCACAACTCCTAAAAAATAACCCCACTTCATAAAACCCAACTCCACCAAACTTTACGCTTGACACGATGCAAGTACCGTCTCTCCTGGTAACCCCCCAAACCTGCACTCGTCCATCGGATTCGTCACTCCAAGGAACATGTCTCCACCGCTGTGGAGTCCAGGGACGGCGTGCTTTACACAACTGCACCAGATGCTTTGCATTGCACTTGCATTTCTTAAGCTAATCTGAAGGCCACAGGAGGTTTGGAGGTCTGTAGCTATTGACTCTGCAGAAAGTTGGCGACCTTTGTGCACTATGAATCTCAGCATCCACTGACCCCACTCTGTGATTTTACGTGGTGTACCACTTTGTGGCTGAGTTGCTGTCATTTTCAATCGCTTCCACTTTGTTATAATACCACTAATACAGAAGGTGACTGTGGAATATTAGCAAGGCTATGCTTTCAACAGTTTGGGGAAGACCCTTTTCTATTCCAACATGACTGTGCGCCAGTGAAAAAAGCAAGGACGATAATGACATGGTTTGATGAGTTCGGAATGGAAGAACCTGACCGGCCCTAACACAGAGCCCTGACCTCAAGCCCACTGAGCACTTTTGGGATGAACTGGAACTGGAGATTGCGAGCCAGGCCTTCTCGTCCGACCTCATAAATGATCTACAGAATGAATAGACACAAATTCCAACAAAACACTCCAAAATCTCGTGGACAGCCTTCCAAGAAGAGTGGTAACTGTTATAGCTGTAAAAGGGGGGGACCACTCTATATTCAAGTCTATGTATTGGGATATATTGTCAATGCAGTTTTAGCCAAACACTTTTGTTGATATAGTCTTTCTATATATATTATATATAATTGTTTATGAATCATAATTGTGTGATTGAAGCTCTGTTGAAGCTGTAAACTTTTTTTTTTTTATATATATCAGCGAAAAACAAAGCAGTCCCGTTTTCTAGAAAGACCTAAATAAATGTTTGTAAAATTGGTTCTGATGTTAATCTTTAAAAACTGTGATAATGCCCGCATCTGGTCTTACCTTACATTTAATAAACAACATATTAGGAAATATTTGATGTAGAACCACCTCACTGCAAACAGATTTACATGGATTGCAAATCCTCTCCACGGTTCACGGTTTAGCAAACAAACTCATTTAGCTTCCAGAGTATAAACCGGGACACTGTGACATTTCTCGGTGTTCTTGCTGTTGTATTTTAAAAGTGAAGGTTTGTTGTACGATACACAGCAGGGCGTTCAAACAAGACCTTTTGACCAAATCGATTGTGTGTTTAGTTATTCGGTCAGATCTGTGTTTGTACGTCACCAACCTATCTGTGCTGACAAAAAAAAAAAAAAAAAAAAAAAGATACAAAGCACTACATGTCTATTTGAAGTGGTGCCATTTTATTCACGGCAAAAAATAAATAAATAAAAGAAATAGACAAACAAACAGACCTCCAAAGGATTAAATGTGGCTATATGTTTTTTTTTGTATTACCCTAATCTGAATTCACTCGAACACCATGCGTCTTGAGAAATATAGTGATTAAGGGTGATGATTAAAGTCTGCCTCATTGCAATCAGAAAATCAAATGGCCTGATGCCTAGTAACAAAGCAGGAGCCTTTTTTCTTTTTCAATTCAGTGCTATTTTAAAAAACGAGGCAAGGACGGAGTGACTAAGCTCTAAGCCCTGGCTCTAGACTGTAATATATTTGGAAACATATTTGTACTACATTTCAGAATTAGCTCATTACATCCAGCAAGATTTGATGAGATCAGCAGATCTAGGTTTCTCTTCTTCCTTACAATCACGCATTCACATTCACAAGCCCTTACCTAAGCAGTTTACATGGTCCAGGACAGTGCAGGTGGCGTTGTAGCGTTTGCGGGGACACGACACGGTCATGCAGGTGGTAGAAATGTTGCAGTGATACTTTGCCGGATCAAGCTGCCAACAAAACTGACAATCCACCGTCAGGTTAAAGACGGTCTGCTGCTGACCCGAGACGTCCTGACGAGCGCACACACACACAGAGCATACGGAGAGACTTTATACAAGTGTAACATCACTGGATGTGTGTGTCATACTATAAATCACATGATATGTTTAAAAAGTAGTATTTCCGTTCAGAAACAATGAACAAAATGGAATAAGTAATACAGTACCGAAGGGTGGCAATAATTTTTTTTTCAAAACGTGATTGGGGAGGGGGGGAAAAAGCAAACAAACAGTACAAATACGGTTTCCTTAAAGATTATATAGGGGTAGCTCATTTACAATCAAACTAATTAAATCTAATTGGTGCTTTGACTTGACAACAATTTCCTGCGCTGCTCAGTCTTTTCTGAAAATAAAGAACTGACATAAAATAATTTGGCATACACACCAGGCAGTGAACTCCTTTCTTGGTGGTGCAGGTGAAATTGGTCGGATTGCCGTAGGTGCAGTTGTGATGGTACGCGCACGTGAAGCAGGTGGCCGGTAACTTACTGCATACTCCTCCACTCGGACACTTCACCTCGTGATTCTCTACATCACTCTGGGACTCTGAAAGACACCAAGGCTGGTATTTATTGTCAGTCCCAATACGACATATACAGCATGATATAAAATACAACACACACACTGCACAGAACAGTTACAATTACACACTGCATCAAGACCAAGCCTAACGCTTTTTACGATTTTTAATAAATTCTTACATCAAAAATACAACCTTCCAAATCACGACATGATCATAGTATTGACTCTTCCACGATTATTTATTTACATGGACGCTAAATAAAAATGTTAGAGATCTTTAGTTTTTGTTCATAAGTTTTTAGATGCTTCTTAAATATGGCATGTACTGTAAACGTGAGTTATTACAATTATTTAGCACTTCATGCCAAAAATAATAACCTCAACCTTTCCAACCTTACCTGATGATAATGATGAAGTAGAGGAAGAAGAAGGAGCGGCTACTGCCGCTGCTGCTACTGTAGATTTGACCGGACCCGGTACTGCTGGGCCGTGCTGTGGTGTGTAAGCAGGATCTCGATCAACACTGGCAGAGCTCAAGTACCCTGTTAAACACAGAGACATGCTGATATTGGAAATACGAAGGTTTAGGAAAATCAGACAGACACAGATAAATGTTTACAGTGAAGGAAGTCTAATAATTTTACAACAGTTAGTAATCTAATAATATAAGAGGCACAGTGGGTATAATTGACTGTAACGGCACAGATGTTTCAATAATCGCTAAGTACACTAACTGCTGGTCGCAAGTGAAAGTACGTAGGTCTGTATGGTCTGCCTGCCAAAACTCACATTCATAACAAGTCATAGAAGCACTTTCAGTAAGAACACACATCTGATAATGTTATGTCATCTTAAAGAATACTCAATCCCAAATCCCTCTCTAACCCCTGATCAACAGCACTATTTGGTGTGTAGAACAAGAAATTGTACACCCTACACACTAGCTTTCCAAGCACACTAGCTTTCCATTTAACGTTATTTGGGAAATTAACCCCCAGGAAAGGAACAGAGCTGATATTTAAAAGCAGAAAAAAATTTAAAATATAAAGAGAAACCACGTGACGCCAGCTGACCGCACCTTTTCGAACTGTTCGGTCACAAATTCTACACCCCTTTAGTGATGTTATTTGGGGGGAGGGGTAGCTCTGTGGTTACCCCTAAGGGCTCAGACGAAATCGGGCACCGAGCTGGCAACCTGAACCTGTAAGAAACCGCAAATAAAATGACAAATATCTCTCCAGGGTGGGAAGATTTCCTCCCCAGGTGTGTCCGATGGCATGTGGACAGATCGTATACATATAACATTGGAACCTATACCATAACTATATATGTTGTTACCTTAAGAAAAATAAATCACAATACATAGGAACCAACATGGTTCCTAACACCCCTTCGCTGATCAGCATCATCTCCAAACACCCGCCTGGTGATCAAGATTGTCCCCAGCACCCAATCGACAATCGCAGGCGTTCCCAATGCCAGATCAGTGATCAGCATCCTAACAACCAATCATTAATCGCAGCTGTCCTTTTCTTTATTACTACTTTTGATGTGCCAATTTATAAATGCAGTCAATTAAAAAAATTAAAAAATGCAGATGTGACATTGTGAGACGTTTACATAACATTTATTAGCAACTTTCCCCTGAAAATATTCAGAAGCACAGCAGGGTGACAAGACTTGTTAACATTTACCAAAAACTATTATATTATAAAATATTATAAATCTTGTGTTTTACAACTTAATAAATACATTGAATAAATTGTTTTGTTAAATCATCTTATACTGTAAATTTTTGTATTGCTTATATCTGGTTTGACTCAAACAATCAGGATGACAGGTACAATAACATTAACTAGCATTATGACTAGCTACTAGGTGCTTGGCTGGCCAAAGCCCAAATCACTTCTCGCTCTCTACACAAGTACGCTATATAGAGTACAAGTAATAACGCCTGTACATTATCTAGTGCACTATACTATACAGCTGCCGGGGTTTGTAATTTAACCCAGCTTAACGCTAGCAATGGTAACGCTAATGTTAGCTTTCTTATCCGGAATGACACTACAACAGAAAAGGATAAACGCACTCCGTTTCGATTCACAATCCTACCGTTTGTGGATTTGAAAAAAAGATCAGCGAGTAACATGAATAAGACGCCATATTTCCTCATGACGCTCCGTCCTCTTTGGAAAATCCACTTCAAGCCGTTAGCGACCATCTCTACAGCCTGATTCGGATTTTTTTTTTTCCAAACCGTTTTCTGGAAACTCACGCATACTAAACCGTAATTGGCTAGTAAGACAGGCTTCATGCACAGCGATTGACGCAAAGTCCCTCGTGCCTGCGAGTCATTAGCCAATCGTCGACAAGGAGGCGGGATTTGACAGAATACGGGTAAAAACCTATGGAATAAGAGATGGGCTGAAACAATAAATATAATAACATTATGAGATATAATCATTAGTTAATTGTTGTATAATCTGAAGTGCTCTGAGTTAAATTAATTGTAAAAATCAAATTTGTATTTGAATTAATTCCAATGGTGTGCAACCCCTGAACTTTTTACATTCCTGTAGTGTAAGAATGTTCATAGTGATGTAGGAGAAATATTGCAAAATCATGCACAAATTAAAATGGTTAAAGTTGTAACTGCATAAGTATTCGCCCCCGTGAGGTCAACCTTGGTTATGGTGCAACCAGAAGTCACATCATTAGCGTAATGGAGTTGACCTGTGTGAAAGTATCATGTCACAAGATCTGTATGGAAATGCACTTGCTCCTGGAAGGCCCTAAAACTTTTCATAGAAAATGCATTAAAAAGTGCAGCTTGGCTTGGTGATGAAACACTGATGGAGGCTGTGGGGACAAGATGTGCATCATAGCCGGATGTAATCAGGATGCTGATCCTCGACAAGTAAGATCAAATACCTTGGAACGACTTCCTGAAGGCCTTCACAGGATAACCATAGTATGGACACTCTACAAAGATGAGGCAAACAGAAGAATGAGAAATCAATATGAAATATATTAAATTGAGGCACTGTGGCTTAGTGGCTTACTGGCTTGCACCTTCAGAGTCAGGGTTTGATTTCTGCTGCAACCCCAAATTGGCTGTAATGTGAGAATGAGTGTGTGTGCGTGCCCTGTGATGGATTGGAATCAACAACATACTGTGGTGATACCTGTGACTCACGGTGTCGCACTCTAATCAACTCAAAACACCGGCAAAGGTTTCCCGGTCCTTTAAATGGTCTCTCAGTCTGCTTCAGTACGCTGTTCACAGCATCCTGTATCTAAGCATATTAATGTAAAGTTGAATGGAAGGAAAAACTGGTAGAAAAAGGTGCACAAGCAACATGGATAACGACATCCTTGAGAGGATTCTGAAAGATTCAAGAATTCAGGAGTCAATGCTTCAAGAGCCATTACACACAGATGTATCCAGGACATGGGCTACAACTGTCACCTTCCTTGAAGCCACGCTTGAACCAGAGACAACTTACCTGGACTAATTTCAGGTGAAAGTAAATTTTTGCCTTTCATTTGGAAATCAAAGTCTCAGAGTCTGGAAGAGAGGAGAGGCACATAATCCAAGCTGCTTGACGTCCAGTGTAAAGTTTGCACAGTCAGTGGTGGTTTGTGGAGCCATGTCATCTGTTGGTGTTGGTCCACTGTGTTTATCAGGTCCAAGGTCAGTGTAGTCGTCTACCAGGAAATTAGAAATTAGAGCACTTCACACTTCCCTCTGCTGACCAGCTTTATGGAAATGCTGATTTCATTTTCCATCAGGACTTGGCATCTGCCCACACTGCCAAAAAAACTAATACCTGGTTTAAGGACCATGGTATCCTTGTGCTTGATAGGCCAGCAAACTCACTCAACCTAAACCCCATATAGAATCTATGAAGTACAGTGGAACCTTGGATTGCGAGTAACATGGTTTACGAGTGTTTCGCAAACCGAGCAAAGATTTTTAATCAATTTTTAATCGGAAACCGAGCAAGTATTAGTTTACAAGTGCCGAGTATTATGTATCACGCATGCAACTCGTATTTTGACACCGAGCGGCAAGTGATCACATCTGAGCCAATGATTTATCTCTCTCTCGCGCTGGCGGAATTATGGGTGCTCGTCTCTTACTGGTATAATCAACATCTCCCTCTCCCTTCTGTGTGTGTGCGCGCACAAATGGAAACAATTATCTGTCGGGATTTATTTTTTACTTTTTTTAAATGTTAAGTGCAGGTTAATTTGTTTTATTTTTACTTTATATATTGTATTAATTATTTTTATGTATTTATTGTTTTGGGCTGTAGAACGAATAATTTGAGTTTTTATTATTTCTTATGGGAAAAATCAATTTGGTTTACAAGTGTTTTGGAACACGAGCCCGTTTCCAGAATGAATTATGCTCGTAATCCAACTGTAGTTCCACTGTATTGTAAAGAGGAAGATGTGAGACACCAGACCCAACAACGGAGAAGAACTGAGGGCCGCTGTGCTTTCATAACACCTCAGCAGCGCCACAGACTGATCGCCTTTGTGCCACGCTGTGGATCGCTGCAGTAATTCATGCAAAGGAAGCTCCGACCGAATATTGAGTGCTTTACATGTTCATTCTTTTTAATACTCCAACATTCATGTTAAAAAGCTCTTTTTTTACAAAAAAAAATTGATCTTAAGTAATATTCTAATTTTCTGAGATACTGAATTTGACCTGTCATTAGCTGGAAGGCATTTTCATCAAAATAAACATCTGAAATATATCAGTCTGTGTCCAAATCAACCTTTTTTGAATAATCATTAATGTCAATTCACTTCCAAGTTCTTACTGCAGGAAATGTGGAAGGGAGGGAATACTGATTCCAGCCAGTGTGAGATCCAACTCTTTCTACACAGCACAGCTGATTTAGGTTTCGTGGAAATAAATATTAATTGCCTCATATTTGAATAGCTGGATTATAACTACTTAATGTGCGTTTTTGAAAAAAAGGTCACCTATTTTTTTTTTCTTTTCATGTATAACATCGAAATAAATAAAAGAAATGTGAGAGCTATTTAGTCCGTAAATACTGTGTGATTATTAAGTCGCACCTTGATGACTAAATGCATATCGAAATTCTCATTTCATTCACACACAAAACACACAGCGTGGCTCAACTAAGTTGAGATTAACTCAGGAGAACGGTGTCTGAAAATGGTTTATTCTTTATTTATTTCCAGCAGTCATCAATGGTTCACTTCACCGTTTTCCTCCATCATCACACATCACTCAATCAAAGAAAGCTTCCCTTTAACAGAACACAATTGACATCATAACAGTCTGGAACAAATTCACCGTCTGTGTTCTTTCATTCAGTGCCATTGAAGGGGGAAAAATAAATCACTTAACTGACATTTTGTCAAAATGGTTTTCTGCATTCATAAGTGTTCAAGCCAAATGTCACCTCTACCAACTGCTTCCCGCTTGCCTACAGAATCAAAGCACTGCGCAATCATCTTTCCTTCATCATACAGTACATAACAGAATTCTTATTTACTTTTACAAATACATTCCATGAAATGCTGTTTGTTAAACTCCTTCCATCATTATATCCCACTCTCTATAACTTCCGACTGCTTTTCCTGTTACGGTTTGTCCTGTTTTTGTGCGTTATACCTGATACCAATCCATGATAAAGCCTCTTTTTATTCTTCCCATTTATAAAACAGTGTTTAATAACAATAGAGAGAGCCTAGGGGTGTTACATTCAGAAATGTTTCCAGTATAATAGCAGAAAAAAAAAATTAATCCACTCATTCTATACAGTTATACAGTTAGTGGCCTGGAGCCTATCCCAGGTGACTAAGGGCACGAGGCGGGGTGCACCCTGGACAGGGTGCAGTCCAATTTGGAAAACACCAATTAACTTAATCTGTATGTATTTGGACTTTTGGAAGAAACCAGAGTACTCAAGCACGGGGAGATCAAGCAAACTCCATGCACACAGACCCGAGGTGGGAATCGAACCCTCGTCCCTGTGAAATTGTTCATTACTAAAAAGATATTTCGGGAGAAATGACTTTTCTCTCAGTATTTATCAAGTTCTGAGGGAAAAAGTTGAAAAAAGCATCCTTGACATAAAATAAATAGTTGTCTGGTTAGCAATATTGTATTCTAGCAAGTTCTTCACATTATCATCCAGTAGAGGTAGCACGGTAACACATTTACAACGAGAAACAGGGGGCTGCTGTGTAATTTTACGATGCACTAAAGGAACAAAAGTCTCTGGAGTAAAGAAATGAACACGATTTGGGGAAAGGAATCAACACAGGCAGTGATGAATGGAAATGCATTCAACAATGAGGTAAGCATCCAGTCATCACCGTGACTAACCGCGACTCCGTAACACCCCTAGTCAAGTTGTTATCTGGTACCAAACAGCTGCTACTGAAAAAAATAAAGATGCAAGAAGCTTTTTAAAATCAGGCCCACACATTTTGTATAATTATTTTTTAGAAGACCTCCTCGGCGTTCCTGCAGCGCGACTGTTTGAGCAGAGAGAGCCGAGCCAGAACCTCGGGCACCGTCAGCTCGCCGTGGACCTTGTTGTCCCTCGTGCGCACGTTGACGCTGTTAGTCATCTTCTCCTTCTCACCGACAACTGCCAAGGACAACATCAAAAGACCAACAATGCATAATGATTTCCATGTTAATTTCTGCAGCTGCTCTGCAAAAGCAACAGTTGGCATAACAGCATTGAGTGTTTCTTTTGCAAACAGACCGAAGATTCATTCACAGTCAGAGAGCGTGCACACGTGTCAATAACATCAGACGCAACGAGGCAGTGGAGCAAAGCTACTGTACGTTATATGCAAGTTTCTTAATGGGTCGTTCCCAAACTTACCGATTCTACGGCCTGATTGGAAACGTGAAAATCTTAGCTGGAGCTGAGCTTTTCACTAATGGACATCACAAATGGTTTGGGGGACATAAGCTAGGTTTCATTTTATGGCTCAGCTTAGATGGAGAATAACTAAGACATAAAAAGTGCATTTCATTCGTTCGGTCCATGTACTTTGAACAATGACAAGAACATTGAATCTGAACTAATCTAATCTGATCTGATCTGATCTGATCTAATCTAAAGTGAGGAGTTTCAATTTAGGATTTTTTACATTGATAATATTTTTAAAATCTTTTTACGACAGATTTTAGCTGTGGAGTAGAGATGGCTTGGACCCTTAAAATGTTTTCAACATGGCTTGTTCCTTCAAAAACAGACAAAAATTACTTTAATTTGTTAATAGCTTATGTAATAGTATTGTATAGAACAATTATGGGAATTATGGGCCATTACGAGTAGATAAAATTCACGAACAAATTTGTGAAAATGGATAGATTATTAAAGCTAATTATGTACACAAATGTGATTAAAAAAAAGAGATGAGTTTCATATCATCCCGGAACCACCCCTTACCCAAAATGAAGTTGTACTGGGCCAGCTGAGCATTGCGGATCTTCTTGTTCAGAAGGCAGCCCGAGTCGAGATCTACATCAGCCATGAAGCCCGCCTCTGCAAACTGCTTGCTCACCTACAGTATAACAAAATGCTCTGTTGTGACTCATGCTTCCTTCACAAAAACCCCTGCATCTCCCGGTAACAAACACTGGTCTATCATCAGCGGATCTCTTCGCTGACTATTTACCCTTTATCTACAAGATGTTATACAGTAGCATTGTCTAATTCTGAATCAAATCAGATTTTTGTGCTTGTTATAATACATTAACAGAAGCTGATTCGCACTTAGAGAAGATCTACAAAGCTAAAATGCAGGCAATGTTATTGTTAACATACGAATTAGGAATTATTATCTTATGTCAATGTTCCCCAGCATCATTAAATGAATGAGGGAGATAGAGTCACTCTTTTCTTTTCATGTAAGTCAGCATCACACCGTCTCACCAACGATAAATTTCCTATTACAGCACACCCCTGTACATGTTCCTGAGATGGCTAGAAATGTCCTGATAGAGAATTAATTGAATCATATGTGCACTAAATATTGCAGGTCACCCCATTACACTTATTCGAGATAAGAATTAAACCTTGGATTTCTAAAATTCAAAAAGATTTTTTTTTTATCTTGAGACCAAGATTAGATTTCATCTCTTTTTATATATATAAAGACAGAATAACTTACCCGAGTAGCATATTCTTCAAGGGACGGATTAACAGGCACTACCATGACCTGGCGAGGAGACAACCAGAGCGGCCTGAGAAGACACAAAGAACATAAGAGAAGGTTAGTGATGTTTATACCATTCGACTGCCCGGCCCCCAAAAAAGTCATACACGCACTAATATTTCCTTATTTGGATTAAACTGCCATTGTTTCAAAACTCGTGTGCAGTGTTTCAACATTTACTTCTGTGTTAATTTTTGGCGGAGATCTCGTATTGATTACGACAGAGTCGAACAAATCCATAAAGTCTTCTCAGCGCAATCCTGGAATATGGCCATGTCATTAAGGAAGAAGAACTCCGTAGATGTGATAACCTGGTCATTCAGTACGTTCAGGTCATCAGCTGACTTCATGTTATTGCCACTTGACGTTGCTAAACCTAGACCTGAGCAACTGAAGCATCTCAGATCATAACACTGCCTCCAGAGGCTTATACAGTATGCATAAATGGGTGCGCCACATTATGTACATACTGTACTTCCCTTCTTACCCTGACACGCCCATCATTCTGGGATATTGTCGATCTGGACTTATCAGATCACATGTCCTTTCTCCATTGCTCCAAAGTCTTTATCTTTACGATCCCTGGAAAAGTTCTCCCTAGAGAAGCTTTTTTTTGTCCTGATCTCTTTCAATAACAAGTGGCTTTCTTATGGACACACAGCTGTTTAGGCCAATCCTGTTGCGTTCTCATCACATTGCGTGTGTGTGTATGGAAATGCTCTTATTTTAACTACTAAACATTTGTACTGACAATTTGTTTATTTTTATTTTTACCATGCAACTTCAAGTGTTTAAATGATCTCTGATTCATAATTATTTTCTAATTATTTTCTCATAATTATTTCTCTCATTCATAATTACTTTCTGACTGCATTTAAAAAAAAGATATCAGCAGAAGATATACATATAGGCAAATAATATATTAATAGATAAATAATAAAATATAAAATATATAAAAGAAAAAATTATTTTAAAAAAACATAAATGACTATAATAAATAGTAATTTATTATAAATTAATACATTAAAGTAAATAATGCAAAAAATAAATAAATAAATAAACCAAAAGGCTTCACCATTCACCATTTGTTGTTAGTAAAATATGGTTAAAGAGTACAAAGTAAGCACCATTTTCCAGCATAGTTTTCCGTGAGAATGGCGATCATTCTCTCTACCGAGCCCAGGATAGCGCGGTGGATAATCACAGGCCTGGCTTTGTCATCCCCGTCCTTCCTGTAAGGACATTTAATCATCAGTGATGCCATTATAATTCACTGTAAATGTGAAAAGGTTTTAAGTGGTAAATAACACGAGAATTGTGTGATAACCCTCACCCTATGAAAGTTAAGTTGAAGCGAATAGGCAGCTGGAAGTCCAGCTGGATGGTGGCACACTGGTGGTAACGCCCGATGGCGTCCTTAATCTTGATATCAATCTGAAAATGTAATAAAAATTTTACAATATAAAGTATTTCTGTTTTTATTCTACAGGTAGTCCCCGACTTACGAACGAGTTCTGTTCAGGGAGCACGTTCGTAAGTCTGATTTGTTCTCAAGTCTGACAAAGTGAATCTTATACGCCTTTGACATGAACATACAATCGACTTGGCCAAACCTGTCCTCTTTTCCCCAAACTGCCATCATGTGACCATAAAACATGCTGTGGCTAAGAAAATGAATCTCACACCCAGACATCACGCAGTGTTTTCTTTGAACCTTTCAATTGCGATGGGAATCCCGGACACCATTTTGTCTCAGAGCTGTGAACTCTGCTTTGTTGAGGATTATTCACCATCAGAACAGCTTTACAAGACAGCCATTTTCTATTGTGCTCCCAGCTGAGGCCGATTCATTTTTTCAGCACACACACACACACACACAACACACACACACACAAAATACCGGACCTTTCACCATATTATTCACTTACACATAAAATATATTTGAAAATATTGTATGTAATTGTAAATATTGGTATCTGATGCACTGCAGTGTCTATTTTTTGTACAATACACGCAAACTACTTCCGCGATTGAACTAGAAGTATACCCATGGTCTGTTCGTATCTTCGGAAATTCGTAACTCGAATGTTCGTTAGTCGGGGACTACCTGTATTATTAACGCCACCATTGTTAAGGTCTTACCTTCGGCCCATAAAAAGCTCCATCGCCTGGGTTTAGCTTCCACGGTTCCCCGAACTCATTCAGACTGTTCTCAAGTTGCTGCAGGATACAGAGGTAAAGTCATCAGTATGTTCATTGTGAAGTGCACTAGACAAGAATTATCGCTTCAGATGTAATGTAAAATTCATGCAAATGTTTTCAGGACAAAAACCTCCTCATTCTTAACAAAGCCACAGCACCTTCTCAGCCTGGTCCCACACGGCGATGTCCCCGAGGAACTTCTCCGGCCGCGTGGACAGATGCAGCTGGAAGGAAAACCCGAAGACGTCGTAGACACAGCGTAGGAAGTCCAGGCAGCCCTTCATCTCTGATTCGATCTGAAAGGACAGAAGAGCCACGTGAGGCCTCCACGGCTCTAGAACAGAAACTAAATCAAATACATACACGGATACATTTAAAACATTCAAATTATGACCACCTAGGTTTTTGGTTTGTGCCAGTAAGGCATCTTTGGCCTCTGGTCTCTGAGGGTGTGCTGGGGTGTCTGGCACCAGAGCAATCTTCTGATCCCCATTGATCATTAATCATTAATATCTACACAAGGTTACTGGTATGTAGTTAATGATCAGTGCGTCCAATTCACCCGTCAGTGGTCATAAAGTTATAGCTGCCTGACGTATACGGTGTGTTTACATTAAAATGTATAAATCTTTCGTCTAAACATTCTGAAACGTATACAGAGAAAAACATTCTTCTTCTCCATCTGATTTTTTCTTTCCAGAAGGAAATCCAGATGAAGGCAGTCTTTACGGTTTGACTCGAGGGTCGAGTACCGTACCTGCTCCATGGTGCAGAAGATGTGAGCGTCATCCTGCTGGAAACGGCGAACGCGGGTGAGCCCCGTCAGAGTCCCTGAGAGTTCGTTACGGTGCAGCACGCCAAAATCCGCCAGCCTGAGGGGAAGCTCCCTCCATGAGCGCGGCCGGTGAGAGAACATCAGACTGAGAGAGAGAGAGAGAGAGAGAGAGAGAGAGAGAGAGAGAGAATGGGAGATGGAGATAAAATGTGGAAGAATAAGGGTGAAAAAGAAGACGAAGAGAGAGAGAGAAAGAGACAGGACAAGAAAGGTTAAAAAAGAAAGGACTAAGACTACGAAATTACAAAAAATTATTCTAACCAGTTAAAGAATCAATGGACTATAAGGATTTACAATGAAATTTATGAAAATACACCGGCCTGGCCAAAAAAACCCTGGATTTGTCTAAGCAGTGATTAATATGGTTCAGCTGCAAGAAGTTATATAATCCAAACAGGTGTAGTGAGTAGCTTCTCATTTCTCAAGCAACCATGTCAGAAGACATATCATGTGATGGTGGCAAAGATGTAACTCTGTTTCAGAGAAACATCAAATTATTGTTCTGCATCAAGCAAAGAAAACAACTAAGGAGATTTATGAAGCTAGGTTAAGCTTCGAGGAAGAAATGTGAAAAACATCCTGTATGAGCCTGATGGGAGATCACTTAAACACTTGGTGAAAAAAAAAAATGTAAAAAAAAAAAAAACAACAACAACAACAACAACAGCAGAACGCTTGGCTATGTTTAATAGTGAAACTAAGAACATTTCCACACACACAATGCAAGGAGCACTCAAGGGATTGGGACTAAACAGCTGTGTAGCCTTAAGAAGACAACTTCTCAGTGAGACTAATCGGGATAAAATCCATCCATTTCCTAAGGACCATAAATAATGGACTGTGCAGCGTTGGAAAATGGCATGGGCATATTCCAAGATGATGCCAGGATTCGTCGGGCTTGTGAGAAAGTGATTATGGGGAGGGAACATGAGATATCATTTTCACACATGGATTGGCCATCACAGAGATCAGACCTTAACCACATTGAGAATTTTTGGGATGTGCTGGAGAAGGCTTTACTCAGTGGTCAATACAAGATGTTGGAGAGACATTAATGCGACTTTGGATGGAAATAAATGTTGCTATTGAAATGGCGATGACTTTTTTTTTTTTTTTAGCTGGGCAGTGTATTATGAACATGCTACTTAAAGTTAAAGTCAGTCTGTAGTCCCTTCTGTGTGCTGCTCCAGCCAGACTCCTGGAGCCGAGTCTCTCCTGCTGCCATGCCAAGTTGCTCGAATTTGTTCAGTTACAAACAGCTGCAACCTCAAACTGTTCGGAGAAACCAGTGACGTTCCCCAGTTACAGCGAGGGTTTGCTTTGGCCGGTTCCCAGCAGCGCTGAGAATTCACTTCAGTCTAAAATGAGCTAAATCTGATCTTTCCCTGCTAATAACTGTGATTTTATTATCTCCTACAAGAAAAATATATCACAGACGGGATTGTATTTATGAAAAATGAAAAAAAAAAAAAAAAAACTCACTCTGTGTGAACGCTGTGCTGGTGCTCATTCAATAGGAGTGTGTGTGTGTGTGTGTGTACAATTTGTACCAGTGTCCAGGGCAGTTCATGGGCTTGAGGGCGAAGATGTCCTGTTCCACGGGGAAGGAGAACATGTTCTCGCTGTAGTGCTGCCAGTGACCCGACGTCTCCCACAGCTTGCTGTTGTAGATGTTTGGAGACGCCACTTCCTGGAAGCCTCTTCTCCAGTACTCCTCCTGTATGTACGGAGATCACATACAAGATCAAATTCAAATTAAAAATGTGTTTGTCACATACACAGTATGAAATGAAGTGACTGCTGATGACCTAAAAATGTCAAGAAAAAAAAAAAAGTTTGAGTTTTCAATAAAAATATAAAGTATGAAATAAGAGAATTGTTACAAATTAAAAACTTTTACCTGTAAAAAGAATTTTAAATTTACATTATGTACAAATAATAAAATAATACAAATAAAATAAAAATAAGAATATAAAAAATATAATAGAATATGATAATAAAAAAATAATAAAATAAAAAAAGAAGAGTTGGAGTGGAATGTAAAAACCCTGTCCAGTTATGGGCAAGACAATGTGCAGAATACAGGAAAAGTCCGGCTCTTTGGACGCAAAATATGAAGAAATGAGGTGTGAGGTTTAAGAATTCTGCATAATGTAAACAACTCTGACAATAATTATATCTTTATTGACATTTAGGAAATTTCCCATTTCAAAAAAAAGAAGAAAAAAAAAAGGATGCACTGAAAATGAAAAAGGGGAAATTATATTTCTATAACATATAGGCTATTAAAAAAATCTATTTCTAAACCGTTTTTTAGAGTTTGTATTACAAAATGCCTTATTTCACTTATTAATACTAACCAAAGTAATATTTGTAATTTATTTCTGGATACAGTATGAAGCTTTACCAAACAGTCGCATAAATGACATGAAATAGGGTCGGGGTAGCTCAGTGGTTAAGACATCGGTCAAATGACCACAAAGTGGGGCCACTGTGGGGCCCTTGAGTAGGGCCCTTAACCTTTGACTGCTCAGATGTATAATGAGATAAAATGTAAGTCGCTGTGGATAATTGCGTCTGAAAAATGCTGTGAATGTAAAAGCGACTGTGAGACTATCTGGCCATTTTGATTCATACACATTCACATTCCATACACACGTCAATAATTCTTTTGATTGTGTAAAGCTGCTTTGCGACAATGACACTTGTTAAAAGCGCTATACAAATGAAATTGAATTGAAAAGCTTGAAATGAGTAGAAATGCAAAAGATTCTCAAAAAGCTGCCTGTATTTAAAGTGCACTTGCTTTCTCAGTTCAGCAAATTTCCATAAAATGCATTTAAACACCGTTCCTATCTTCTCTAATCTTATTTTCTCCTATCTTATCTTCCTACCTTCTCTAATCACACTTTCTAAACCGGTGCCATCTACAGAAGTTCACACTAAACAGGATAAGAGCTGATGAAGACAAGAACACAGCTCTGTTATGTACGGTGAAGACGAGGATCTGCCAATCATGCACAGGAACGACGTCATGTAACATGTACAGATGGTAAGGTATGAACGTGTGGAGCAGATTTACCCTGATGAACTCGGTGAGAGTGTTGTAGACGTAGGCTCCGCGCGGGAGGAAGAAACAGCTGCCTGGACTCAGATCATGAAAGAAGAACAGCTCCTGATCCTGAAGCGTGCCATCGGAGTGAGTGAGAGACAGAGAGAGAGAGAGAGAGAGAGAGAGAGAGAGAATACCAGTGAGATGAAAGAAAACCACCAGCTCCAAAACAGCTCCAAATAGGTTTATACTGAAAAAGTTCGGATTTGTTTAGTATAGTGGAATCTTGGATTACGAGCATAATTCATTCCGGAAGCGGGCTCGTATTCCAAAAACACTCGTAAACCAAATAGACTTTTCCCATAAGAAATAATGAAAACTCAAATTATCCGTTCTACAGCACTAAGACACAGCAGGGGACTCTTACTTTGACACAGGGGATGCAGCAGGGGAGACGATTACCCATAATTCCCGCAGCGCAAGAGAGAAAAATCATTGGCTCAGTTGTGATCACTTGCCGCTCGGTGTCAAAATAAGAGTCGCATGCGTGATACATGATACTCGGCGCTCGTAAACTAATACTTGCTCGGTTTCCGATTAAAAATTTATTAAAAATCTCTGCTCGGTTTGCGGAACACTCGTAAACCACGTTACTCGCAATCCGAGGTTCCACTGTATCTCATTTAGAAGAATTAGTTGAACAGAAGTAAATTCTTAAAAATATATATATACAGTATAAGAAATGAATTCCATTTTATCAAGCCTTTCGAGTGGACGGGAACAAAGAGGCCTAAGCGGCCACTTATGTTCAGTGGGAGGACACGCGGTGCCAAAGATTCCATCACCACAGGGAAGCGAGGGGACACATGGCGTCAAATCTGCTCTCGACTCCCTAGACAAACTGTTCTCCGAGCCCTCCAACTTCAGACCACTGGCGTATGGCGGCAGGGCAGGACATGACACCGCGAACCACACAGACTATCAGGTCAAGTCAAGATTAAACCTGACCCTACTACTACAGGTCGGCAGTCGGGTGCATCTTTATATACGCAGCGAGAGGGAACAGGAAGTGTCCTCTTTAAGAACCAGCTGGTCACCACGGGATCAGTAGGAAGCGTCGATCACACGCTAATCGAGAATGTGACATAAGCGCAGCCTTCGCCAGTATTCGCCGAGATAGATAAGGCGGGTGAAAATTTATTCTGTGCATTTCCAAGACGCCGTCGCTCCGATCAGCTCCGTTCGAAACGTGCAATGCCGAGAAAAAGTGGACTCTGCGGTACTGCAAATCCCTCCGTCGAGCAGTTTGCGTCCAGATCAAAGCAAGCACCCGCTCGTTATTTTGCTTTTAACCTTCATTCCAACTCGCCGTTTTCCTTTGAGTAGCTTCCCGTTGCTCTGGTGGGTTGCCATTAAAAATGAAGTTACACAATCATTTCAAATGAAGCTGCTCATTTTAATCCTAAGGAGTGCTACAATGAGCCATCATTAAACCAACAAACAAAAGCGCTGCTCCAGTCCACTGTGTGCTTTATTTCATCTCGGATTACTCACAGACCCAGTGGAACAGGACATTTTGAGATTATGATTTGGATTTAGGCCAATACGTTGATACGTTGATGAAATGCGCTACGTCCAGAATATAACGAGACAATTCCACATGATCATAGAGACCAGTAAGTGAGGAATAAATCCCACGGTGGTGTAGAGTTGAAGTTCTGTTCTCATACGGATATGTACATCAATCAGCCGTAACATTACGACACAAAACATTTTGCCAATTTGGTGCCACGGGGGCAGGACCTCCGACTCCACAGGACCTCCGGGGTGTCTGGCACCAGGACATCGGCAGCGGATCCTTTGGGCGCTGTAGGTTGCAGGATGAGGTTTCTACTGGTCGAACTTGTTGGTTCGGCATATCCCATGAGTGCTTTGTATACAATTAAATAATTGATGATCAATGATTTCATTTTGTGTCCCGTCCAAGAGACAAGTTCTTATCACTTACGTTACAGCACTGATAAACAGTGGTTGTTCTAACAGACTTCTTTTTATTCTTTTAAAAAACGAATACATATAATTTTCATGTTACTAATACATCATAACCCATCTGTCATGATAAAGACTTGGCATGCGTCATCAAAACCTCTCCGAACGCTGATGTCCGTTTACGTAATGGGTTAAAAAACACCTTCTTGCAGCGAGCTTCACCAGACTAATATACGATTATTATATATGTTAAATAACAACACTCGAGTCTTCAATTACATATTTCTAACGCTGCAAAAGCCCATGCGAGTGAGCTGCTGCTATTTTTGACTCGCCTCGCAGCTAGAACTACTGTCTGAGCTGCTTTTAGAGGAAAATTATTGAATCATGCAACTGTTAATATAATGAGAATGTAACGAGTTTCTCCAGCACACAAACTCTAAAACGATAAGCTCTAAAACAGGACCCGAGGGTTCTCCACTGTGTCGCGTCACCTTTCCGATTTTCCGATGGTCTCGGTTCTTGGCCTCTTCCTGAAAGCGCTCCCACTCCTTCAGCATCTTGGAGTCGGGGAAGGATATCCCGTAGATCCTCTGGAGCGTCTCCATGTCCGAGCGGCCTTCCCAGTACGTGGACGAGTTCTAGACGTCAGACGCACCAAGATTTGCTTTGAAATTTCTGCTAACCGTTAACATTTCCAAACCAAACTACCATGCAATTAGATTGCTCATTATATTTAACATTACTAATTATGCTGCAAATGTTTTGGAAGGACAGAATTTTTTGCATGATCTTAATTATTTACAGAACGTCTCGCACACCTTATAGACCTTCAGCGCTTTGATCTTGCCTGTATGCCGTACGTGAGGGCCTCGGCACAGGTCGATGAGAGGACCGCATCTGAGGATACAGAACTACTCAGAACCAGTTCAGACTGGATCACAGAGCATCATAAAAACAGCACCGACGGTTTTATTTACCTGTACACGGTAGTGGTAGGGGTGGTGACTTTCTCATTCAGGATACGGCATTTAAACTTGTTGTACTGCGGAACAAAAGAAACACAAAGACTGAAAGTTCAACAAAAAGCAATAAAACTGCATAAAAAATAATCATTGAGTGACCATTTGGAGTTCTTGTTTCAACTCTAAAGTTCAACTCACCTCGCAAAACTCACCCCACTCTTGTTAGAAAGCACTGACACTGGAGACCCCCTCCATAAAAGTCAAATTAACCCATGATTTGCTCAAACATACATTGTAAGAGCTGCGGTTTTTAATCGATATACACCTTCCAACCAATCAGATTTCAGAATGAAAAGCGTCTAAACATCAGTACCACATGAATTACTTTAACACATGATCGCTGGACCAAAACCAAACCATTCACTTTGTCCTGAGCTCAGTATCAAACCCGGGTAACAGGTGTTACGAAGCAGCAACATGACCTGCTATGCTAGCTATTGTTTAATCATTTCATAATTCTATAATACTATAATAATTCATAAATCTATATATTACTTATTTCTTGCTGTTAGTGCCAGCATGCTCCAATGCAACGTGATTACTTTAATATAACCTGAACTGATCACGCTCACTTGACATAATTCAATGAAATCAGATTACATTTTGATATCCAAAGCAAATATTGTTCGTTAAATTACGCACAATACATTCTCTTAAATCTGACCGACTACATTCTTCCTGTTTGTCAGAGTATCTGAGAAGGATTTTACCTTGAACATCTCCAGCAGCGTCTTCTTGCTGATCTCCAGCCTCTCAAACGGCTGCTTGTCCTTCATGATGCCCTTACAGAGTGTTTCCAGATCTCCAAACTCTGCGCTCGAAACTCCTCTAACAGACACAAAACATCTGCTTTTTACTTTTCTATTGCACTAAAATATCCCCAGAATGACTGTAGTGATGTATACAGTATACAAAAAGAGCACAACTGCATGAGCAGACCTTTTCTATAGCTTTTCTATAGTTCCATGAGTAGTGTAGGACTCTTACGGTATGTAAAGTTGGTACCACATTTAAAAAGATATTACGTCTGATAAATAATTAGTTTGTATCGTGTTTGTCCAAAAAAATATGGTTTGTTTTTTTAAGTAAATAATAATATAAACAACAACAACAACAACAACCTGGTAAACTGAAAGGAGCGAGTGTGACAATGTTACTAGAAGAACTCTGGCATTTTCTCCAGCACGCTCAGTAAAACCTACAAGCTGTTTTATTTCTAACTGTATATACTGTACAGTACGTACTGGGAACATCCAAAAAAGAAAAATGCCACAAAAGTAAAGATGGCTTTAAACAGATTTATACATAAAAGAAACGCTTTGATTGAAAATAAAAAGTAGTGTTAGATACAGATGTGTACAGTTTTATTAATAAAACAGCTGTTGGGTTTTACTGAGCCTGTTGGAGAAGATGCCAGAGTTCTTCTGGAAACTGTCACACTTTCTCCTCTCCATTTTCATGCAAAACCCAGGAGCCTACATTAGGGTTTAATTGGTTTCCATCTGAAAACAGGCTCATCATGTAATAGGAGTTCTGCTTTCTGTACAAACATGCAAATATGCTTCTGTTATTTATTTATTAATGTACATGTTATGTTTGGAAATAGTAAACAATTTTACATAATAATGCAAATATGATTAGCATCTAAATAGATAAACCATATAGTACCTTAGACTTTTGCACAGTACTGTGTATACATACAGTACTGTACATGCATATACACACACCTATCTACAAATAACCTCTGGTTTTGCTCAGTGCAAATTTACTCTAGAAATTCATGTCATTTCATTTACCCATGTAGGAACATAATCAGTTCATGACTGTCCAGAAGTGTTTACTCTCTCTTACACCACAGCATTTAACACATTATTAATTTTAATCATTGATAGATAAATCTAATGTTGTGGAACGTCCTATCTTCAACTAAATTTTAACACTTCCTTATAATATCTTCAAGTTACTAAGACTGTAATGAAACTGTAATAAAGGACTGGAGACTCATTCCGAAGGGACTTGACTTTCCCATGAATTCTACAGTAATGTTTCCCCGATGAGCTTTTGAAGCAAATTCAACCCAAATCTGATGAGCTGTTTGTTCGGAGGTAACCTCATCTGCCTGGTTTGTAGCCCATCTGTCTGCTTGCACGATTCTTGTCTTTATCCTCTGACCCACAAGCTGTTTCATCCGCACAATCGCTACTCACTGCCACAGTCGTCCTTTTCACGCCGTTCTCAATAAATCCTTGAAAGTGCTGCGTGTGCGAGTGTGTGTGTGCCTGTGAAAAGCCCGAGCTGACAGCGCTGAATATCACACCATGTTAAAAGCTTTCTAATTTTATTCATTACACAGCGCTTAACTAAACACAGAATGCTGGTCTTCCTCATTCACAACATACACTCATGCGGTATTGGAATGTACACAAGGTTTCAGAATTTTACAGACCAAATTCTTTAAAAATACCATCACGGAAATAACAAAACATGAAGTGTAGAGAATAAGAATGTCCGAGACTAAATTTAGAAACATTGCACATCTTGTGTATATAAACTCTTTCGCATGTGATACCATGTGTACCTAATAAAGTGGCAACCACGTGGAGCGTTATAGAAATAACTGAGGTGTGCTATTATAGAAAAACAAACAACGACAAAGTACTGTCATGAAACGAAGTTACTGTTTTCATCCTCAAATTGATTACTCTCATACAACAGCATGTCTTGAAGTGTTTTATTCCTCTTATACCACAGCGGGTTGCCAGGAATATTTATTTAAAACATTTTATAGTGTATTTTTACCCAGTTTCAGTTCCATGTAACGTTGTGGAGCATCTATGAAACAACTCATCACTTACACTATAGCAGCTATAAATAGTCTTCACCACCATCACACGAAGCGTCAACACTGGAGACTTCTTTCATAACTGCTAAATAAACCTGTGATATTCCTGTCAGCTGGAACTGTCAGAGCTGCTGCTACTGAAATGCAATAATCCAATCACATCAGGAAATTCTGCAGTATTATAACATGCACACTCACTTCTGGCCGTCCAGGAACATGTCGTAGTAAAAGCCGTTCTCGATGGGAGGCCCGTAACAGAGGCAGCCTCCGTAAAAACGCTCCATGGCCTCTCCCAGGATGTGGGCGCTGGAGTGCCAGTACACCTGCACGGAGGCACGGAGAGTGACATGTGATGTAGAGCATAGCAAAAAAACAAATAACATATGTACAGTGTAAACTTGGATTACGAGCATAATTCGTTCCGGAAGCAGGCTCGTATTCCAAAACACTCGTAAACCAAATCAAATCTTCCCATAAGAAATAATGAAAACTCAAATAATTTGTTCTACAGCCCAGAAAAATAATAAATACAGAAAAATAATTAATACAATATATAAAGTAAAAATAAAACAAATTAACCTGCACTTTACCTTTAAAAAAAGTTAAAATAAATCCCAACAGATAAGTGTTTCCGTTTGTGCGCGCAGGCGACGTGTATTTGTGTGTGTGTGTGTGTGGAATTGGCCCCTTCCCTCGCCTCGTCTTACACAGTAAAACTCCTCCTCCCTCCCCCCACCTCGCTTTTTAAGTGTCACAACAAACACACACACAACAGAAACACTGTTTTAACTAGAAAAAAAGAAATCTCTCTAATGACACTCGCATGAGCACAGACTAACGGAATCACTGTTGTAAAGGAAAAAAAACAAAAAAACTAATGAACCAGCACCTTACCTTTGAAAAGAATCGCAACAGAGCAGAGTTTCTGTGTAGAGCAGAGTGTGTGTGTCTGTGTGAAGCCGGGGAGGGGGGGTGTAAAGGCGCGAGAGAGTGTGTGTGTGTGCGCGGTGTGTCGGTGTCAAAAACTCGGCACTCGTAAACCAAGACACGCTCGTTTGTCAAGTAAAAATTCATTCAAAATCTTTGCTCGTCTTGCAACTTGCAACTCGTAAACCGAGTTACTCGCAATCCAAGGTTCCACTGTAATTTACAACGCAAAATAGTAAACTGGTCAACCCAAAGTCACCTAGAACTTGTCCTGTTATGAATTGAAAGTATATACAATACAATATCAGCTATATGCTGATATATATATATATATAATATAATGACCGATAATTGCATTTTCATTGCGTTATTGTTCATTTATTACTGTTTATATCATCAGATCTTATTAACATAACTCCAAGCTAACAATCTAAATTCATCTGTACAGAGCTGTGATTTCAATCTATAATAAGTAAGCTGTAATTAGGAAAATCTCAAACTTGACATGACATGAGCAAGTCCGCCGTCACACTCTCACGAAAACCATTAAAAATTCCCACGCCGTTCTAAAAATATCCTGTGAGAACAGGCGCGACATGGAAAAATGTTCACATATCAAGTTCATACTAATTTCTAGCCACGTCACCATCAGGTTCTCGATGTGTCCATCATGTTGTCACTATTCCCCTGTCACAAACATGTGATCATGTGCACACTACATTTACGTTTCGGCATTTGGCAGATGCTCTTGTCTTAGAAAGGTGCTTCGACGTTTCTATCATTGGATAGATCCTTACACGGGGTTACTAGGAATACGTCTAATGAGATTGACCTGAGTTATTACTATTTTTGATCAGATCGCACCTCGCTCTTACCAGGTGCTTGATGTGCTTACTACTTTGTGATCGGGTCCAGTGGATTGGAATAAATGCCGTGACACGTGCAGTGCTTTTCATCACAAAGTGGTGGCGAGTAGTTATTAGTAGTAGTTATACTAAATTCTCATGCTGCATGTGGCGGTGAACGTGGTCAGCACCAAGTAAATGTAATCTTGTGATCTTCCAGAACATGGCATGGGCCTACCATGGTCATAGCACAAACCTGAAGAGATAGTTGTGAGAACATGTTCGATGTAGCAACAATGCGGTAACATCCACGCTTGAAGTACGCTTTTGACATCACTAAGAGGTGTTAGCTACGCTGTAGTGGAAACACGGCTCAGTGTGACGGAAGGTGTAAGAAACGGGTGGGACAGACGTCAAAAATCATATACTCACAGCCTGGGCGTCTTCATTGTCAAAGCGCAGCAGTTCCAGAGAGCAGTCTTTCTCCAAGGGCCGATCCAAATCCCACAACTCGTCGTCCACCCGGGCGATCACGCAGTTATCAGCAAGACCCTGACTGCAGGAGCGCAAACACCACAACAGCACTCAGGACTGAAAAACACACCTAAAGCAGGAAGTGCTCAAACTGCTTCTTTGTCTTGGTTCTTACATTGTCATATGTGGTTATGTTACACCAGACTACGAGCATGCACTTGAACATCAAGTAAAATTCTTCACAGTTAGCACACTTACATCAAGCGATAATTCAGACGTCCTTGGGTACAAACAGGTTGTAAATGTTGTAAAACAGCGCCCTCTCTTGGTGAAGATTTAAAAAAATCCCTAGCCTTTTACTACACTAAACTTTTTTAGTAAATTCAACTCACCCTTAAGATTAGACTTATTTCTAGACTCTCCCTAGACTAAACCTGTAATATTTTGACCAGACATTGTTCTTTTCTGTCCCATGAATACATCATCTGGCCAAAAGTATATGGACACTGACCATTGTGTGGTTCCTCCACTATCTGTGGGAACAAGGTTAAATGTCTAGAATGTCTTTGTATGCTATACGATTATAAATTCACTTGACTAGAACCGATAGACCCAAACCAGCTCCAGAACCAGAGGGTCTTTGTGCACAAAGCACGCTACATGAAGATATGTTCATGTTATGGTTGGAGAGGAAAAAAAAAAACCCTGAGTTTCCTGTTCACAGCCATGACCTCGACCTTGACTGCACATCTTTGGGAGGAAATGGAACACTAAACACACCTCGGACCTCCTTGCTCAACATCAACATCTGAGCTCACTAAAGCTCTTGTACCTGAGCATCTCTTAGATCTGATCCTTGGAGATGAATACTTTTGGCCATACATTTTATATACTGTAATTCTATATATATTTGATCTAGATAATTACAGTAATAGATCCAAAGAACCAGTTGTGCCTTAATCATACTATGCGTCCAAACTGATGTCTACACTGACATTAATTTGTATATGGTCTCCTACATTAAACCGCACACTCTAGGTAACCATGAAGCCTTACATAAAGGTCCAATGCACCATTATAAGTGAAAAGATTCCCCACAGCATCCCACCTGATACCGCAGGCGAGTTGGTAAGGAGTGGTGACCCAGGATCGAGCCTCCACTTTTTGTCCGTCAGGCAGCAGGACGGAGATGGGTTTGCTCTTTGCTGCCTGCTTGGCCAGATTAGCATCGCTCTCCTTCTTCAGTCTCTCATAGAGCTCCAAGCGCTCAGATATGTAACCAGGCCATGGGTTCAGCTGCTCCAGGACAAAAAACATAAATTAAAATCAGATACTATCCATTAACCATGTATAACTGATATCAGTCAACATGCACCAAAACTCCTGCAGTACCCCTATTGTATTTGTTGTTTTACAGTGGTGCATTTAATATTCACTCTGATCCAGGATTATAATAAATATACACTGCCTGGCTAAGAAAATCTAACACCATCTAAGATTTTATTCAATCACCTTTTGCTTTTTCTTCCACAACATGGTAGCCGGTTCATGTGTGAAAATGATTTTGCATGCTCCCAAAACAAATCTTTCACAATCCGAGTCTTTTTGCACATGCTATCAGGGACAAAAACCCCATAGATGTGATGACGTGGTCAATCAGTACATACAGGTTGTCAGCTGACTTCATTTTATTGCCACTTTTTTTTTATGGGTACCCTGCTGTTTACTCCCAATCTTGCAAGTTCTCATCACACTGTGTTGGGAAATACTCTTACTTTCACTATCAAGTTTTTTTTGTTGTTTTTTTTAACCATGCAAATTCAGCAAGTCACATTTCTTCCACAAAATTGACAATTCAGCACTCTCTCTCCAGATTTCAATAACGTGTTCAATAATGGGCTCTTAACCCAGTTCCAGTGTTTTCAAATCCCCCTAGTTGTTTTCTTTGCTTGACGCATCCCAATAATTTGACCCTTCTGAAATGGCGATGTATTTTTGACCAGGCACTGTGTATGTATGTATTATAGGCTGCTGGCAGACAAAACCAGTTGCAGGTCACTAAAAATATGACCGCTCTATATCCAGGCTGGTGTTACTGATGCAACATCAGTGCAATGGTGTTCAGGCAGTGCATCATTTCCATAATTAATGATGATTAGAAAAAATGAGAGAAATGAGATTTTTAATACCTCTCCTGATCCTCCTGCCTGGACTTTGGGTTTCTCCTTCTTCTTGCTCTTCTCTGTTGTGTTTTGGACCTCTGGAGGCTTCGCCGGTTCAGTACGCTGGTGTGTCTACGCCAACATAATGTGCAAATATATTAAGAGCAACATCAATAATTTATGTTGATGCTAAATGTTAATACTCAGCATGAGCTGCTTGAGAGCATGCACGATCACATTACTGCAACAAAGGCAACATTTGCATCATGTGTTATGACGTCACGCAATATTACTACTACTAACAATAATAATTATAATAATGATAAATATAATACTAGACCGACCTTCTGGGGTGCATTTACTTTTGGCGGTTCTCTCTCCAATGCGTTGGTCTTTTTCTCGCGGCCTGTGCGCGCGCCGCCCTGGCCCTGCTGCTTCTCGAGCTCGAGCTCGGCCCGGAGCGCGCCCTGTAGGTGCACGAGCCGGTACCGGAGCTTCTCGTTCTCGCTTCGCAGGTCCTCGAGCTCGGAGCCGCCGCGGGCGAGCTCGGCGTTAAAGCAGCAGCCGCCACCACCGAGCACATCCTGGAGTCGGCTGATCTCCTCGCTGAGCGCCTCGATTTGACGTTCCTGCGCGGCCAAACGTGCGGCCATGCGCTCCGCCATGTTTAAAGCCCCAGTGTGATAGTTTTTACCCCCACCGAGGGTCATTTAATTTTTTTTTTTTCAAAATAAGATTTTTTTTTGTGTGCTACAGCGACATCTTGTGTACTTACGGGGAAGTTCAGTTTTTCTGACCGGTGTTATGCGCTAAAAAGCCCCCCTGCCACAAATTGCCCCCCCCTACATAATCTCTATCAAATATTATATTACAACAGAAATTCATAGGTTTATTGTTATCAAATATGATATAAACATTATAATTAACCCTAGGCACGTGACAGGTGTCGAGACCATGGATACAAATTCTCATATAATATTTATTTTGTGGCACATTTATTTTACAGGGATTTGTCATGTAATACAAAAATGCTTGCACTAAGTAAATATTTATGATGAAAGATTTAACGAAATGATTTTTATTATTAAATAAGCAATATCAAAAATACATCTTGTATATTAAAAAAATTATAATTTATATTTTTCCCTATACAACATGTAATTTTTTATAATGCTTATCATCAAATCCATTTGGTCTAATTTGTAATTTCTAAATCATAAACCTATAAATTTCTGTTGTAATATAATATTCGACGGAGATTATGTAGGGGGGGCAATCTGTGGCAGGGGGGCATTTTAGCGCATAACACCAGCGATAATCTTGTATACGTTTGCTGAACTGTAGTTCATTTTACGCTTATTAACCAGCGCCATCTTGTGTATATTCACGGTAGTTCATCTTACTCTTTACTATCCAGCGCCCTCTTGTGTACATTCGCGGTAATTCATTTTACCCTTCCTGTATTTGCGGTAGTTCAACTTACTGACTTATGACGTCACTCTGGAAGCCGGAAGTCCATTTCGCGCTTTCATTTTTATTTCATGTATTTTTTTTTCCTTATGTTTTATGGACTTAACATGTGGTATGTATTAATTATATGCATAAATTTTAAACAAATTTGCATTTTTTGTCGGATCTGTTAACAGTAACACCGGAAGTACCTCTTGAAAAAGATGGTAAGATACTTAAAATTCTCTGTTTAAATAAAAAAATAAAAAAATATAGCTATATTTATTGTGTAAACATTTTGACACACTATTTCACAATGTCACGAGTATGAAAAACAAATAAATGTGTACGTAATCATTAATATAATTCATAAAGACTGTTCATTTCCGGTGACGTCGCCGCGACTCCATGGCAACCGCCGGGGGACGTCATGATGTTAGTATAATAATCAGAATAATACACCGAAATAATATATGGATACGACAGCAAAAAAATGTCACGCGTGCTATATAATAATACTACAGCACTTGTATAATATATGATTTGCTAAAATCGTCTCATATTTGATTGAAAATGTACATTTTGTTCTGTTTTTTTGACATCACCGAATCTCGCCTCTAGGTGCCAGTGTTGATCCGTTTGGCTCTGACGTCATTTTTAACTGACAGCAAACATGCCTGGAAAGTAAACACAGCACCGGAGTTATACAAAACGCAATCGGGGAGCTAAGGTAAGAAGAATTCTAACTTATATGATTATTCACAAAAAAAATCTTTAGATTTACACCACGGTGGTCGGTTTATTAAAGTCGCTGGTGCAGACGAAACTTCCAGAGAAAAGTAATAATAATAATAATAAAGCTGCAGTTTCAATTTACAGCAGAAAACATAGACACTTCCGCATGCACCGGGTGTACAGCAGCTGTAGACTCATTGTGCCTGTGTGTGTGTGTGTGTGTGTGTGTGTGTGTGTGTGTGTGTGTGTCGACGCACGAGCGCGTTATTAACGCTGGTTCTTATTATCGCTTTGCTTTCAGGAAGTGTTTGATGTCACGCGCAGGGGTAACATGGCCTCGAGCTTTGCCCCCCCGAGGCTGGTGGACTTTCTGCTCACTGAGAAGCTCGGCAGTGGCACATACGCCACGGTGTACAAAGCATACAGGAAGGTGAGAGGGTCGATGTCACAGCTTTCACCCCACTCTACATCTTACCTGCTCTGATCTGCCCTGAGCTCATGATAGCCATTTTGGCCCTGCTTTGGTACACACACACACACACACACACACACACACACACACACACACACACACTGGCAGGAAATAACAGATAGAGTCAGAGTTCAAGAAGATAAATCTGGTCATAATAAACATGAGCAGCCTGTAGTCTGATTTAAAGGAAGCTTTATCTTCAGGGCATCATGTAGTGGGACAGGGAAAGAAAACACCCCAGACCTCTCTGTGTCCATGAGTGTCTCTCTTCTATGCTGAACTTCACAGCTCTGAAGCTGTTAGTAGATTCAGTACAGCATTTGGTAGATGCTAACGTATTCAGAGCGACTTACTGTACATTTTATCTCTTTACACCCCCATGCGGGAAAGTCCGTGTTCCATTCCCACCCGATGACCAGAACCCCGTCAGAGCCGGTCCCAGACTCGGATAAAATGGAAGGGTTTGCGTCATCCGGTGTAAAACCTGTGATGGACTCAGATGGTCCTCTGTGGCGACCCCTCGACGTGAGCACCTGAAAGACTAAAAACACCACATCAGCAGTTGAGGTTAAGGACCTTGCTCAATGAAGTTTGAACCTGAGACCTTCCAGTCGCTGGGTAGTCCAACTTGGGCTTCAATATGCCAGAGTGTGCATTGCAAAATTGTAAAAAAAAAAATAAAAAAAAACAAGCAAAAAACAAACAGTTATTCCATCAGTATTATCATCAGCGTCTGTGTGGATTTCTTTGGGGTGCATTTACTTTTGCTTGTTTTTTTTTTTTTGCGTCTGGTTTTAAGCTTTGCTCTTGTTCTACATTAGTTTCAGTTCACTTTTCTCATTTAAGGATGCACACATGCTGTTTTAGATCTTAATGACCTCTGAACACAACCATGGTGAGACTCAGTGCTGAATCTCATGACTCTCATCAGGTCAACATAGTTGTATTTCTTTTTAAAAACGTCTCTTCTTCAGGCCTTTTTGTTTTTAAAAGAAACCTGAACGCTGTCAGCTTCTGTAGCAGATCATTCCTTGCAGACCGTTAAATTACTTATCTGGGGGAAGCATATCAGACCAGAGACTACAGGGCTCGAGTCATTAGATTAAGATTTCTAATATCTGTGTGTTTCTTATACACTGCCTGGTCAAAAAAAGACACACTAAGATTTCATTCAGTCAGCGTTAGCTTTGATTACAGTGCACACGGTGTGAAAACGATTCCTCTTGTTCCCAGAATCACTCTTTTACAATATGAGTCTTTTTGCCAGTGCTATCAGGGAATAAAAACAACCCATAGATGCAATACTTTAGTCATTCAGGTCATCAGCTGACTTCATTTTATTGCCTCATAATGCTGTTGAGCCTTGACTTGATCAACTGAAGCAACTTTAGATCATAACACTGCCTCCAGAGGCCTGGACAGTCATGTGTTCATGTGCTTCCCTTCCTACCCTGACGCTCCAGTCCCTCTGAAACTCATCAGATCACATGACCTTTCTCCCTTACTCCAAAGTCCTATCTTTATTCTTATTAACAAGTGGTTTTCTTACGAACCTGCAACTGTTTAGTCCCAATCCCGTGTGTCCTGGTCATATTGTGAGTGTGTATAGAAATGCTCTTCCTTTCACTTTTAATCATAGCTATATATTTCTATTGTGTTTTTTTCAAACCATGCACCTTCACCTAGTGTTTAAGTCATCTCCATTCATCACCATTCATGATCTTAACCCAGTCTCAGCAATTTAAAAATCTGTTCATGGCACAAGTAGAAACATGACACATTAGTGCAAAACGAAGCATATAATCATAGCATCAGTAACAACTAAACCCCACCCTTTACTTATTCTTCGTGACGTACAGCATTGTCCTGCTTGGTCTACAGTTACACTAATATAATCCTCACACTCACCTGAAACCGGATTTGACCTTTTGAGTTGTGTATCTGGTCCCGCGTTTAGACGGATAGCCGGGAAGCCGTGGCCGTGAAGGTCGTGAGTAAGAAGAGCCTGAACAAGGCGTCGATGGAGAACCTGCTGACGGAGATCGAGATCCTGAAAACCGTGCGCCACCCGCATATCGTTCAGCTCAAGGACTTCCAGGTACAGCTCCTCCAGGAAATGCTTAGAACCGGAAACATTTCTTGTGATCGAGGTCCAACAGCAGCAAAGACACTTTTATTCAAAGAGACTTCTGACACAAGTGTGAGCAATGTTCACTCACCAGTCAAGGCAATTGGTGGCGATTCGATTTATATTGCCATTCTATAACTATGACGATTTTACTGCCTCATATGCAAATACAGAAATGAATTAATAAAAAAGAATAAAAAAAAAAAATCATAATAATGATATCATATCGTGTGGTGACTGGTGTTTCCAATCCATACCGGTATGGCATAAAGTTTTTTGAGCGGTACGAGTGTGTGTGTGTTTGTATTGCAGTGGGACAATGAGAATATCTACCTCATTCTGGAGTGGTGCTCCGGCGGAGACCTGTCTCGCTTCATCCGGAGCCGGCGGATCCTCCCCGAGCGAGTGGCACGTCTCTTCCTGCAGCAGATAGGTCAGTCTGACACGTACACCATCACATCACTCAAGCTTCGTCCGTTAGACTGGCCTGAAAGGCTCGGTCCAGCGGATGGTGCTGTTGGTCTGGTCAGTAAAGAGCAAGCGCTTCGAATCACTGCGATGACTGTCAAACTTATTATGGTAAATGTAAGGCTTTGTATGTTTTGTTGTTTTGTTTTGTTTTGTCTTTTGTTTTTAATTGCATGTCTTGCATTAGCCTGCGCACTGAAGTTCCTCCATGAGAGGAACATCTCACATCTGGACCTGAAGCCCCAGAACATCCTGCTGAGCGGCAACGTGCTGAAGCTCGCAGGTACACGGGACAGGGCATGAGATCACAAACTGATCACTTAGTCCTTTAATAATTGTAGTTATCTAAAAAAAAATACCTGATTTAACACGGACTAATTGAAGAAGATAACAGTTTATGTTGTTGAAGATTCAGCCTTAAAAATTGCTGGAGGCTTTTCTAATGAGTAAAGTTGGCTCATTTTCCCAAAAACAAAACGGAAAAAAAAATAATAATTTATATTTGGTACAAACCTGACCAGGATAAAACTGTTACAGTAGATAGACAAAATCTTAAAAAAAAATCTTAAGCTTAATCTTTATTCTACCCTAAATAAGGGTTTTGGTTTAAATTAATTAAGATTCCTTAGCTAATAAACTGTAAAAAAAAAAAAAAAAAAAAAGTTATAGCACATTACACTGTTTTAAGCTTCATCTTGACCTTACTACTGAGCCATATGTCGTCCAGACACACACAACTTTCTGTAAGTCATGTGACCTGTATCATGCGCTACTAATCACATACCCCACTGATCAGCCTCCCACCGAGCACCACTCAGGACCCTGCTGGATCACGTCTAATACGAGACGAGCGTTAATCAGAAGCTTAATCAGCGAGCAGCACCCATGACCCAAGCTTGTTCTCGCTTATCGCTTCTCTCTTTCACCGTCCTGTTATCTCTCTGTCTCATCTCTGTCCGTGTGTGTATGTGTGTGTGTGTGTGTGTGTGTAGACTTCGGCTTCGCCCAGTACATGTCTCCGTGGGACGAGCAGAGCTCTCTGAGAGGTTCCCCGCTCTACATGGCCCCGGAGATCGTGTGCCGGCGGCAGTATGACGCCAGGGTGGACCTCTGGTCCGTAGGGGTCATCCTCTATGGTGAGAGAGAGCCTCCGGCATGTTTTTCTTTTTAAATCCAGATCGCAAAAAACTGCTGCAAAACCTTCCTGTAATTAGACTGGAATTACGGGAAATTTCAACAGAAAGCACAGTCGCCCATACAGGCTGATCTGATTAGTCAAGACCAACCATGCAGAACAGGAAAAATGCAGAAAATATTTCTGCCGTGAGACCGAAGGCCTTTTTATAGAAAGGTTCACAATTTAAAAAAAAAAAATTGTAAAGACAAGCTTGTACATTTTTACTGTATGTATAATGAATCAAATACCAACTCTAACAAGTTTCCGTTTATTAAAGAACACCATCACCTCACCACGTCATACTTTTAATCCAGCCACTCATTAACCTGTGTGTGTTTGTGCACGCATGTCTTCTATCCTAGAGACGTTATTCGGGCGCGCACCGTTCGCCTCTCGCTCCTACGCTGAACTGGAGGACAAAATCCGCAGTGATAAACCCATCGAGGTGAGACGAGAAGATACGCAGGGTTTGAGAAGCATTAAATATAAATTTTTTTTTTTAGGTCTACTGAGGGACTTGCCCTAATTTGACCCAGAGAAAGGCATTGAGCCTAGTCAGTAGTTGAACGTCAGTATATTGATGCATGAAGCTGTACAGTGAAGCAGAACAGATGCTGGACGCACTGGATTGGACTTCTGGCGAGCTCATATGTATTGTAGCGTGCACTGGGGAAAAAATGCAGATTTAGGAATAAAAAATAAAGATGGAGATGGATAACAATTCAAATCTGTGTGTGTGTGTGTGTGGACGCTTTGTTCAGCTGCCAGCCGGTGCCAGAGTATCCCGAGACTGCCGGGATTTGTTGCTCAGGCTGCTGGAGAGAGATCCAGACTCGCGCATCTCATTCGACGAGTTCTTTCTGCACCCGTTCGTGGACCTGGAACACATGCCCAGTGTTGAGAGTCTAGACAAGGCAGTAAGTGGTGTGTGTATGAATGTATGTGTATGTCTAGATAGATGTATAAATATATAATAAAATATACAATAAATTTTCCTCAGGCCGAAATTTGGCTCGATTTTGTTTCAAAGAAAACGCGTGTGTGTGTTTGTGCGATGTGGTTTTTTTGAAACCATCTTCATTAACGATGCTTCTCGTCTGCTGTAAGCGATTAACACGATCTCACGCGTTTGTTTGAAGCTCCGCTCGGATCTTCGAGAGCCTCTGGCAAACTCTGGCAGGGTATCGCGGCGTTTTCACGATCTGTGTTTGTCTTGTTTGCTTATGCGTTTGCAGCTCAGTGTAAATACGGGTCCCGTAATGAAAGCCATACGCATCCGTGTGAGCGCTTGTTGGACGCAAGCGGTGCCAGCGTGCTGAACTCTCTTCTTCTGTGCCTCTTTCAGAAGGAGCTGGTCCTGCGGGCGGTGCAGAAGGACCAGGAGGGGGAGAAGGCTGCCGCTCTGTCTCTCTACTGCAACGCACTCGAGCACTTTGTACCTGCTATACACTGTAAAACACACACTCACACACACTACCTGTAATACTTGTAATGTAAAACCTTGTTAATAGAATTCCCCTGACCTCCACTTTGGGACTAATTAAAAGTTACACCCTGTAACAGAACGATTTCCACATGCATTTTGCTTGAGATGTTCAGGCTTAACGATTTATCTTTTAAATACTAAATATGGGTCCCTTTTCTTTCTTTCTTTCTTTCTTTTTTTTTTTTTACAATTTCACTTTTATTCTAGGGATAAAATTAATCGACACTTATTATTATTAAATATGCACATACTTTTGCTTGCATAAACTTAACGAAACATTAAGATGATTTTCTAATCTGTCTTTAATCTGTTCAGCTAATTGAGGATATTCATTCTTTCCTCAGACGAAACAGACAGGCAGAGAAAAGAGGCTCTGAGACAAAAGGTGAGTTAAACTTGATGTAAACCTGTGTCTCGTATCAGTTTTTGTTTTTATCGATTAAGGTTTAACCGTATTGCAGGTGATTAAGCATAATAAATGGTCATCTACAGGTCAACCAGTATGTCTCTCGAGCTGAGGAACTCAAAGCTCTGGTGGCTTCTGACAACAAAGCCAGCTTCGAGAATGCCCAGTCAGCCCGTGATATATTAAGAGGTAACTAGTTTTTTTGTCTACCTAGTAAAAAAAAAAAAAATAAATACACGGACACGCACACAAACACACTGACCTCCTGTCTTAATTCTCCCTGTCAGAAATGTCCCGGGATCATCCACGCTTACTCGCTGCACTGGATTTAGCTGCCACCGCCGTAGCAAAGGTGACACCCTTTTGTTTAGCCATTATAAATCTTATCGTTTGTGGTGCATTGTGGGTACGATACATCTGACTTATTGACGCATTGTCCAGGAGGCACACGGGATAGAGGACTACGAAACGCTGGATGTATATCAGCAGAGTTTGGGAGAGCTGCTGCTGGCTCTGGCTGGTAAGAACCTCAGGTCCCATAAGTCACAATGATGCTCTATAGAGACCTGACCGATCCTAAGCCCCGCCCACGCACGGTTACTGTCGCTATTTGAGAAACAGAGACCAGAGTTGGGCAGCTAATGCAAGACATTATTTTGGAGATGAGAAATGTTTCAAGTAGAAGCTGACAATGACTAGCTAATTCAATCGCAGCATTAATAAAAATCATGTAAGCACAATTATAGAAATGTATAAACATTAACGATCTGGCACTTAATCCTAAAGCTCTGTTTTGCGTCTTAGCCTTTCCAGCTTAGTGTAAATAGTTTTGCTTCAAAAGTTCAGAGTTTTTTCGAGTTGAGTTACGGATCATGAAAACATGACGATCGCGATGACATCTGAACGTTTTAAATAGAAACAGAGCTCGTCAGTCTGTTTATCATCGCCGCGCATGAAATCACTAAACTTTTTACAGTCCCTGACTCGGAGTCCAAAAGCACAGGGATGTTCTGGCTCCGATATGGGATCCAGTGAACGTCACTGCTTCTGAACATGCACGCAAAGTCACGCAAACCAGTCAGAGGAAACGAATTAATTTCTCAGTTACAAGGATCGTTCTTTCTGTCCTAGTAAATTTCCCACAGGTCCTACAGTATAAATGATGATGATTATGAGAACGTATTATGATGTCAGGTTGTGAGTGGATTTAAACATTACGTTCAGCTTCGTTAAACCTCTGGCCAAACACCTGCAGATAACAAGTCCGAGGTTGTTTGTTTAGATCAGATTTAAAATACTTGATTGACATAATGACTGGTACCATTGTGGGCTTATCAGTGGCTGACACACCCCAAAACATAAAGCAGAGCTTGGGATTTGTGAGCTAGCCGCAAGCAGTCCACGTAACCTCTACTTCGTTCTTAGAATGAACAACGTTGTCAGGAAGATTGATTAATTTCCTGTCTTAGAGTGAGCAGCCAGGCTGTTATTATAGTGTCGAGTCTGGCTGATGACCTCATGCTGGAGTTGGTCCTAAAACTAACGACAGACAGAGTGGGACGAGGAGGAGGAGGAGGAGGAGGAGGAAAGAGATAAAAACAGGAACCATAGAATGAAAGAGAGATGTAGAGACAATAAGACAAGGGAGAAGCAAAGTGAAGAGGGATCGATGAATAATGGAGAAAGCTCCAGGACACTGAATTGAGGTTAAATAGAATAATTCAGAAAAAGAATGTGGAAAAAAGGAATCAAGAGTTAGAGAGAAAGTCGAAAAGCAGATGTGTATGTGTGTGTGATCAGTATGAAGGGAGCAAGGCCGGGCCGGTACCAGGGCAGCGTGTGTGGTACCGCTGCTCTGCCATCTGGATCCCATTCAGCTTCACTCTCTTCCACTCGCACTGTTATTAAATACTGGAAACAAATGAAAACTGTTATCTCTGAGTGTACGCTGAGCTCGAGCCAACGGCCCAGAGCACAAAATGAGCTTGACGGCAACCTGAGACCACCCAAACCCACAGAGTTACAGCATGAGCAAAGGAATAATTAGTGAAAAATGTTGGCAGGGACGAGATGGGATCAGTTAGCAATGTGGCTTTTAAATAAGACCATGATGGATCCCAAGCCTTGTTAACGCTGTTAACAGTGAAGAAGAGAATAAAAGCTTAAAAGGAGCAATATGTCCCATTTTTATTAAGATGCTCGTGATGTAGATGGAGGAATGATTGCATTAAGAATCGTAGCACTGCAATATTTAACACAAACTATCAGGGCTTCATGCAATGCAAATTTACAATGACGTGAATCAAACAACTCATTGAATGATTCTTCCTTTATGAAGGAAGTGAAGTTTAATCCTTAATCAAATTTATGTACTTTTTTTTTCTTCCCTGTTCATCTCCCACGCGGTCAATACCTTATTTTTCCACTGGCTTTGTATCCTTACTAAAAACCTTTCTGCTCACACTAAGTGAAGAGCCTTGTCTGAAAAGGAGCATTTCTTACTAAAGCCTTGCTTTTTAGAGTTTAGAGTTTCAAACCTTACTGCGGAATCAGTAGGTCTGCTAAAAGTCAATTGAAGATGATTCATTATTTTTGTTGTCTCTCTCGTCCACTTTATTGGTAGCCGAGCCTCAAGGCCGCAGGAGGGAGCTGCTCCATGGCGAGGTGAGTCGAGATTCTATGTATGCTTACGTCTAGGTCATAATATTCTCACAAGTCACTTTAATAGGAACACCTGTACACACTCATGCAGTTATCACCATTGGATCATGTGGCGGCAAACAAAACTTGAAGATGCCTTGAACTTGACAATCTTCAGTTATTGTTCAAATTAAAAAGGGCAGCTATTAGAATATTAGAAAAATTAGAAAAAAGAATAGCTATGTGTGAGAGAAAAATACATTCCCTGTTTTTTTTTTTTTTTCGTATTGGCCAGAGTTTTCCCCCTAATGTAAGCTTGAGCTATTTTGCAAAGACGAATGGGCAAAAATTTCACTCTCTAGATGTGCAAAGCTAATAAAGACATACAGTGGAACCTCGGTTTACGAGTGTTCCGCAAGACGAGCAAAGATTTTTAATAAACTTTGACTTGAAAAACGAGCTTGGTTTACAGCAGTGATTCCGTTAGTCTGCGCTCACGTGAGTGTCATTAGAGAGATTTCTTTTATTCCCGTTAAAACAGTGTTTCCGTTTTGTGTGTGTTTTTTGTGAAACTTAAAAAACGAGGTGGGGGGAGGGAGGAGGAGTTTTACTGTGTAAGACGAGGCGAGGGAAGGGGCTAATTCCACACACACACACACACACACACACACACACACACACACACACACACACACACACACACACACACAAATACACGGCGCCTGCGCACACAAACCGAAACACTTATCTATTGGGATTTATTTTAACTTTTTTTAAAGGTAAAGTGCAGGTTAATTTGTTTTATTTTTACTTTATATATTGTATTAATTATTTTTCTGTATTTATTTTTTGGGACAGTGGAACGAATTATTTGAATTTACATTATTTCTTATGGCAAGATTTGGTTTACGAGTGTTTTGGAATACGAGCCCGCTTCCGGAACGAATTATGCTCGTACTCCAAGGTTCCACTGTACCCCAAAAGACCAAATGCAAGGTGGTTCTACAAAGTATTGACTCAGGGGGATTGAGTACAAATACATGCCACACTCTTCAGATATTTATTTGTTTAAAATATTGAAAACCATTTATCACTTTCCTTCCACTCTGTGTTGCTCTATCAAATAAAATCCCAATAATAATGCATTTACATTTGCGGTTCTGGTGTGGCAAAATGTGGACAAGTATGAATACTTTTGCAAGGCACTGTATCAGAGTCTGTGAATCAGTGGGTTTGAAAACTGGACAGTCGAAGATTGGAAAAGTCCAGGTGATTTTTTTTTGCGCATCTTCTACTGTATGTGAGCTACAGCGACCAGGAAATCTGCAGTCAGGTGTTTCTATTATAACAGCTAGTTAACGTGTTAGCAAATGAAGCCGTAAGGCAACTCGGGTCATGTCAGAGACACACAACATTAGCACGTGTTTAGATTCTGTAACTCCACCTTTGTGTTGTAGGAGCCGCACTAGTTAGGGCCTTCGCTTAATTTGTTATGAGACTGAAGCCAGAAGGCAACGAAGTTTAATTAGTTTGATTGCGCCTAGATTTAGAGCCTGCAAAATGCAACACAAACATGTTTCTCTTCAACACAGGAGCTGCGTATGGAGAAGAAAAAGAAAGAAAGATGATGAAAGAAAGTGTGGCTTTTAGATTGTTCCCATCTGATGTTTTATGAGACCTTAAACAAATTCAGATGTGACCATGCTAACCAAAAACAGGTCTCTCTCTCTCTGTGTACACCAAAAGGATTACATGTCCTCACAATAATTTTCACAAATCACCAGGTCCTCACAAATTAGTCATGTTTTTACCAAAAAGCTACGGCTTTGAAAATTTAGCTTAACTTTCTTTTTGTCACTGAGGTTAATGTTAAAGGGTTTAACTTTAGCATTAATTATCTTTAACAATGTTAATAAATGGAATATCTTCAACAAGAGAATCATCAAGATAGTAAGATTGCCATGATATAATAATAGGAGTAAAAGACTTGCTGTTCTAGGAAAATAATCAATTTGAGAATGCTAACAGGAACTGCTTCATTTTAAAGTTAACACGACATCTGAGATGGACTGAAAGTAATGCAAAAGTTCATTTTCTAATGGGCGCGCATGCGCAAAGCATCGCAAAATCTCTGTAGGTTATGTACAGGAAACAGAAATGAGTCGTTACCTTCGAGTCCGAGTCGTTCATTCTTTTGTCACGTGATCCCATACATTAGACGCTATGCAGTAAGGTACACAGGAAACAGAATTGAACGGTTCATCTCATGAGTCTTCTAGTCCGAGTCATTCGTTCTTTCGTCACTTGACTCCCCTAGACGCAAATATACGCATAGACAAAATATATACATAAAAATAACAAAGACTTGTTAAAAACAAACAAACCAAAAAAGGTTTTCCACAAATATGTAATGAGATTTTAAGGGCGTCCAAAAACGTTTTTCCACCACTGTATATCATAATAAAATGAATTATGGAGATTAGAAACGATGAGGATCGTTGATTTCCTCTGCTTGAGGAAATTTTCACTAAGTTGCCCTTCATGAATTTTTGTTAAATACCTGTGGTATAGAGCAACATTTGCAATTTGAACCACATATGTCAGTTAATAAAAAAGGTTCCAGCCCCTTTTGCATTACTTTCAGTAATGCCCCTGTACGTTACAGAACCTGTGTGGCATTATGTCATTAGTGAAACTGTTTTTGATTTTCTCACTCGTTTCTGTGAAGTAAAAAAAAACAAACTATATTTAATCCTGTTTCATCTTACAGATCAAGAGTTTGATGAGTAGAGCCGAGTACCTTAAAAAGCAGATCAAGGTAATGTCACTGTATCTAGAAAACCTGGTTTGAAAAGTCTGCATCGTCGTCTACATGTTTTTTTTTGTTTTTGTTTTTTTTTCCTGAGTGGAAAATCCACATCGAGTTCATTAATCTTCTTTAACTGCTCCTGATTCCTGTCTGTATAAAAACTCCAGGTTCTGGATGTGATCAGTCTTACATTCCTCACTTGCAGATCTACTCTCCATTCCTAAATACTGTGCTTTAAATTAATAACTAAACTGTCAGACAAGAGATTAAGGGGTTAATTTCCTGGTATGTTTGTGTGTGCGTGTGTGTGTGTGTGTGTGTGTGTGTGTGTAGATCCGAGAAACCCAGACAGATGTCTCGCTGGATAAAGATGTGGTTGCTGAATCTGTGCGAACATGTAAGTGCACCACACTTAAAACAGTTTATGTCATGCTTACACACCACTAAGAGCTGTAATTCAAGAATTATTATAACGTGTGACAAAGAATACACACGCTACCATTTGTAAGGTGTTACACTGATTCTATAATGTATGGGTGTGTGGTAATAATCTGGTATGTGAAATACCACAACACTTAGCATACATTATTATCATGGATGCCCTTAAATGATTTAACATTTTGTATGGTTCATTTAGTTTTTGTTAGTGTGTGTGTGTAGATGCACTGGGGAATCTTACAGTGTAATGGAAGACACAATTGCAATTCGGCTTTTAATTCATTAAGATGACTTTTTAAATGAATTATCTGTCATTTCCTTATTTAAATGGTTAATATATGGTCATATAAAGAAAAGTAAAAGTATTTTATTATTACTGTATTACTACTATGATTAAAGGTTAAATAGTAATAATAATGACAGCATGGAAGGATAGAGAGGAGTTCCTGCCACCACCCTAAAGTTGAGTATTTTCTTATACCAGCACATCGTAAAGTGATTTATTTCTCATAGGCTAAAAATATTGTATGAGATGTCAAACTAACTAAACTAAACTAAATTACTTTTAATTATGGATAGGGGGAAAAATCGATTCGGTTACGGACTGTATCATGATTCACTGTTTCGCAATTCATGCATCACTACACCGACTCCAAAACCGTTTTTGTTGTTGTTGTTGTTGTTGTTGTTTGTTTTATTTTTATATTTATTTTTGACTTTATGTGCTGTATGTTTGCATTTGAGGTGCTTAAACATAGTTGTTCCTCTATAATTCTACAGTGAGCGTGCTCACCTGTGTGGTACATCCAAATTATTTGCTAAGTTTGTTTAGAATTTTAACGAAATCCAAAAAAATATATATACAGTGGAACCTTGGATTACGAGCATAATTCATTCCGGAAGTGAACTCGTGTTCCAAAACACTCGTAAACCAAATCATCATTTCCCATAAGAAATAATGAAAACTCAAATTATTAGTTTCACAGCCCCAAAAAATAAATACATAAAAATAATTAATGCAATCTATAAAATGAAAATAAAACAAATTAATCTGCACTTTACCTTTAAAAAAAATAGTACAAGTAAATCCCGACAGATAAGTGTTTCCGTTGGTGCGCGCAGGCGCCGTGTGTGTGTGTGTGTGTGTGTGTGTGGAATTAAGAAGAAAAGGTGAGAGTGACGCTCAGTGTCAAAATAAGAGTCGCATGCGTGATAAATTATACTCGGCGCTCGTAAACTAATACTTGCTCGGCTTCCGATTAAAAATGTATTAAAAATCTTTGCTCGGTTTGCGGAACACTCGTAAACCACGTTACTCGCAATCCGAGGTTCCTCTGTATATTGAATTCAGATATTTTTAAAAATTGTGATATTACTATCACGTTACAAATCGAATCAGCATCAAGGTATCGTGATAATATCATATCGGCTAATGCGTATGGTAAATCCTAACCTTAACCTTACTGCTGTTATCACTTACATTATAGCAGATTGAAATTCATTCATTCATACACTACATCAAAATATCAAGGTATAAAATGCAGTTTAATCCCAAAATTGCAAACTACATTTATCCTGAAGACTTTGCTACTTTAGAAAACTTTAATGAACAGCTGTTCATCTTTCTGACTGTTACAAAGCAGAGACACTGGAGACTCTTTCCGAAATTTTGTTTTTTAAACGTTACATTTTGTGCATGTTTCTTTTTTTAATGCATTTTATTATCAGTTTGGGATTTCGCAGCATATCCGCAGAAGTACCTGTCAATGAGCTGTTACTATAGTAACAAATATGTATTCAAACGAGGGTTATTGATATGAACATATGCTTTGAATTACAGTCAGAGCTGCTGTTCGAGAAAATCCATCATCACCTTCCTATTTAATGAAATGGATAACAGTGAGGTGTAATAAAAGTGTAACGTCTTTTTTGATTAGATGGAATCTATTTACCGTAACATCTGCGTTCTGCCAGAACGGCTTACTAGTGAAATATAACTGGCGAATATCACTGGAGACCTGTAATGCTTTGAATTTTTTTTTCTTCTTACGCAGCCTGTTGCCTGCAGTAGCCATCAGAACATTCAGACTCATCTGTCACATCACATGACCAGATCGGTGCCTTGATGGTGCACTTTGGAGACAATCTGATCGAATCCCTGCAAGACTGACTGACTCCGCCCTTAAACGGCGAGACGGCAAACGCAAGCTGAAAGTACTCAGTTGGAGTTGTATACAGATTATTTCAATATTACTGTACTGTACGCGATTTGTCCTCTAGAATAGGGCATTCAAAATATAATGACACACACACATATACACACAAGTGTTTATCTGCTGTATAGAAGTAAGTAAACCATTATAGCACTCTTTTCCGTTCTTGCTGTAGCGCTTTGCTTTCACACACATATACACACACACACACACACACACACACACAAAAAAAAAAACCCTGCTCTCCCCTCAGTGCAGTGGGGTTCACCGCAGCTCGTCCACATAATGAGGGCGCTGTGAGGTGGTGAACGTGGCTCTGGAACCATGTGGTTTCCTCCCTGTTCATTCTCATCTTACATTTACTTTTCTCTGCCACACGTCGAGTTATGCTTCGTTTTCTCTGCCCACCTCACACACCCCCGGTTAGCACTTTAAACCAATGAGGCAACAGTAAAATAAATAAATAAAAACTGAAAAGCACTGGAGTGTTGTATTGAAAATGAATATTGAAAGTGTTGTTTTGTTTTTTTCTGAGACTTTTTATTACAATTTTTTTTCTGCTGTAATAATAATTTATTGAATGCTTGATTACAGAGGAAATAAACAATTTTTTCTGCATATGCTTTTGCTGTGTTTTGTAAAGGAGAGTGAAACTCATTCACAGATCAGAGGTATCCAATTCAATTCTGTGTAGATAACCAGAATGTATAGCTTGGTGCAATAACATTTTTCTTTTTCAGTTAAGATGATTATACTATTTCCAAGCACGACAGACATTCAAGACAAACCATGACTTGTTAAGAACTTTCTGATGAATGAAGGTGTGAAAGTGTGAAAGCACAGCACGGTGATGAGACCTCCTGTCAACATTCACACACTATGGGCAATGTGGAAGTAGCGGATTATATAGAGAAATAAAAGGAGTTTTTATACCTATACATACATTTGCATATTTATACACGATGCGCTGTTATTCTGTGCATTGCACTCGTCTCAAAATGAGTAATAAGTCTGAATAAAATCCACTATATTTTCCGTTTTCTAAAAAGAGATCTGTTTTTAGTTCTTATATCAAGTTCATTGCGTATATGAGGCATCTCGGGATAAAATAAAAATAAAGTTTGACGGCTGGGTTTTCCAAAAGCATTGAAATGATAATTAAATGGTAGAGTGAACTCTTTCTCTCTGTTTCAGTAAAGACGATTTTAACTTTGCAACGCTTTTTGGAAACCATGACCTGTTCAGTCACAATTGCTTTATAAGTAATTAATCAAGACCAGTTCGTCTATTGTCTGTTAAAAGCCTTTCTTCTTCTCAAATGAGTGGTGATTGCATCCAGAACATATGAATATAATTATGTTGTTCTTACGCAGGCTCAGCGAGACTCCAAATTCTCCAAAGACACACTCGATCCTGTCACACACAAAAGGCAGTACTGTAGTGAACACTGGCTTCACTTTGCACAGGGAATGTAACATCTTCCAGAAGAGAAGGCTAAAAGGGTTAAACCTTGTAGAAACGGGGAAAACCTCGTCTAACCTCACACACGCAGCATCCATCTTACGCTGACATTGCCGTCATGAATAGAACATTGTTCCCACAAGACACTAAAATCTGAAACGACCATTTCTCAGGGTCTCTAGAGCTGGGTGTATGGCTGAGGGTGAAATATTGCTCTGTCGCAGCATCTAGATAAATGAGACACCAAGGCCCAGGTCTGGAGTGCGAATAGCTCTCCTGCTTTTGTTTGTTTTGATTTTGTTCCCAGAAGCAGGCCGGAGGGGGGGAGAGTAGGGAGGGGGGGGGGGAGGACGACTGAGATTTTTCTGCCGAGATGTTTTCACAGCAAAATTGACTTGTGTGTATTGCACGCTCCATCACTTAGACAGAGGCACATACAGATGGGCGGGGAAAAAAACAACATAAAGCGAATTGGTAAGGTGTTGGACCACTAGAACAGCTTCAAAGTGATGACCTTTAGATTCGGCACGTCTGTGGAATTGCACGTTGTTTTTTCTTGGTGTTTTGATGGTGGTGAAGGAGAGCATGGCCTAACACACCACATCGTTATCTCTCGGAGGAGTTCAACTGTTTGGATAGCGGGTGTGAAGGCCATCGTGTATGATTCATCAAGTGGGACATCATGCCGTGTGCATGGTGCGGAGTCAATATGGAAGAGACCACGCCCATTGGGATAGTAACATTTCATCATAGGATATATGAAATAAGGCAGAAGAACTTCATATGGCTTTGCAATGGCAACCTCAAGAGGGACAAGAAGGGTCAAATCATACCAGGAAAATAACCAACCAACCAAACACACAAACAAACAATACAGTTGCTTTTTTTTTTAAATTTAATTCTGAAATATATACCCAGGGCACTGGACAGGTTGCCAATCCATCGCAGGTCAGACATATATATATACACACACACACACACTATGGGCAATTTGGGAATGCCAATTAACACTCCACCTGCATGTGTTTGGACTGTGGGAGGAAACCCACCAAGCACAGGGAGAACATGCAAGCTGCATACACACAGACCCGAGCGCGAAATAGAACCCTCGAACCTGGAGGTGCGAGGCCTCAGTGCTAACCACTACTCTACTGCACTGCCTTATTTTTTATATTCCTACTTAGGAAATCAACAGCACACTCAATTACATGAAAATCTCAGATAAAAATTTATTACATCATATTTCTCAAACATAAATATATTGCTTTCTGTACATAAAATGTTTATGGCAATTTAACAAACATCGTTTCAGCAATATTCAATCTAGAAAAAGTTAATGCGCCTAAGGTGGTTATTTCTCGATTTAAATGCACAAGACAATAATCTTCAAAATGTAGAAATTAAGAAATAAACAAACAAACAAAAAAATAACAGGTTGAGCAACATCAAAGTATTTTGGGTGAAAAAATAAACTTTTTTTCTTTCTGAAGTCTACAAGCAGATGTGTAAGATATTGTTCATTCATGAGCCAAAAAAAAAAATCTGCAAACTTACAACAAACTTTACAAACTGAAAGAGAGATACTACTGCTTTTAAATAAAAGCATAATACATCTACATTTTCTCACAAATCACAAGCAAAAGAGAAAATTGCTTCTTACAAAGCAGTTGTGCAACAAAAATCCACTTTATACCAGAAACAAAGACCCAACTCAGGACTGAGAGAGAGAGAGAGAGAGAGAGAGAGAGAGAGAGAGAGAGAGAGAGAGATCAAGTATTTCCTCTAGGTTTGGGGGGAGGGAGGTTTAAAAAAAGAGAAAAGGAAAGAGGGAGAGAGGAAAGGGTCACCCCGGGGTATGATTCATTACGCTTAGGCGAGACAGACAGACAGGCAGACAGAGAGTGAGACAGAGAGAGTAGACAGTGAGTGGTGGGGGATATTTATTAGCCTGTGAAGAGCCTCTCCACTTAATTTAACAGCACAATCCTGAAAGCTGCTCTTTTCTCCGGCCGTCCACTGCAAACATTTGAAGTGTAATCATCTCAACAATGAGTGAGTGGGCAACGAGAGCTACGCAAACACACAGCACACGAGGCCTTGTGTTTGTCTTCGGTCTTACATGAATTAAAAAAAAAAAAAGATACAGAACTTGGATTAAAGAAACCATACATGACAGAGAGACAGAAGGTCAAAGAGCAGAGCATGGTTTAGGTTTTTATTCTCTCTCGCATTAGCTACTGATGGCCCTGGGTCAGTGTTTCTGTAAGACAATTAATAACAAAAACAAAACCAAATCCCAAAGTCTACAATCCCAAAGTTCCCAAACTTTTGCAAAGCCAAGCCTCTGTGATTGCAAACTGATATGTTGCATGAATACTGGCACTTCATAAAACTTAAAACAGATACTGCTTAATTAGCAGATAATTTTAATGTTGCGATCATTGTGTGTTTGAATAAACAATACAGGCTCATCAGTAACCATGAACATAAAGGGTGCACCAATATATCACAGCGCACATCGCGATATAAAGCCATATTCTCGTCTGTATTATCCATTAAATAATAATAAACAGTGAGTATGATCTGGGCATGCGCAGAACAGCATTTCAAACCCAGAGAAAGGTGAACGCGAGTGACCCCAGGAACACGGCCAGATGGCCCGGAGAACGCCAGGCACGTGAGGGCGCAACCACAGGGTCTATCTCGCGCTCCGTTTTCGGGTCGTAATTCTCGTCCTCGTAGTCGTCATCCGGGACATCCTGGACGGGTCCGTGGACCGGGAGCTCGCACAGGCGGATCATGTTCTCTTTGACGACCTCGCAGAAGGGCCGCTCCACGCCGTCGCACACGCAGTGCTCGAGCAGGACGCCGTCCGGCAGCAGTCGCAGCTGCTCGATGGTCGCCTTGCAGCGCGGCGAGCACTTCCGGCCGTTGAACAGCTGCCCGCAGTGCGCCAGGTACGAGGCCAGCGCGGCGCGGCAAACGGCGTCCTCCTCGCAGCGCTGCCGCGCCTCGGTGCACCCGATGCCGCCGGCCTCGCGGGCGTGCGCGCGCGGCAGGCACGGCTCGATGGCGCGCTTGGCGCGCCGGCACTCCGGGTCGACTCCGCAGTCGCACGTCTCCAAATCCGGGCCGCGCGCCGTCTGGTTTAACCGCACGAGCGCGCCTACGCAGTGGCTCGGGCAGCGGTGCAGTGCGCCCCGGATGTTCCCGTCGCACGCGACCAGGTACTGCGTGTACGCGAGCTCGCACTCGCGCTCCTCGTGGCACCGGATCACGGCCTGCCAGCACGCGGGTTCGGCGTTCAGCGCCACCGCGAGACACAGGAGGAACACCGCGGGGCCGCGCCAGCTCCCCATGTCATCATCAGACGGGGCGAATCTTTTAGCCCAGTGCTCGCAACAGTGGTCACCATAGAAACGACTTCCCGAGTGCGCACAAAACTTTTTTATTTTTTATTTTTTTTTATTTCTTGCAGGTTAAAAGTTTAGAAATTTAGATCCACTTTACCGCGTCTGGGAGCATCTCAACCCGCCGAAATCCCCTTTCTGTTCTCTACTGGTGTAGATATATTTCCTCCCGCTCGAGTTTTCACGGAGAGAGAGAAAGAAAAAAAAAAGAAAGAAAGAAAAAGGAGCCCCCTGTCTCTCCCCCTTTCCTATTACGCATTCTGGTTTACGATTGGTCGTAAAAGGGGACTCGTTTCCATAACAACGTTGCTTTTTTTGGATGGGGGTCTCGAGCTGACATGCACGCGGTGCGCTGGAGTTTTAAAAAGCGGTTTAAATCTCGGGACGTAACGGTCACTGCGGCGGTGAAGGCCAGGGCAGTGGTGCTGAGGTCCAGGGAAAGAACTCCCGGATGTAACTGTGGAGTAAGTGCTAGTGGTTTGCAAAAACCTCAGAGAGAGAGAGACAGAGAGAGAGAGTGAGAGAAAACTACTGTGTGTGTGTGTGTGTGTGATATGAGTTCATGCTCAGGAGTAGGCCTGCTGTATAACATGGTAGTGTGTAATGTTTAGACATGATGAAATCAGTGTGTTTGTGTTCCACCACAAACATTCCTCTTATACCACCACACTTCATTTCAAGCAGACCAAAAAAAAAAAAAAAGCCATGCTCGTCCATCTCCTCCTGTCCCCTTTCCCCCATCGAGCGGTTTAATCTGGTATTGAGGAGGAAATGAATGGAGGACAATAGTGTTTTCTGGCCCGTTTCACCCTCTTTGTGTTAAACTGGCCATGCAGCGGACAGCAGGGCCTTTCAATGGGCCTCAGCAATAGGGAAAAGTTTTTTAGCATTAATATATTTTACGACACACTCGAAAAACATTCACACACCCCACCAAAAACCTCTCTGCTATTGAAATGGAAACTGGGACGGGTCTGGGTTCGACTGCTTTAGAAAAGCTTAGGGTGCACACAGTTTGGTAGGTGTTGTTTACAGCATCAGCATTGTCTACAGCGTCCACAATAAGAAACCAGGATAATGATCAAGCAGCTGTGCTAAAAAAATAAATAAACAAAACAACTATCTGTCAAATAAACCTCTGTACAAACACTTCATCATTAAGGGTTTTATTACTCCTGTACCACAACAGTTTGCCAATAATAAAAAATAAAGACTTCTTTTTTTCTACACCTAGGCCAAAAGTATTTGTATAGTAACTTTCTTTTAAAAAATTTCCTCTGTGCATCATCAAATGAAGCAATTAAAATGTATTTGAAATGTAGATGTTTATCATTAAATCAAAGAGGCATTTTTACAATAATTGAACAACATCACTCACTCATCATCTAAATCCCAGGGGAGGCAGAGTACACCCTGGACAAGGTGTCAATCCATCGCAGAGCACACACACTCACATGCTCATTCACACACTATGGGCAATTTGGGAATGCCAGTTAGCATAATTTGCATGTGTTTGCACTGTATGAGGAAACCCACCAACTCCATGCGCACAGACCCAAGGCGGGAATCGAACCCTCTGCCCTGGAGGTGCAAGGCAACAGTGCTAATTACTAAACCACCATGCCGCCTATTTGAACAAAATAAAAATGATAAATATTATGATTATTAAAAAAAAAAAAATCTGGAACCCCATTGATATCATCAAATGCTGACTTTCCTCCCTTGAGCTGCTTTGCCAGTTATTTGAACTTCCAGCTGCCTAACACACAGTATGACTGCAGATCAATCCATGCTATCTGATATGACCCAAATGAGGATGGTTTCCCTGTTGAGTTTGGTTCCTCTCAAGGTTTCCATGCTTCTGTTGCTCTTCAGGAACAATGTGATAATTGTGATTTATCCACATTTTCTCACCCCTTTCTCAAACTCATTTCCATATTTTTTACATTTTGTAAAGCTGCTTCACGACAACAACCATTGTTAAAAGCGCTGTATAAATGAAACTGAATTGAATTGAATTCACTGCAGCCGCCATCACTTGAGGCTTGTTTTGAGGGTCTTCCTGCATTCAGTTTTGTCTGCCGCATTCTCAATTGGGTTGAGGTCAAGCGACTAACACGGCCATTTAACAACATTCCCTTTCTTTGTCTTAGGTTGCTTTCACAGTATAATTTGGGTCATTATCCATCTATAGTGTGAAGCACTGTCTTGTCACGATTGCAGCATGGGACTAAATCTGAGCAGAAAATAGAGCTCTATACACTTCAGATTTCATCCTGCTACTACTATCCGCAGTCACATCATCAATAATCACCGGTGACCCAGTTCCACTGGCAGCCATACATGCTCCTGCCATAACAGGGCATTCCATCATGTTTGACAGATGATGTAGTAAGTTTAGGATCATAATCCCTTCCTTTCCTTTACCATATTCTTCTCTTCCAGTTATTCTGGAACATGCGTCATGTTTACCTTAATTGCATTTTATGCTTAATATATATTGCAACATTTCATTTTGCACTTTTACTCCCATTAAAAAGTTGTCCTGGTCAGACCAGTGTCCCACTGTACCCATTGTCTTGTGTAATATGTTTCATTTTTTTAACACACTTGTACTCATGCACTTTATGTACTTTAGGGTTTATTTATTCATCTGCTATACCACTTATCCTATATACAGGGTTGCAGGAAGCCTGGAGCCTATCCCAGGAGACTCAGGGCACGTGGCACAGGGCACGTGGCAGGGTACGCCCTGGACAGGGTGCCAATCCATCACCCTGTGGGCACACTTGAACACACACACACACACACACACACACACACAGACTCATTAACACATGCCAGGCAATTTGGGATGCCAATTAGGCTAACCTTAGAGAAGCTTCCAGAAGAACAACCATCTCTGTCACAGTGAGGCCTGTATGGTAGAGTGTCCAGACAGAAGACACTCCTCAGTAAAAGGCACATGACAGCCCGTCTGGAGTTTGCCAAAAGGCACCTGAAAGACTCTCAGACCATGAGAAACAAATCATCTTTTGTTGAAGCCCCTTTGGCACCAATTAAGTCTTTTTGAGTATGATACTACAAGATGGTTGATCTTCTAGAAGGTTCTCCTCTCTCCACAGAGAAACGTTGGAGCTCTTTCAGAGTGACCATCAAGTTCTTGGTCACCTCCCTGACTAAGGCCCTTCTCCCCCGATCACTCAGTTTGGCCTAACGTCTTCCATTTACGGAAGATGGAGGCTATTGTGCTGATGAGGCAAATATCTGTGCCTCTATACAATACTGTCTTGGTGGTCTAGAGACAATACCTTGGACTTCATGGCTTGGTTCGTGCTCTGACATGCGCTGTTAACTGTTTGTCGAATTTAGAGGAAAATAATAAATTTAACCCTTGGTTGTAGGCTTTGACACAATAATACACCTATCTCCTCCAGAGCTGATTTAGGACATGATAGTGTGCAGTATATTTGCATCCACTTACAGTTAATAATAATATAGCAGGTGCTGAATTCAACATAGATGCCCAATTGTGATTGTATATGACTAAATGAATATGTACAAAACACATAATTAAACAAAGTGCTTATGTGTGTATAAATAAGTGTGATTATACCTTATTTATTATGTATAAACATCATGTACTGTATTAATGAATGGCTTTCTCCCATGTTCAGTAATGTCTCTCTCTGTTGGTCAAAGGTGGTATCGCAACTTCATGAGAGACAATTCCTGGAGAATTGGGGGCCATGGCTTGGGCCACCCACTGCTGCAGGCCAAACTCAGAGGCACAGAGAATGTATCCAGCTTCCACTTCAAAGCCAACAGCATTCTCATGTTACTTCTACTTATAGCTGAGGAACCATAGGTGCTTCAGTTTTGGATCTTGGATTGTTTGAGAAAGGAGGCTTTAAAGTTGTGGCATGTCAAATTTCATGTGTGTATTTCAAATATCGAGTGCTGTTCCAATGGAGGTTGGAGTACAAAGGTCCAAATTATTATTTTTTTTTTCCAGTGTGTGTCCACTCCACAAACCCAGTTATAGTCTCTGGAGGGAATAAGGGCCCTTTATGAAGGGGAGAATTATTTTTTGCTCAACTTGATTTTCACCCAAATATTTGTTTTTGAGCCCTTTGATGTGCCATGTGTCATTATCTGTTCCGGAACAAAAATGAGCAGTCAGGGGAGCCAAGTTGTTCTACAAGGGTACCAAACAAATCCTCATAATTCAAAAAATGAGTTTTTTTTTTTTACCCTGGAGACGTAGGGGATCCTGTCATAGTTAGTCCTGCCAGAGTCCCTGCTCGCACTCTCTCTCTCTCTCTCTCTCTTTCTTTCTGCCAAGCTACACATTCCACTCCTGAGCTGCCAGTGATCCAGACCCCATCTGCCCTCCGAACCTGTCTGACATCCTGGTGCCCTGCTCGTGGTTGGAGATCTTGCTGCATGGAGGCTTGGGATGTGTGTGGTAAATGGGGACAGTTCCACTTCACATGATAATTGTCAGCTGTTCTCTGATGGCTTGTGACTGCAGTCGCTCAATAGTTCAGGACTGAAATTCCTAAATACAGTTTTGTACCTGAGCCTCCAATAACAAAACTGGACTCCATATTAACTCAAACACTTTTCCTGCTATACTGAACATCCAGCCTCCTAACACACTGTATCACTGCGGATCAATCCCTGCTATCCGTTATCACCCAAATGAGGATGGGTCTGGTTCCTCTCAAGGTTTCTTCTTGGTGAAACACTGCACAGTTAGGAATTTGGGGAAAGCCGTTGGTCGAATTCATTAGAAATCACTCTTTGAAAATAACAATAACTGAAGTACTAATAACGCACAGGTTTGTAAATTAATCCAGAACACACAAGTCATAAAAATATGTTTATTATAGCTTTAACAATGAAAATCATAAAATTACCATAATTCATAATTTAGACTATAGAGTGTGGGAATTATTATTATACACTATTATATAATACACGTTATTATACAGAGGAAAAAATCAACATACTCACACTCTCATGTCACAAGTTTATACATAAATAAACCGAAAGATATTAACATGCATCTTTCGTGTTTCTGTGTAATAGATATTGCTGTATATACAGGATTACACTGCACCCTTACAGGTTACAGACACACAAAGACACACATTTTAAGACTCTTGGCAATGATCTATGGCATTAGGTATTTGCACTGGTGCTTATAAAAATGGCTATTACACAAACTGTTTCAACCAACTGGCACAGCACAACTCACACAAAGCACACGGCGAAAAAAAAAATGTTGGCAATAAATAAATTAAAAATCTTCATCTGTGCTATCGCAAACCACTCATGATCAACTTGGAGAACCAAGCTGTTCAGTAAAAGACAGTTTGATTACTTTATATATGTAATATCGAGTATGTTGATCTTACAGGGGAGAAACAGTCAGAAAGAACAACACATTGTAGCTGTGAAACAACACACAATCACATCACAAGACAGCACCACTGGGTGGGAGGTAAAGAATGATGAGGGGTTGGGGTAGATCATGGTCATGTGATAGTTAGCGGGGACCTGAATGCCAGAAAACAAGCCAGGTCTGTTCAGTAAAGTCACAGCGGACTGGATGTACTTTATCTTCATGTAGCCGCATCTTAGTCACGTACGTTATTGCTTCATCCTAAGATAACACACCACCTCCAGGGTCGAGAATTCGATTCCTGCCTGTATGTGTGGAGTTTGCGTATTGTCCCCATGCTCGGTCGATTTCCTCCGGGTACTCCGCTTTCCTCTCACACTCCACAGACATGTATATGTACATGTACATGTGATTAGGTTAATTGCCGTTCCTAAATTGCCTGTAGTGTGTATGTGTATGTACCCTGTCCAGGGTGTACCCTGCCTCGTGCCCAAAATCTCCTGGGTTAGGCTCCAGGCCCCCTGCGACCCAGTATACAGGAGAAAGCACCCTCTGCTGCCAACAAAGGGAATTACAATAACAGTTAAACGCACTGAAGAGACTTAGCTTTTTTGTTCTCTGTTAAAAGCAGCCTGTCTCAAGATTTGTCTTTTAAAGAAAAGTGACAGAGGTGAGCAGCTTAGATAAATATGGGGGCGGAGCTTATTTCAGTGCTAGAAAAGTAGGGATAACTTAGCATGAGTGTTTACAGTCTACATTTTTTTTTATTAATAAGGTGTTCTGTAAAATGTATATTAAAGGATACGAATCCTTATTTAATTTCCGGATCTAAATGTAATTACTTGTGTTTAAAGGTGGTGCTCTAGATGCTCAGGAAAAAAACCCTGGCTTGGATGCTATTCGCGGCGCTCGCTTACTACCAAAGCAGCAACTTTCCCTGGTGTAAATATGGGCACAATCTCCAGCTCTTAAAATATTCACAAACAAACAGCAGTGATGATAAATCTGGGACGCTCTGACACACAGATGGGGGATGGATATGTAGGATGTGTGAGTCCATATGCGCTGTACAGATCTGTCCATGTGTGAGTGTAGGGGAGCTTAATGGACTTGGCATCAAACCTGGCAGCTGGTACATTTGGCAGTGTATTGAGCTGAGATCCTATTGTGTGTAAATGCAATGTACGGGACATGTGATAGAAAAGAGAAGAAAAGAAGGGGATTGAGGAAAAGGAGCAGATCTCGCCTTCTCCTTCAGCATGGCGTTAAAGAGACAGACGTGGAGATGACATGTATTAGTGTTATTTGAGAGAGATAGAGGACAAAAATGACACTGGGGGAAAGAGAGAGAGATTCACATGAGTGTGCACTTCTCTGCGGAGTTTTTCAGCTCCTCCAGCGTGGCCTGCGCTTTGTCCTTCAGGTGGTCGATGTCCACGTTCTGGATGTTGGACAGCTGGCTGAGCACAGAGAGCTTGCTCTCTTCCTCCTGGTTGTCCTCGGCGATCATCTTGGCGAGCTCCGTGGGCAGCTCCACGTCCTGCGTCGCAGCCTGGATCTGCGTCTCATCCATCTCGTTCTGACGCACACACATACACATACATGCAAACCAGGGAAAATGATAAAGAATAATGATCCAGAGTATTTAGCTCGATCGATCATGTGAGTGTTGCTCTGCTGTACCTTTGGGAGTTTGTATTTTTCCCTGAAATGAGTTCTCACTGTAGCTCTTTCCGCCTTCTTCTGGGCAAAATTGGCATCTCGTTCTCGCCTGCAAGCAACGAGTCACAGGTTTCAGTCAAATGCACGTACACACACACACACACACACACACACACACACACACACACACACACACACACACACACACACACACACACACACACACACAGAATCTCTGGTCTGACACTGATTTATTCATGTTAAGAGCAGCTTGCGTGCCGTTTCTTCATCAGAAATAGTACATGTAACATAAATAATAAAATAATAAAACACTTGAGGACAATAATCAGTTTTTGGGTAATATGATGTGGCTTGACATGGGGTAGATTACTGTCTATCATCTCACAGTAGTGTTCCTTTTAAACCAGTGCATTTTGATTCCAAATTTAGCTATTGATTTATTTATTTTTAATCCATATACAGTGACATAGACATTTAACGTGTTGGAAGCATTTAAGCATTTAACGTGTTGGAAGCACCTGTTATCACTTAAGCTACAGCAGCTATAAACAGTCTTTTCTTTACCATTCTGTCTTTTTTCTTTCTTTCCTGTAAAATGATTGCAAAATGAATAATTTACTCACTCACTCTCACTTTGTTTCTATACTGCTTATTCTGTAAAGGGTTGGAGCTATCCCACGGGAATCGGGGTATACCCTGGACAGGGAAACAGTCCATTGCAGCGCACCAACACATACACACTCTGGAAATGCCAGTTAGCCTAATCCGTAGAAAACTGCACCAAGTACGGGGAGAGCATGCAAACTCCACACACACAAAGAACCGAGGAGGGAATCGAACGCTCAACCCCAAAGGCGTGAAGTCTTGGTGCTAACCACTACACCACCGTGCCACCCTAAAGAACTTATTTATGGTTCAAATGACAGAAAACTATGTACTACAGACTCCTGACTCATGCCCAAATCGTCCTGGGATAGGATCCAAGCTCCACACTACCCAGTACAGGATAAGCGGTACAGTATAAGAGATGAATGTATGAATGAATGATGAAATGATTTTGTGCCAGAGTCTAAAACCCAAAGGAACAATTTGGTGCAAGAAAGTTGAATTTAAAAAGAACCTGTGTTGAGATGAAAGAAAAATTTGCAAAAGAATATTTCAACACTGATAAAATGTCTGGCAGACAAATGCTTTAAATACATCAGTTATTTTTTTTCCAATTTTGAAAACGTAGCCGATGTTTAATGGCAAGAAAGAACAAGCATACGTGAAGGAGGACACAAGGTCAAGATCTGAGTCTTAACTTCGCCTCTAATAAAGCACTGGAGCTTCAACATGTCAACAAAAACCTATTACTAAACACCTGCTAACTGATGCTGTTCATGTTCCAGGGATAGAAGAAATCATTACACTCATGCACTATTAAAATCACTTTCTAATGCTCATGAATACGATGCCAGCTTTCTATAATTTGTTTTTATAATGCTTGTTATAATTACTACTTACAGTTTGAAATGAATCACAATGTAACAGAACCCTAAAACTACCTGTGTCTGTCTAACACTGACCAACATACTGTGTAATGACATTAAATTCATCATATTAGTGGTTGTAGTATTTATATGACATTGGTATGAATATTGGTGCCATAATTAGTACTCTGTATCTCTATTATAAAGGGCTTCTGGTTAGTCCTTGAGCAGATGTTTGTCCACTTTTTTGCCAGTGTACAGATAATGATGCAGTACTCCACTGGACCTCCAGAGGGCAGACATGAGACAGAAATAGGGCTAATTGCAGTACTCGTGTTAACATTTGAAAACAGCTTCAAAGTAAAAAAAAAAATTATAATAATTCTTAATTAAAATTCTTTCATTAATTCTGTTTTTTTTATTACGATTTAGTATTCGTTTAATAAATGTATCATTATTATTACATTTTATTGACTGATTTATTTTATCATTACTTAAAAAATAACTTATTAAGAGATTTTTTTAAATTAAATTTCTTCTTCCTCCCTGATGTGTATTTTTTAAAATCTGTTTTTATCCTTTCATTTGCTTTTTTCTCTGTAAAACACTTTTTAATATAATATGATTAAAAAAATATATATGCAGAATATATTATGTAAATAAAGTACATTAATATTATAATAATTATTATTATTAGATCATTGTACATTTTTAAAACTTATTTTCTATATTATTTCTTGTTTATTCACTTTAAATATGTCAACACTATAAAGAGAAAACACAGCTGGAGAAAATACACCTTCACATAGGTTTCCTGCTTAACACAACAGAGAATATTTATAACTCTAACAGTAAAATTCATGGCCTCTGTCTCTCACATACACAAACACAAACCAGTATCGTATGACCTTCTCGCACCCACAACACGAGTGTTGTTTACTGAAGGTCACGTAACGCCTGCAATGACTGATCTATGATTAATGTCCATAACTCATTTTCTCATCTCCTGTGTTATACACCCAGGAGGCTGAACTGAACTGTGGCAGGATGAAGCGGTTCTTACTCAGAATCCTGTCATACACGTGACCCTCTGACAGATAAGCTGGGTCAACTGATCTGATAAATCAGCACACGTTCAGAAGCTCAAGGAAATAACAGCGCGAAGACGCTAAAACAAAAGCTTTCCAAATGGTATTTACTTCACATTGGATGAATATTAAAACCCATCTTCACTCTTTCAGCAGAAGGGGGAAATCTGTTTCCAACAGCTCAATCCATGCCTCGCTATGATTCTAATGGAAAGTTGTGATGCATGTTAAATCCCTGTAGAGTTAACCCAGCATGTGGAATTGGGGTACACGCCTCGCTGAAAAGGCCTGTTTGGATTTGGACATACCCTCATAAAATAGCTGTTTGAATTTATGTAGACTCTGATTTGACCAGACTCAAATGAGGTTGCTGTTCGGATGTGAGTAAACTCAGATAAGGTAGCTGTTTGGATTTAGATAAACTCAAACAAGGTAGGCGATTGCATATGAGTAGTTGCAGATAATGGAGCTGTTTTAATGTAAGTAGACTCAGATAGGGCAGCTGTTGTATTTAGATAGACGTAAATGAGGTGGATATTTGCATATACTCTAAGTAGATGCAACTGCAGGAGCTGTTTGGATATGAGCATACTCAAATGAGGACAATGTTTTGATATGAGCAGTCTCAAATGATGTATCTGTTTTGATTTGGACAGACTCAAATGAGATGTGCTGTTTGGATTTGACAAGACTTGGATGAGGTAGCAGCATGGATTTGCATGGACCCAGATCAGATTGCTGTTTGACTCTGAGCACACTCAGATGAGGTAGCTATGTATGTGGATCTGTGAGGAAGTGAGGAAGATGCTTGTATTTGGATTGACACAGACGAGGTATCGTATTTTTATTTGCAAGGTATCTGCTTGAATTTGGGCAAAACCATGGACAGAATTGGAGGAGGTAGATAAACTTGGGTGAGGTATCTGGGTACAGCGTGGAGATGCACTCTCTATCACGCCACCCTTTGGGTCATCGAGGACAATTTGTGCTTTAAGCAAATTTTAATAAGCTCACGCATAACAAAGCATGAAAATGATGACAGACCATATGGCCGCAGATCCCACATGGCTCATAATTTCCTGTGTATTATTGAATCTGGTGGAGTTTACGTTCCAAGTGAACTAATAACAGATGCAGTGTAATTACCTAGGCACTGATTAGGAGAATGTTTGCATATGTTAAAATGTGCAATTTTAGCTATCTATTAATAACTGTAGCACCTGGTGTTTGGCAGTGAAACCATGACAAATCAGCATGAGAACCCTGTCACACATCATTTACACAAATTACTCAGAGATTTATTTTCTTAAAGAACTCGATAAAGACTTCTGTATGATTAAATATAGTTTACACAATGGAGAATGACGAGAGCTCAGTGGAAAGGGAACACAAATCTGCAAAATGGGGGTATGATAACTATAGATGAATGTTATCTTAATGAGAGAATTGTTATTATCTTACTGAGAAGATTTTATAATATGTGGTGTCTATGTTTGTTATCCACCAAGAATATATTTTATGGTAATTATATGCTTCATTAATGCACACTCCTACTCTTTGGCAAAGAAGGCAGAGCAATTATTTTCTGTCTGGTGATTTTAAAACAAAACAAAACAAAACAAAACCAAAAAACCCATTCAGTCAACATGTTTAAATGCTCAAACAGCAGACGGTGAAGATTATACATAGTGAAGACATTTTTCTTTGACTATACTACTAAATTTAGTACATTTATTACGAACTACCACCCCTACCTGTGGTATCATCAAACCTATAACTTGGTATGTTTTTTCTTTTATTACCTAGAATTGTTAAAGCAACGTAACTTTGGGGCATTATTATAAAAACTAACTGTACACCTTTTTTTAAAAATCATATACCATATTCACATTCCCCTCAAACAGATGGAGTTCAGTGCACTTTCATGAGTTGCTACAGTATTTATTTAAGTAATGCATTTGTTATCACTTTTGTTTTTAATTACACACTCTACATCCAAAAGTATGTGGACACCTGACGGTCACACCCATACTGTATGTGGTTCTTCGTTAATACTGTTGTTACGAGGTTAGAAGCGCACCATTGTCCTGTAAGCGGTACGATTTCTCTTTACTGGAACTCGAACCTGTTTCAGCATGCACAAAGCGAGCTCCATGAAGACATGACGAACTCCTGTACAAGCCCTGACCTCAGTCACCCACTACTACTCTTATAGCTGATTTAACACTAATCATCACAGCCATGCTCCAAAATCTAGTGGAAAGCCTTGAGAGCAGAGAAGAGATGAGTAAAGATGATCATTGCATAAAGGAAAAGAAATATGAGATGGCATTCTCAATAATCACGTCTGAGTGTGATGATTAGGGGTGCACAAACGTTCCACTTAAAACATATCAGTCAGTTAAATGTGAATTATTAAATAATTAATTATTAATTATGAGTCTAATGTATAGTTGTTTAAGCTTTTTTTAAATTTTTTTTTATCTTACTTCTCCTCCTCCAGCTGCTCTTGGTACTGCTCATACTCTTCTTCTGTCATGCCTTTAGCCGCAGCTTCTCCTTTCTCTGCTTCCGATTTCTCCTCCTTTAATCCCCCGGTCAGGTCCTTCAGCTGCCCGCCGATCATGTGCTTCACCATGAAAGCCATCTCTGCTTATCCAAGTTCTCAAAAAAACACAACTTCCGGGTTCACAGCCTTTTAATTTATGATAAAAGCAAATAATTATCACAGAAGCTACAAAGTATCAATATCCGCGTTAAAAAAATATCAACATCAAACGTACAAAGTATCAATATCAAAGCTACAAAGTATCACTAATCCGAGAATTACTTCTTTTTTCCCCCCTCTATGCAGGAGGCATAAATTATGGGATGGACGGATATCGAGTACCGACTCTCTCCCTCTCTCGCGCGCGCGCGCCGGTCTCGTGCGCGTATTGGAGTCGGAGCGGAATAACTGCACGCGCCTGCTTGCACGAGCTTTCACTGCTCATTCCAGCCAATCAGATTCACGCTCCAACCACCTCTCACAACATTCTCCCAGCGCGTGCATTTTCTCTGCCCTTTTCACCGCCCGCCACACACACACCTAATGATATTCATTAATACACCTTCTATACTGAATATCCTGTGTACAGAGTCGCGGGGGAGCTGGAGCCTATCCCAGGGGACTTTGAGGAACAAAGGTGGAGTACACTCTGGACATGGTGCCAATCCATCACACACATACTACAGGCAATTTGGGAGTGCCTGTTAACCTAATCTGCATGTCTTTGGACTGTAGGAGGAAACCAGAGTACCCAGAGGAAACCAACCAAGAGCAGAACACTCCACATGCCAGGGGCAGATCTAGACAATTATTCATGGGGTGGCAAGGGGGTGGCATTAAAATTATGAGGGGTGGCAACACTGAAGCAAGCATCCTTGCATGGTTTTTGTGGATTCAAGGAACGCTATTCTTATTCGGTGTATACACTAGGGTGCACATTGTCTTATAATAATGAAATAAAGGCTGATGTGTGATTGCCTTGAACCCGATATCTGGATTGGAACATCAGATAAATGAAAAAACTCCTTGATTTTTAGAACACTAGGACACTAGTGCTGGGGTGGCAAATGGGGTGGCAAGGCGTTTTCTTAGGGTGGCAACTGCCACCCCGTGCCACCCCGGTAGATCCGCCCCTGCCACATGCATACTCCACACACACAGACCCGAGAGGTGGAAGGCGACAGTGCTACTGTAACCGCTAAACCATAGTGCCGCCTTCACCTATTGATAGTGGTGTTTAAAACAAAACAACTCCACCCTGAAAGACATTTCATGTAAATAATCTCAGGAGTGATTCTTTCTTAGAGTTTTTCAGCAATTTTAAATGTCATATTAATAAGAAATTAGTAAGAAATTTAGAGAAGACGCTCAGTTTCCAAAAATACAATGCAGCTAGCTATGTGATGCAATAGCTTCAGAGATTCAGCTCAGCTAGTTAGTGATTTACGAGAGGACTTGAAGGTCTGTTTGAGAAAAATGTTCAGATGGGGAAATGAGAGAGCTGGAGAGACTAAAGCTCTGCTGCATCAGTCCCTGTAGGTCGTGCAAAAACAAGGGCTAATTCTGGATTGCCAGAAGAGAAAGTGGTCTACATGCATGTCTTCCTCGATATCTGAGATGGTGGAACCAGCCAAGCAGTGCTGGAGGATCGAGGGAACATGGTGTGCTGCGGGGTCTGATTAGAGCTGAGAGGTAAGTGAGTGCTGGGCCGTTTTAGCTTTGTAGGCCAGCATCAGTGTTTGAATTTGATGTGGGCAGCTACAGCAAGCCAGTTTAGGGAGTGGACAACTGCCTGGGGTGGTGTGGGAGAACTTGGGAAGGTTGAAAACAAGCCGTGCAGCTGCAGAGAACAAATGGTGGACAGAGGCAGACCTTCCAGGAGTGAGTTGCAATAGTCCAGTCTTATAACAAAAATAACTTTTGTTGGATGTAGATGACCCAGGACACATGGCCAAAAGCTTAAATATGCCCTCTTTGCTGGTAATAAAGACAGAACCTCAGACACACCATGCATGCTTGTGTGTTTTCCCCTGTCCCATTTTGGAAAACTATCCGTTAAGCGACTCAAGGTGCATCGGACAAATCAAGCAATAATTCTTCCTTTATTTCATTTTAAACTTGGGCGCTCGTCTTAAGCCTAACAGCTTTCAAGCTACAGAGTGTAAGAGAGAGTACCACTGTTAGCGCTATGACCAACCATGTTGATTTGTTGTCACTTGTTGAACTCAGGGTAGATAGTTACTGCAGTCTGAGAGGGAGTTTCCTTTCTTTCTTTCTTTCTTTCTTTTTTTTTTTAACTAGCCAGATGTCTGAAATTCAGTAGTTTCATTCATAAATCTTGGACAGTGCTGAAGACCATGCTAATCTATAAAGATTATGATGTATGTTGTTCTGGATGGACTTTTCCATTAATTAGCTGATTACTTGTTTTTGTTTCCCCCATTGCTTTAATTACAGTGGACTACATGAACCAAAGTAATTGACCACTACCAGGCATTTGTCTGAGCTTGACCACAAGCTACATGTATGAATAGATAATATACATGGGTGCCATTTCTATTGTGGCTTTGTCACATTTAACCCACATTTATTTAATGCACAGTGAAATTATTTGTCAATGAACTTCATTTGTCAGGTGGACAAAATTGTTGGTACCCTTCGGTCAATGAAAGAAAAACTCACAATGGTCACAGAAATAACTTTAATCTGACAAAAGTAATAATAAATAAGAATTCTATGAATGTTAACCAATGAAAGTCAGACATTGCTTTTCAACCATGCTTCAACGGAATTATAAAAAAAATGAATTCATGGAACAGGCCTGGACAAAAACGATGGTACCCCTAACTTAATAGTTTGTTGCACAACCTTTTGAGGCAATCACTGCAATCAAACGATTCCTGTAACTGTCAATGAGACTTCTGCACCTCTCTGCAGGTATTTTGGCCCACTCCTCATGAGCAAGCTGCTCCAGTTGTTTCCGGTTTGAAGGGAGTCTTTTCCAGAGAGCATGTTTCAGCTCCTTCCAAAGATGCTCAATAGGATTGAGGTCAGGGCTCATAGAAGGCCACTTTAGAATAGTCCAATGTTTTCCTCTTAGCCATTCTTGGGTGATTTTAGCTGTGTGTTTTGGGTCATTGTCCTGTTGCAAGACCCATGACCTGCGACTGAGACCCAGCTTTCTGACACTGGCCAACACATTTCTCTCTAGAATCCCTTGATAGTCTTGAGATTTCATTGTACCCTGCACAGATTCAAGACACCCTGTGCCAAATGCAGCAAAGCAGCCCCAGAACATAACAGAGCCTCCTCCATGTTTCACAGTAGGGACAGTGTTCTTTTCTTGATATGCTTCATTTTTCCGTCTGTGAACATAGAGCTGATGTGCCTTGGCAAAAAGTTCCATTTTTGTCTCATCTGTCCATAGGACATTCTCCCAGAACCGTTGTGGCTTGTCAACATGTAGTTTGGCATATTCCAGTCTGGCTTTTTTATGATTTTTTTTGAACAATGGTGTCCTCCTTGGTCGTCTCCCATGTAGTCCACTTTGGCTCAAACAACGACGGATGGCGCGATCTGACACTGATGTTCCTTGAGCATGAAGTTCACCTTGGATCTCTTTAGAAGTCTTTCTGGGCTCTTTTGTTATCATTCGGATTATCCGTCTCTTTGATTTGTCATCAATTTTCCTCCTGCGGCCACGTCCAGGGAGGTTGGCTACAGTCCCATGGATCTTAAATTTCTGAATAATATGTGCAACTGTAGTCACAGGAACATCTAGCTGCTTGGAAATGGTCTTATAGCCTTTACCTTTAACATGCTTGTATATAATTTTCTTTCAAATCTCCTGAGACAACTCTTTCCTTCACTTCCTCTGGTCCATGTTGAGTGTGGTACATACCATGTCACCAAACAACACAGTGACTACCTGGAGCCCTATATATAGGCCCACTGACTGATTACAAGATTGTAGACACCTGTGATGCTAATTAGTGGACACACCTTGAATTAACATGTCCCTTTGGTCACATTATTTTCAGTATTTTCTAGGGGTACCATCATTTTTGTCCAGGCCTGTTCCATGAGTTTATTTTTTTAAATAATTCTGTTGAAGCATGGTTGAAAAGCAATGTCTGACTTTCATTGGTTAACATTCATAGAATTTTTGTCAGATTAAAGTTATTTATGTGACCACTGTGAGTTTTTCTTTCATTGACCGAAGGGTACCAAAAATTTTGTCCACGTGTGTAGATTCCCAACCCTACTCTGGGAGGAATTCCACTGTTAATCACATGAAACAGGTTTATTATTGTTTTTTTTTGTTTGTTTTTTTTGGAAGGAGTCTCCAGTGCCGGCACTTTATAACAGTCAGAGATAAACAGCGAGTGTACTGTAATTCTGCATTCTTTTCCCATACAGGAAAGCCTTCAGAATAGAGGATTTGGGCATTCTCTGTCGCATGACCAGCTGTGTTGTTTATTGTTTATAGCTATTGTAAAGTAAGAGAGAACAAGAACTCGCTTGTATTGTGAATATTACTATTAAGTGGATGAAATGTATGTCATTATTTAATAAATTACAAACTATGATGTAGGAGGAATAAATCAATTCAGGACATGCTGTTATAACAAAATTTTTATCACAAAACCCTGGTGTTGAATATTTTTCCTTTAACAGTATTACCTTGTTCTTTCCATGTTCAAGCTTGGCTGTACTTCATTATGGCTAAAATATCTGTATGATATTGAACTGGGAATACTCTGTGCATGTAACTCTCCAAGGAAATAACCACAACTACATCACTCCTGCTACCTAGGTCTAGTCCTTCTCCCCCGTGTGTAGTGGTCACGTGTATGACGTACAAGATGATTCGCCATTCTGAGTCATGAGGCGAAGCTTCGATGCTTGAAAACGGTAATGAATGGGGCCTGGCTCGGGCTGTGATGGGCGCACCGCGCTTGTCAGAAAGCGTCTCGCAGCTGTTTTTGTGCCTCCCACATCAGGCTGACGCTTAAATTGCAGCCACGGCTTGTTGAGATGAAGCACTAAGTCGGAGGAGATAGCTGTAGTCTACAAACTAAACGTCTCTCATTATGGAGAAATAGCAAGCTGTCTGCAGTGTGTAGGACTTAAGTGAGAAAGGAGGAGATGTGTGCTTGCAGAGAAAATAAAATGTCAAAGAAAGCCAAGCATATGCAGAGCTGTGAAAGTGACTAACACCCACCATACACACACACACACACACACACACACGCACACGCCGACTTTGTAAATCCGGATTCCAATATAAGAATGTCAGATTGTGAATTTCAGCATTTTCAGCTCACCTGCTCTATTGTGCTTCCAAACAACAGACGACAACGACAGATTCCATGTACAGTAAGAATTTATACACTTACATTGACATACAACTAACACCGCAGACATTTGTGCAAATCTCTACAGTATCCTCAGTCAAAAGTACACAAATACTCTCAAATTTTGTAGCTGTTAGACAGATAAGCTCTATATCACCTCCTGAACCAGATCACATACACTAGAAATAGGAGGCGATCCATCAACACTATAGTGTTAGACCACTCTATGTTAGACAGTCTTGCTGTGTGTATTGACGCATCATCTTCTTGATACACGGCACCGCCTTCAGGATACAATGTTTGAACCATTGGGTGCACATGGTCCTCCAGAATGGTTTGATAGTCCTTGGCAGTGACACGCCCATCTAGCACAAGTATTGGGCCTACAGTAGGGAATGCCATGATATCACAGCCCAAACCATCACTGATCCACACCCATACCCGTGGTACGCTTCTTTGAGGCTTCTCCACACCGTAACTCTCCCGGATGTGGGAAAGACAGTGACCATACATGTTTCACATTGTCCACAGCCCAAGAGTTTCACTGCTGGCACCATTGAAACGACGTTTGGCATTGGCACGAGTGAGCAAAGGTTTGGCTCTAGCGGCCCAGCCATGTACTGTACTGTATAGAAAATGGCTCAGCACCCACTTACCTCTCTGCTCTAATCACACCACGCACTGCGCCGCGTTCCCTCCGGTCCTCCAGCACTGCTCGCCTCGTCCCACCATCTCTCAGGGATCGAGGGCGGCATTCATCCAAACTCTTTTCTGTTCTGGCACCTAGGTGGTGGAACGAACTTCCTCTAGATGTCCGTACAGCAGAGACTTTAACTATCTTTAAACGGCGACTCAAAACTTATCTATTTCTCCAGTACTTACAGGACTAAACCCCCCCCCCCCCCCCCCCCAAAAAAAAAAAAAAAAACCTCTTCCCAGATTGTGTTAGACTAATCGCACTTAGTTATTGACCTAGTTAACCCAGTGTAAGTATCTATCCAGTAATGTAAACTTTAAAGCACTTTTTGTAAGTCGCTCTGGATAAGAGCGTCTGCCAAATGCCTAAATGTAAATGTAAATGTACTGTACATTGACCCTGAGTTGGGCAGCTGTGGTTTTATGTTTTTTGGATACAATCTGGGTTAGCACCCGGACATCCCTTTCAAACAGCTTCCTCTCTCGTCCACAGTTACACCTGTTGGATGTGGTTCGTCCTTCTTGGTGGTATGCTGACGATACCCTGGATACCGTGGCTCTTGATACATCACAAAGACTTGCTGTCTTGGTCACAGATGCGCCAGTGAAAATATGTCCTCTTTTGAACTCTGATATGGCACACATAATGTCGTGCGCATCGCAATATTTTAAGCAAAACTGCATTATTACTCATTATTGCTAATTAAACCTTCAGAATCTGCTCTTACTGGTGGAATGTGCAATCAGTGAAGATCGGCCACCAGGCTGGTCAAATTTAGCCATGAATCCTCCAACACTAAATTGGCCAGTGTTTCAGTTTCATTGTCCAACCCCTATTATAGGCTTGTCATAAAAACTATACAGTTGTTGTTAGGGTGAATCATACACCAACCACAAACTCTTTTGCCCAGTATATTCGCTACTTAGCTAGATGGCTTCTAATCGTACTTTGAAAAGTGCATCCATTCGAGACACTTGGTTGATGTCATTGGTTCCTCAGGCTTACCTTTATGAATTTATGCTTGAACAGTCTTTGAGTCTAAGCAAATTTGAAGGGAAATGCTTGAGTACTAGGATTCAGGAACTGATATAGAAGGGGGGAAAAAAAAACATTTGAACTTTTATACATTCTTACAGTCTTCCAGGTCTGTAAAATAGACAGTGATGAGAGAATATCTGTTTACAGCTGCTATAACAAAAGTGATAACAGGAACTAAAAAGGAAAAAAAAAAAGAAGAATATGCAGCCCAGAGACCAAGTGGGCGCGAACCGTTACCCAGGTAACTGTCAATCACACTGGTGCACTATCCAATCTGTACTTATAACCTGTCAGTCATTTCATTAATCTTGGATTGGTGGAGTTGTTTTATTTCTTTTCTTTCCAAGTGGGTTGTGGCTCAGTCATGATATGGAGTGAGTGACAGCGCGAAAGCTTCGTTTAGATTAGAAAAACTTACTTAAAAAACAAACTTATGTGTTATCATCAGCTGAAAAGTAACGAGTCTCTATTTAAAATGTACTGAGTAAAAGTACAGGTTTTTCATCAAAAATTTAGCGAGTAGAAGTGCATGAATTTTCAGAAATTTCCATTATCCCTCCATTAAAACTATTTGTAGTGCATGAAAAGAAATGATGGACGCTAGCTTGTTTTTACACTTTAATTGCTTGATTACTTGTTTGAAATCAAATAAACAAGTAATTATGGTTATGAGGTCAGACAGTCTGCTTATGGGATCAGATATGTGTTGTCAGACCGGGCCAAAAGTAGGACAGAAAAATGCAAATTCCTTATAACAACCTCTTACATAATAGAAACGCATGAATGCACCATCTCTTCACACGCGCGCACACACTTACACACACAAAGTGGCTGACTGAGGCCCCAGCTGTTTTTACTGCTGCCCAGCTTCATGAATATGTCACACATTCTCTGTGCGTGTATACAGATTGCAGGGCTCCCTGGGATTTTGCTTCTGTTTGCTCTCACGTCTCGTTCTGTTTCTGTATGACAAGGTTAGCAGGATGCAGACAGTTAGCCAAACAGGCATTTAGTAACGGTGTCACACACTCCCCTTGTGTTCAGATACAACCCAAACAATAACGGCTAAAAATCCATCATCATGCACAGAAGAACAGAGCGCATGTTCTACAGCCAGAGATTAAAAACTAAACCATAAACGCAGCACATGCATGCACTATTGTCAGTCCATCATCAGGTTTATTAAATGTGCACGTGTGTGTGTGTGAAAGAGAGAAAAAGAGAGAGAGAGAGAGTAAGACTGCGAGCAAAGACTGTAGTCTAAGCAGAACAGACAGCTGTTTAAGCTATGACAGCTGGTTTGTCACAAGGTGCTGAAAAGGAAGACTATCACTCCAGTCCACTTAACACACACTGACAGGGGACAGTCTTCAGCACAGGGGAATTAATTGATAGCAATAATTTTCCACAGAATCATTTTTCACAAACACCTCTTCATGGTTTTGGCTCATTTATAGCCTGAAACTGAATCCAAATGGAAGGATGCAGTGCATAAATTAACACCTATAGTGTGAAACTACACTTGCGGTGCACTCTTTATATTTATACCGGCTAGGCTTGCAGGGAGCGTGCCTCAAAAGATGGTTAAGTCTATTACACAAGGGATGTTCAAGTCAAAGCGGGACTTTTGATTGTGCAGAATAACAGAACCCAGATACTGTATTAGAATAAAAACGATGTTTATGTCATTATAAAATCCCCTGCTACACTAATGGACGTATCCAGAGTTTCACTATAGTGCTTAGATATAACCTAGGTAAAAAGTGATCTCAGTATACCAGAGCCATGATGGGAATGCCTGCTCCATATCTGAAACGCTGTCCTCCCAGGAACTCCTTTCATGGCCCAAACATGTGGAAATGGTTCGGAACAGGGTCAGGACTGTTATTGTTGCACAATCAAAAGTCCCGCTTTGACTTGAACCCTCCTTGTCTTTTACTGGAACTTAAGCAATTAATTAACCGTAAAGTCAGGAAACAATGACAATACCAACATAAAACATGGTATTATGTACCCACTATTGGTGGCTACAAATCTCTGGAACGTTACTGGAGCAATGAAGGCCATTCTGAAGAAAGATTTTTCCTGATCTGTTTGTAGATGAAGAGCGCTGTCTCCAATCATTTATAATTACTTAACTGGGTTGAGATCTGAAGCATATATCTCACATCACTTTGATCATCATCAAACCACTCACCAAGCCTTCATGCTTTCTGAATGAGGATGGAGTCATTCTGAAAAACCCCAGGCCCATCAGGTGGGAAATGTTTCATCATAAGTGAACGCGAATCAGTGAGAAGAACCTCATGTTGATTTACAGTGTTGTTTCTCCCTAAAGTGACACACAAATGTCAAGATGTCCACCTGAGAGCTGAAGGTAATAAAACCAGCCCAGACTACACTAGAGTGTATAGAGTGTATAAATTATAGAGAATAAAGAGTAGGACACTGTTTTAGATTCAGGGTCTCACTACTACAGTGGGAATTCCTTACAAACCCATAACAACCAATGAACCAGTTATGCACTGATGCGTCCTAATTTAATGCCCCAGGAAACCGAAATCCCTGGTTGTTTTGTAATTAGGTTAATGTTAGTCTTGTGGATGGCACTGTGCATTAATCATTCCAGACCTCCCAATACTTTTGAAACTATGTTCTTACTAATCCCGAGGTTGATGTCATTGGTTCCTCAGGCTTACCTTTATGAATTTATGCTTGAACAGTCTTTGAGTCTAAGCAAATTTGAAGGGAAATGCTTGAGTACTAGGATTCAGGAACTGATATAGAAGGGGGGGAAAAAAAACATTTGAACTTTTATACATTCTTACAGTCTTCCAGGTCTGTAAAATAGACAGTGATGAGAGAATATCTGTTTACAGCTGCTATAACAAAAGTGATAACAGGAACTAACATGTTTTGTGTATATGCTGTAAAAAGTATTTACCACTTCCTGTTTTTTTTATTTTATTTTTTTTTATTTTATGTTTTTTGCATATTTGTCACATTTAAATAATTCAGATCATAAAATACACAAAGATAACCAGAGTTAATATAAAACGCAATTTTTAAATGATGATTTCATTTATTTAGAACGATGTCCAATCCTGCCTGACTCTATGTAAAAAAAAAAAAAAAAAAAGTAATTGCACCCTTCCTCTTTGCTAAATCACGAATGAACATCGATTAAACACATTTTTTGGAGTTAAATTTCACTTCAGACTTTTGCGACCTGACAGGGATACGAACCTTCAGCACGACTCTGGATGAGCTTTCAGCTTTAAGACGCTTTTTTCAAAAAAAATTTCCCATGTTGGTTCATCAGGAAGCAGCATGTCATTAAAATGTCTTCTGAAAAGTGGACACAACATCGATTTCTTCATGTATTTGGTGCAAAGCGAGAGGAAAAAAACATCGTACTGGAAGGACACACACCTTCCCCGTGACTGCTTGAGGGGAGAAGATTCGTCTCCATGGTAACGCACATTAATTACCTGTGAGTGCATTTCCACATCATGAAAGTGCCATAAGGTGGATTACACAACGAGCACGAGACTGAGCTTCACGAGTCTATGATGAGCTCATCCTCTCTCTCTCTCTCTCTCTCTCTCTCTCACACACACGCACACACAGACACATTTCTCTCTCTCTCTCTCTCTCTCTCTCTCTCTCTCTCTCTGTCTCTTTCTCTGTCTGCATCATCCTTCCTCTAATCTTACTCTTTTTTATTTCCTATTCTCTCTCTTTCTTTTTCTCGGTTTTTGCCTGAGAGAAAGAGAGAGTGCACAATAGGTGCACAATGAGACGCGAACACCGGAAAATTTCCTTTTCCAGTGACTTCCTGCAAACAATCAAAGGAGAGGTTGAGCAAATGTGTGTCTATGTGTGCTTGACTTTATATATTTGTGGTGACCAAATGTTCCAGCAATATCTGACAGTTTTCACTTCTTTTACAGCAAGTGAAAACAGCACTGCACAACAAAAAGTATTTATTTTGAGATAAAGGTTAGGGATAGATGTGATGAGGTGTACTCTAGAGTTTATAACCTGTATTAACAATTACGGTACTGTGTAAACCTCTTCAGCCCCCCACTATTTCATTCATTCATTTGTTCATTCATTCATTAATTCATTCATCTTCTATACTGCTTACAGGGTTGTGGGAGGGCTGGACACACAACAGGCAATTTGGGGACGCCAATAATCCTAATCTGCGTGCCTTTGGACTGTGGGGAAAAAAGGAGAGCTCGGAAGAAACTCACCAGGCACAGGGAGAACATGCAAACTCCACAAATACAGACCTAAGGTGAGAATTGGGCCCTCGACCTTGCCGCCTCCCTCATTTCTTTATATAAAATTCCATTAAATGGAATGATGTAGATTCAATTAAAGAAATGGGAACACATGTAGTACTTTGCCAGGCTGCAAAGTGCTTAAAGGTACTACTGTATTTAAAAATGTATTGTTTATGTACCAACCTCAGCAGCAACCTCATTTCCCCTCTCGTCTGTTCCAACCACTATTCAGCATCACCAGTATACTAAACACCGGCCTGGCCATCTTCCATCATCTTCCATCATCTGCACCTGTTACGCACTGGCTGATGTGAGTCTGAAACTGCTTAGGTACAGGGACTGGATTGAAAATGAGAGGCGAAAAGGTCCTTCAAGACAAGATAAAAAAATACAAGAAAGTCTGGCTCTTTGGAAGCAAAATATAAAGAAATGTATAGGGGACCTAATACTTTTGCACAGAACTGTCAAAACAAAAGGAAATTAAATCTGAAAAAAAAATAAAATAAAATCATTTACACATGATTCCCAATCATTTCCAACAAACCTCCAAAACATCCATTACTAAATGCATTATTACTGTAAATCAAAATCACTACAACTAACTACATGATGTACATGTATCTTGTTTGTTTGAAATATACAGTATGTAAGTTTGAGTTCCTCCGTATGTGTCTTTAACAAGCTTTACTGTACTGGATACGTACACTGAATTGAGGCACCAGTGAACTCTGCTGCTGGAGCGCTCTGCAAAGATGAAGCAATATTTCTAAAACCTTCTTTCATTTTTGTTACCTTACAGTAAATAGGCTGTAACTATACTGTCGGTAAGAGTCATGAGCAGGAACGTGAGCAAAACACACACACACACCAGTGGTTTGGTCTGAGGAATCTTTCAACACCTTCTCGTTGCTTCACAAAAAATTTGCATAGAATTGAGCAAATTGTAATTCAAACGGAGCTTGCTGCTGAAATCCTGCCTTTGTGTCACACATGGGCTGAGAAAACCAAAGGCCATCTGTTGCTTTTTTTTTGTTTGTTTGTTTGATGATAGCTAATCCACACTTGTTAGCATATAATCATGTATAACATCAAAAAATATCAAAATACACCAAATATATTTTAAAACAGAAACTATATTCTAATAAATTAGCAGGACTGTGTACTATGGCTAAGGTGTAATGTTAGCATCCTTTAGGATTAGCGCTAAGTCAGTCAAGTCAGTCAATTCCACTGGTTCACTGGTTTCCATGGTTGGAACATGTGCATACTCTACTCTACTCTACTCTACTTTCTTCCCCCCTATAACATTCTGTTGTGTGTTTGCAAGAGCGCTAAAAATAGCTATAAGCAAAGACAACTTTGCCAACTAGCGCTCAGCTAGCATGAGGAATGATTAAAGAGGGTGTTTAAAAGCACGAGATATTCTTAAAAGGTACAGAATGAACAATTATGGCTCAATAGAAGCGGGTCAGTTTGCTAATAATGTGATTGCTAATGTGTTAGAACTTCTTGTCTTTCTCCTCATTAAACACTGAGATCTGTGTATGTGTATGTGTGTGTGTGTGAGAAAGTGGCAGGAGATGATTTCCAGGATTAAGAGAGGAGAGGGGTGGAGAGGCTTTTGAGCACTTTTTAAAAGAGCAGAACGCTTCAGTGCACTGCTCCAAACAGTCTCAACACACACACACACACACACACACACACACACGATTTGTGCACATCGCATCCTTTTGACATTTCCACAGTCAGATGAAATGTGTGTGTTAGTGAATTTGTTGTAAATGCCGGATCAGTCGAGCACATATACAGCTCCAGTTAGACACCCATGGCTGTACATAAAGTCATCTTAAAGGCACTTAGATATAATGCTGAAAATTGGATTCTGTGATAAATAAAGAATTTCCCTGTGTTAGGACGAAAGGATTAAAGGAATTTTTACTCCCTAGTTCTTTCATGCTGCACAATCAAAAGTTCCACTTTGACTCGAGCGTCTCTCATATCTCTGAACTATTAGCTGTGGTTTATAAATGATGCATTTCACCCTAAATAATTTCTGTCTGCTTTGGGGGAAAAAAACATGTTATTGCCAGGTTTTCATAAAATAAGGAGTCTACGCATGTTTGACTTATATTCTATATTTGTAAAGAGTATTGAGTTGGTGAATTGCACATTCTTCTTTTAGAGAAAGGAGTCATTTATAGAAGCATGGATTATGTTTAGTTTGTATTTCACATATGCATTTTATAGATCTTGCAGAAAACCGGATTACAGTGCTCAGAGCGCTCGCAGTCTTTATCCCTGTAAGAACCGAAGGATGTTTCCAACTATGCCTGCTAATTCAAAAGAGAGAAAAAAATGGGCTAAAAGAATCTAAAAGATTCTTTAAATAGCGAACAGCGAGTCCAAGGCTGTGGTACTGTACTGTTATGAAGGTTGGGGAATTTTCTAAATATTAGGAAAATATATTTTCTGTTGCATTTTATTTTGTTCTTGTTCTTGTTTACACAAAATGAGGGCCAATTTGCACGTTAGTTCATTTCGTACCGCATGTTCCACTCATACGGCTCCTGTCATACTGTACCTACAGTACTGTACACGCCATATCTTTACTCTTTTATGTTGAACATTCTGCAAATCCTGTGTAATTTATATATTTTATATATATTTTCAGTTTCATTACATTTTATTGTAACTTAGTAAATCTGTAAATTGTAACTTTGTACATTCATCCCAAATTTTTAGATTTTCATTTTTGAAATGTCTCCTAGGGCGGTAAAATCTTTCTTTTTCTATTCAATCCTATCTTTCTTTTTTATGTCACAGATGATATAAAAGTTTTATAAGAATCTCACTGCATATCATACAGTACTGTGTCTGGTTGTGTAAAATACATTTTTAATTTATAAATAATACTTACACAGAATACAAATTATTCAGTTTTAGAGTGTTTATTAGGATTTATTAGTTGATTGTTAGACTTTTTTTTTAGAAAGAGACAGAATTGGGAAGCCCTGATGAAGATTTGTCTAATCTTAATTCCAACCATGATAAGACACACTTGATTCCTCTGTTTAATCAATCCGTCTCGATCGTCAAGTGAAAGAAACCTGAAGCTGCATTGCAAAATTGTATGCTGAAAGTCATTTCATATCTGTCACTAGCGTGTAGTAAAAGCTACTGTTGTATAAGTACACAGCTAAGCAGCTTAATACAAAGTAAACAATGTTTATATTCTATACCTTGCCAATGTATATATTGGCAAAATTGCCATTGAGATTGAGATTAGTGACATTGAGATTAAAAGTTTATGTATACATACCATGAACATGAATGTCATTTGCAATATTAGACTTGAAATTGGTGTTTATTCCTTTGGTCTGGATTTTTACATCATTATACAACATACACCAATTTTTATGTAAATTTTTATTTTTGCCTTTATTTCTGTTCCAAAATCCATCTCCAACTCGACTAAAGTTTGCAACTGACCACACTGACAAAGAAAATGCTTCTGGTGGGAAAGTATGTTTGGAAGAGTAAAGGTGAGACATTCAACCTAAAGAACACAGTAGGAGCTGTTACACATGGTGATGGTAGCATCCTGCTTTGGAGCCGTTTTGCTGCATGTGGAACTGGTGCATTGCTGATGGAATAATGAAATAGAACACACATTAAAGATGGTTGTGGGATGAATAAAGTAACGTAACAACGTGGACTAATAGACGGGTCTGTGCCTAAAAAACAAAAAATGTAGACTTTTAAACACCCCTGACCTTGACCGTGTATGTAAACCTCCGTCCACCTCTGTAGATATGCACACATAATGGGGGACTAAAAAAAAAACCTCGGACCATACACACAATAATGTATGCACAGCACCGCGCTTCCACCTTAAACATACATTTACATCAAATACCGCACAGAGCTTTATCAATAATCTTCCAGAATTATCACCTTTGATTGGATCGCCATCTGACTTCACAGAACTCGAACAGGCGAATGAATATCTAGAGTCAGCACTTCGTTACAGCTTAGATAATGTAGCTCCAGTTAAAAGGAAAATGATTAGAGATAAGAAACTCGCTCCTTGGTATAATGACCACACCCGTGCTTTAAAACAAACCGCTCGAAAATTCGAACGTAAATGGCGCCAAACTAAATTGATAGTATTCAAAATAGCTTGGAAGGAGAGCATCCTGAACTATAAAAAAGCTCTCAGTGATGCTAGATCAACGTATCTCTCCACTTTTATAGAAAATAACAAAAACAACCCGAGATTTTTATTTAATACCGTAGCTAAATTAACTAAAAACAAGACCACTGCTGAAATCTCCACAACAACATCATTCAGTAGTGAGGATTTCATGAACTTTTTCAATAATAAAATCATAAATATTAGGCAAAAAATCCAGGCTTTGAAACCAGACAATTTAAATAATTCAGATGAACTAACCACATCACATCAGAACTTAGAATACTTTACTCCCCTTGAAGCGAGAGAACTAATTTCACTCATCTCTTCTTCAAAATCGTCAACCTGTATATTAGATCCTGTACCGACACATTTTCTCAAACAGATAGTACCAGCAATAATAGAACCCCTGTTGAAAATAATTAACTGTTCACTCAGTAGTGGGTATGTCCCCAAATCCTTTAAATTAGCCGTTATTAAACCGCTAATCAAGAAACCTGACCTTGACCCCTGTCAGCTTTCCAATTACAGGCCGATATCAAACCTTCCCTTTATCTCCAAGATTTTGGAAAAGGTAGTATCACAGCAGCTATGTTTACATGTACACAGAAATAGCATAAATGAACTGTATCAGTCAGGATTTAGGCCTCATCACAGCACAAAGACAGCACTTGTTAAAGTAGTAAACGACCTCCTATGGGCCTCTGATCAGGGTTGCGTCACTATACTTGTGTTACTGGACCTCAGTGCAGCTTTTGACACCATTGATCATAGTATTCTCCTTCACAGATTAGAAAAGGTAGTAGGAATTAAGGGAACTGCCCTCTTGTGGCTCAGATCCTATTTGACTGATTGTTATCAGTTTGTAGATTTAGATGGTGACCATTCCTCATGTTCTGAAGTGGAGTTTGGTGTTCCACAGGGTTCAGTTTTAGGCCCACTGCTTTTTTCCCTTTACATGCTTCCTCTGGGCAACATTATTCGTAAACATGGTATTAGTTTTCATTGTTATGCTGATGACACACAATTATATGTCTCAGCAAAACCAGATGAGAAAAAACAGTTTGCTAAAATTGAGCAGTGTGTGCAGGACATAAGAGATTGGATGTTGATTAATTTTCTTCTGCTTAATCCTGATAAGACAGAAGTTCTGGTCATAGGACCACAAGTAGCTAGAAGTAAGCTTTCTGATCACACTGTGACTTTAGATGGCCTTTCTGTTCCATCAAATGCAACAGTAAAAGACCTTGGTGTGATTATAGATTCCAGCCTTTCGTTTGAAGCACATGTAGATAATATTACCAGGATAGCTTTCTTTCACCTTAGAAATATTGCCAAGATAAGAAACATATTGTAACTAAATGATGCAGAAAAACTAGTTTATGCTTTTATCACCTCTAGGTTGGACTATTGTAACGCCTTACTGTCTGGTTGTTCAACTAGGTGTATAAACAAGCTTCAGTTAGTACAGAATGCAGCAGCGAGAGTCCTCACTAGAACCAGAAGATACGAGCACATCACCCCTATCTTATCTACACTGCATTGGCTCCCTGTGAAATTTCGCATCGATTTTAAGATACTACTTCTGACATTTAAAGCACTAAATGGTCTCGCGTCACAGTATTTGAGTGAACTGTTAGTGTCTTACGATCCGCCACGCCTACTTCGATCAAAGAATGCAGGCTGCCTGTCAGTACCACGTATTATTAAAACTACAGCAGGGGGCGGAGCTTTTTCCTACAAAGCCCCAAAGTTATGGAATAGTCTTCCTATTAATGTTCGGGACTCAGACACAGTCTCAGTGTTTAAGTCTAGGCTAAAAACCCATTTATTTAGCCAAGCATTTTTGTAAATAGATTAACCTTTGGTAAAGGAGCAGATCTGGGGGACTCATGGACGTAGAGTATTCTGGTGAACTGGTATGTTTAGATGCTGTCCTCCCCACTCTCATTGATCACTCAGGTTTGTTGACGGTGAGGTGATTGGTTGCTTTACATCTCAGGGAGCCCTCATGTCTGTGTTTCCTTCTGGCTCTCCCTTTTAGTTATGCTGTTATAGTTAGTCCTGCCGGAGTCCCTGCTTGCACTTTGCACTGAATACATTCACCTTATACATATTGACTGTGACCATACCTAACTGCCATCTCTCCTTATTTTCTGTTCTCTCCTTTTCTGCTCTCTCCTCTCTCTCTCTCCCTCTCTTCTTTCCCTCTCTCTGTCTCTCTGTCGAGCTATACATGTTCGGTCCTGAGTTGCCAGTGATCCAGACCCCTCTGCCCTCTGGAGCCGTCTAACCCGTCCTGGAGTCCTGCTTCTGGTTGGAGATCTCGTCGCATGGATGCCCCGTGTGGTCTGCCTGGATTCGTATGGTGGCTGGGGATGGTTTCCATTAAGACTGTCCTGTCATCGTTTGATGCTCTGGGGACCTGTGACTTCAGTTGTTCGATAGCTCAGGACTGGAATCTCCTACAGTCTACCTGAGCCTTCAGGAACAAACTGGACTCCTTTTAATCTCCTGTTACACTGAACTTCCAGTACACATTATTATACTGATCAATCCCTGCTATCCGTTATCATCCAGATGAGGATGGGTTCCCTGTTGAGTCTGGTTCCTCTCAAGGTTTCTTCCTATTACCATCTCAGGGAGTTTTTCCTCACCACCGTCGCCCTCGGCTTGCTCATCGGGGACAATCTTATCGTTTTGATTCATACACATTGCATACAAACTTACTTCTTTTTATTGTGTAAAGCCGCTTTGCGACGATGTCAATTGTTAAAAGCGCTATATAAATAAAATTGACTTGACTTGACTGATGCATCAAACTTAAATTGCACAGAACTGAGAAAGCTAATTTCAAGTGATGCTTGCCACTTGCCACTATTTCTGCAGTTGTTGCTCTGTGTTAGAAATGTGAACGACACATAAACAGCTGCCTGTGACATTGTTGCTGTAGCTACTGTGAACGCAGGGGAAATCTCGAGCCTTCACATGACACAGCCTTTTTTTTTTGTAAATGCTTTTAGCATTTTCATGAGTGATATATAAACTCTGTGGAAATACATTACAATCATGTTTTATTTGAAAACATAATTTACAAAGGTGAAAAGATTGTGCAAGCTGTAGATGTATATGTATCTGTAGATGTGTAGAAAAACATTTGGGTGCCTTTGCATTTGACTTATCAAAAAAAAAAAAAAAAAGTTGAAAAAGCTGTTTAGTTTATTGCCATGCTGTTTTATGTTACTGTTTCAGTGACATGGTTCTACATTTCAGTGTTAGTTTTTTTTTTAATAAACTTGAAGGTTACTGCTGTGCCAGTAGTGCGTGGGGTTAAGGGTGATGATATGATTTCCTATGAGAACAGACTAGATTTCATTAGGTAGTGCTTTCTTTCTTCATTCTCTGATTTTCTTTCAAAGCACAGAATTGTATCTGTGTGATCGTCAGTCTTCCTCCTCCATGCAGTGTCAAGGTTCATAAGCCTGGTGTAAGGCATGCAGAAGGCCAGTGATGGAGCTGCAGGCAGGGGGAAGGCAGTCCAGCCAGGCGGACGTACAAGCGGATTTATGTGACAGGCTGCCTGAAGGTGTTAGCGTTGTGCATGATGGGTCACGGCCTAGTGCCTCGTGCAGACACGTGACCAGCGTCATACGCCTGCTCGGCTCCTGCGTTTGTCCTTCATGCCACATACAACAGTGTAGACAGAACAGTGAAACAGCTACAGTATATGGGGTTTGGATGCAAGCACAATCACAAGAGCTGCTTCAAATGACATGAGCACAAACTATTGTGTAACAATACAAATTAGTAAAAGTAAAAGTTTTTTGGGGGGTATATATGTGAAAGCAATACTGAATTTGCCTTAAAAAAAAAAAAAAAAAAAAATATATATATATATATATATATATATATATATATATATATATATATATATATATATATATATACATAAATATTGGGCAAAATGGTTCATCCATTACACTGTTGAGCTACACAGAATATTTTTGTTCATATTTATGTCCTAAGCAGTGCTGTTTCAGTTAAAATTTCGAACCTAGTTAATTACAGTCATAGTCTGTGATTCCATCCATCCATCCATCTAGGAGCCTTTGTAATCCAACTAGGGGCCATGGAGGCCAATGGAAACCATTGTATTTATTCTCATTTGGTACGACCGTGATATGACCTTCTCTCGACACACACATGCATACTGTATACACATAATCTGTGATTAATCATGATTAATCACAATTTTTAAATACTCAGATTTACTTGTTTTATAATTGTGCATTGGAATAAAGAAATGCGTGATAAACTGGTTAGAGGAAACTTCATTATTTCCTCTATATTATAACCTAAATAAAAATGATGCAGTTTTATAATACTGTCTCGCAAACATTCAACAAAATGTTAAATCTTTTACATGGGACTGTCACGGATTTTGGTGCGAGGAATAATTGCAGGGAATCCAGGTTTTTAAAGGATAAACGATGTTTATTTAGGAACAGAAAAACAGGGAAAATCAAACAAACACTTAACTATATAATAAAACAAACCAAAACACGAATAAAGACAGCGGTAAACACGAACAAAACTCACAGACATTAATCACGATAATTCAACAGACGCAAGACAAGAAACTAAATGAAACCAAACTATTTATAATACAACTAATAACCAACTCGGTTCAGGTGAGCGCCCCCTGGTCACCTGACCGAGTTGCCACATGGGAACTGAAGTTTTAACCTAACAGAACTACAATCAAAACACAGGGCGCTTTGGCGCCCTCTAGGGGTTATCCCTGACATAACCCCCCCTCAAAGGGCGCAACTCCGGGAGAGGGAGCTCGCCGACCTCGGCGGCGCATGACGGCGGCGGCGGAGGGAGAGGGAGCTCGCCGACCTCGGCGGCGCATGACAGCGGCGGCGGAGGGAGAGGGAGCTCGCTGTCCTCGGCGGCGCATGACGGCCGCGGCGGAGGTAGAGGGAGCTCGCTGACCTCGGCGGCGCATGAAGGCGGCGGCGGAGGGAGATGCAGCTCGCTGTCCTCAACGGCGCATGACGGCGGCGGCGGAGGAAGAGGAAGCTCGCTGACTTCGGTGGCACTGTGCAGCGGCGGCAGCTCGCTGTGCACAACGAAGGCGCGATGCAGCGGCAGGAGCTCGCTGTGCACAATGACGGCGCGGTGCAGCGGCGGCAGCTCGCTGTGCACAACAAAGGCGTGGTGCAGTGGCGGCTGCTCGCTGTCCACAATGACGGTGCGGTGCAGCGGCGGCAGCTCGCTGTGCACAACAAAGGCGTGGTGCAGTGGCGGCTGCTCGCTGTCCACCACGAAGGCGCGGTGCGGCGGCGGCAGCTCGTTGTGCTCGGCGGCACTGTGCAGCAGCGGCAGCTCGCTGTGCTTGGCGGCGCGGTGCAGTGGCGGCAACTCGCCATCGACGAAGCAGCTGCGCGGCAGAATATAGAGCTCGCCGTCTTTGTCGTCGCTGCCGCACTCGCTTTCATTGTCGAGAGTATACAGCATATAGTAGCGCTCACCGCTGTCATCGTAGACCGCCATGCAGTTGAGCTCACCGTCTTCGTCGCCGCCGTACCACGGGAGAGGAGCTGGCAGGTCTGGACCTTCCTTGAGGCGCAGCTGCAGCAGGGTTTCCTGGAGGTCAGCTACCTGCTCCTGCAGGTTACGGATGCGCCCTTCATTCCCTTCGGCGCTCCGCCCGACGCTGCTCCAGTTTAGCTGGGAGGCTGCTCCCGGCTGTGCATACCGCCCGCACGCCGTTTCTTGTAGCCGCACGCTGTGGGGTGCCCCTTCCCCCCGCTCACCTCGAAACTAGACCTCCTGGTCTCTGCCTTCCGGCCGGTGCGGGGACTCATGTCACCCCGAGCTGCGCCACCTCTGAACGGCGTGCGCCGTATCGCCAGCCGGCAGCCATCCCAGTCCTGCTGCCGTCTTAGCTCCTCTTGCTCCTTCCTGTCCGGTTTCCCTCTCCGCCTTCCACTACGCCGTTTGGTTCCCCTCCTGCTCTCCGCGTCGGTTTCCCAAACTCCAAGCATCGTTGCCCCCCCCCCAAAAGAATCTCCCCGGGGAAGGGCTCCTCTGCTATGCCTCTTTGGAGGTCTTGCGTTCTGTCACGGATTTTGGTGCGAGGCATAATTGCAGGGAATCCAGGTTTTTAAAGGATAAACGATGTTTATTTAGGAACAGAAAAACAGGGAAAATCAAACAAACACTTAACTATATAATAAAACAAACCAAAACACGAATAAAGACAGCGGTAAACACGAACAAAACTCACAGACATTAATCACGATAATTCAACAGACGCAAGACAAGAAACTAAATGAAACCAAACTATTTATAATACAACTAATAACCAACTCGGTTCAGGTGAGCGCCCCCTGGTCACCTGACCGAGTTGCCACATGGGAACTGAAGTTTTAACCTAACAGAACTACAATCAAAACACAGGGCGCTTTGGCGCCCTCTAGGGGTTATCCCTGACAGGGACTGGCACTGCTGGGGAGTATGGGGTGTGGCAACCCACCAACAGCAGGGCTTGAACCTGGATCCTCAGATCTGAGAACCAACAACCTAGAGCGTTAGCCGCCTGAGCGCCTGTTTATCCAAACTTCCATCAAGAAGCTTTACATAATGAAACTTGTCGTTCAGCACACCTGGTGATGTTTCCTCAGTCATCTAATTATCTGTGTATTATCCTTATTATTAACGTGCCATAGTCACACAAAGCCATTAGGGTAAAAATTGGTCATACGATTAATTTGCGCAAAAAAAAAATAGTAACGCGTTAAAAGTTCTATCTAGCTTAATCACACGCGTTAACTCGTTAATATTGACACCCCTAGTCCTAAGTCGCACGAGCAAATCTGTGAGACGTCACCAAACAGATGGATGTCAGAAAAGACTAAATGAAACGCGAATCATCTGAAGCGTGACATTAAGCCCATTTAATCCACTGGCATTTGACTAGCTTGTAGAAAATCAGATCTAGATCGTTATTCCTATCATCATCACTTCTGTCTTTTTAAATGGAACAGATTCTTCCGTGTGAACCAATCACTCAGTCTGACAGGCCGGTTGAGTAATTTTTTTGACAACAGAATATCATATCATATTAAATAAATAAATAAATAAATAAATAAATAAATAATGGAGACCTTGCTTAATCTTGGTGCCTTGTGCATTATTTGTTCTGTCATTTGGCATTGAGGCCAGTTTTCACCTGGCATGTTTTATTGACTGTATTTTTAGTGAAACAATAATGATTTAGATGCTCTTGAGATTTTGCTTCCTGTTTCATGGCTCGGGTAGAAAAATAAAACAATGAATAATTGCGGAAATCTGTTTGTGTTGCATTTCAGTGTTTTGCCTCTGCGTCAGTGAGAGGAGGTGGATGTGAAACATGACACGGTGTGCGTGCATGTGTGTGTGTGTGTGTGTGTGTGCATGTGTGTGTACAAATGAATCATGCTCAATCAGACCAACCACCACAGGAGAACAATGCTAAAAAGAAACAAGTTCTGAAATGACTGAAGGTGACATAAGGTGACATTATGACTTTTTTTTTTTTTTTTTTGCTTCATTACTCTCATACAGTGCTTTTCGATACACAACTGACAAAAAAAAAAAAAAAACAAGAAATAGATTAAGGCGTTTCTTTATGGAAGTCATTTACATTTAAGATTGGAAAAGAGGCAGAAAAGTGCATTACACAGTTATGCAACCGAGTCATGGGTCCAATTATATTTAGCTTGCACTGGATAAATTGATCTTCAATTCTCAGGGCTTCTGGAAATGTTTGAGCATGTTTTTTTTTCTTTTTTTTTTTCCAGATTTTCATTGCCTTTGGGCATTCACGAAAACTGAATCAAGACGCTACATAAGATGATCAGTTTCATGTCATGCTTCAAGACACCCGACATTACTGTATTAGCAGAAATGTTTCCTTTGCATGTTACATACAGTATGTATCTGCTGCACTAAAGCACTTAAACCTTATATATATATCTTTTTCTATTTTAATCAGAATAAACTTATTTTCATCTGTCATTTTATTTTTTTCTAAAGCAAACCTGAGGCCAGCGTGGGCTTTTTGTAGTGTGCACATTTTGCTGGATATTTCCTCGGGTGGTACAGTGGATTCGCGCATAGTGCCATGTTTTATTGATGCCTGTCACTCTATGGTGCGATTGCAGCACCGCACTTGACAGCTGCAGTGGCAGAGTCGAATGTAAATGACAGCTTTCAGGTTGGCTCATGTCACTTCCTACTCATGTGCGGCTCCGTCTTGCTCCTGCCAAAGAGCCGAAGGAACGCTACTGCAGTTATTTAGTAGTCAACAGCGTGAGAGATGCAGGGAAAAGGCCATTCAATCGCTGATTGCACACAAGATACAGGCTTGTATTCAAAAAAGATCCCAAGAGCAACTGAATATAATACAGAGAGAGAGAGAGAGAGAGAGAGAGAGAGAGAGAGAGAGAGAGAGACAGGAATTAAAATGGATGAGAGAGAGTGCCTCTTTTGTCATGGCTCAATTGTGCCGAGGTCATCACTAGGAGACGACCTAGACCTTGTCAAAACAGAGCACAAAACAAAACCACACAAGAGGGGATGGGAAATGATGGATCACGGCATGAACCATGAATTAAATGGCGTACCATACTGGCGTAAAAAATACTGTAGTAGAGATAAAATATCTGTCCATAGATGAGACGGGAGCTCATCGGACCAGAGGCTAACTCTGCTAGACAAGGTAGAGACATGAGATCAGAATGAGAAGAGTTTCCACAGATGTCCAATGTAATTCTCTATTGATTCCGCCTCCACTTCATTAGGTACTCTTTGACTTCTGACTTCAGAACTGCCTTTGTTCTTCATGGCATAGATTTAGCAAGGGGATGAAAACATTGCTTAGAGATTTCAGTTCATGTTGACATGAGTTGCTCCAGGATTGTTGGCTGGACATCCATGATACGGGCACACTACGGGCAATTTGGGAATGCCATTTAGGCTAATCTGCATGTCTTTGGACTGTGGGAGAAAACCAGAGTACCCGGAGGAAACCCACCAAGCACAGGGAGAACGTGTAGACTCCATGCACACCGTGCCGCCTGAAGCGAAACTCCAGTAGTAAAATATCCCAAAGTTGCCCTGTTGAGTTGAGATCTGGTGACAGCGGAGGTCGTTTGAGTACAGTGATCTGATTGGCTTGTTCATGAACCTACGGTTTGAGATGATTTTAGCTTCGTGACATGGCTCATGATCCCGTGGTCATAACTAAATGGACATGGTCTGCCAAGAAAATATTCCCCACACCATTAGGCCATCATGACCAACCTGGAACTATGATGCAAGGTGGGATGGATCCATGTTTTCGTGTTGTTTACCCTACCATGTAAATGTCAAAGCAGAAATCGAGACTCATCAGACCAGGCAATTTTATTTATTTAAAAAAAAAATCTTCTATAGTCCAATTTTGGTGAGCCCATGTGAATTGTAGACTCTGTTTGCTGTTCTGAGCTGACGGGAGTGGCACATGGCGTGGTCTTCTGCTGCTGTAGACCATCTGCTTCGAAGGTTTGATGCGTTCTGCGTTCAAAACTTTTCTCATACCTCGTCGTAATGAGATGTTATTTGAGTTGCTGTTGCCTTTCTATCAGCTTGAACAAGGCATCAATAGAGCGTTTTCACCCAGAGAAAAGACACACTGGATATTTTCTCTCTTTCAGGCGATTTCCTGTAAACCTTAGAGATGAAAATGGCATGAAAATCCCAGCCTACCTGGCACCAAAAACCATGCTACATTTATAGTCCCTTATATCACCCTTCGTCCTTGTTCTGATGCTCGGTTTCATCTTCAGCGCTTCATCTCGACCACTGAAATGCACCGAGTTGCTGCCGTGTGATTGGCTGATTAGATATTTGCATTAACAAGCAGTTGATTATGGAGATGCCCAGTGAGTGTATATGGTCGGATGAATGAACGGGTTTCATTATATTGTGTTAGCCACAAAAGATTAAAAAAAAAAACACATCATCTCTTTGTATATTGAATATTGTATATATAGCTACAGAATACTATTGATTAAGCCATAAAAGTTAACTCTTGTCATCATTCAGTCCAGTTTATTTACTGGGTGACAAAGCTGGCACAAACATCTAACCTGCGTTTCAAAATGGTACGCGATCTTCTAAGAGCTTGTTCTGTACAAGCAAATGTTTTCTTTTGTCGCCAAATCGGTCACAATGTTCCACACCAATTACAGTGAAGAGCTCCGTTCAGCCCATATGCATCAACACTGAGTGCCGGAGACTGCCGGTGCATTCTGAAATGTGTCTAGGCTATAAAGTTCAAAATAAGGCTGTCTAAAGTTTTGTATTTTCTCTAGAGCGTTTTGCAGAGCACTTGTCACTTTATAGAAAAGAAGTGCTTGTTTGCAGAATGTGATCGGAGCAGAGAGTGGCTGAGAGCACTATGGGCTTTAGTGTACTGTAGATATAAAGTGCTTTTTGTTTTAAATAGACAAGTTTGGAGGTTCAGTGTTTGGTGGTCGTTTATGTAAAGTGCTCCACTGACTTGTAATTTTGACCAAAAGTAGAATTCTAATCATTGGGTTATTTGACACCCAGAAGCGTGAACATTCTTGGACAAAGATCACACAGTGAGTCGGAAGCTGAATGTTAGGGTGATGCCTTGATTGGGGTGCCATTACATCATTATAACCCTCATGAAATCATGCAACCATTTAAAACCTCATCTTAGACAATAATCTCATTTTCAAATCAGTTACAGGGTTAATTTTTCTTTTTTAGCATACAATTAACAATTACACAAAATATGGATAACGTTAAGACCCTTCTACGAGAGGTGTTCAAGTCAAACCGAGACTTTTGAATGAAGGAGTAAAAATAGCTGCTTTGCAACAATGTCAATTGTTAAATGCGCTATACAAATAATAGCAATTGAATTGACATTTACAGAAGACTTCAAGCACCTACAGGATCACCGGTGATGAGAGGCTTAGCGGCAGTAAAACATTAATGAAGGCTGTATGTCCTTGAATGACGATCCTGGCCGAGGTGACTCTGAGCCCAATGTAGTCGTTCCCATGAACGTTCGTCGAGAGGAACTCCTGATCCTTGAAAATTGTCAGATAAATTGTCGCCAACTTGCGGAAGAGACGCATCTCTCTGTCTGAGACGCATCACAATCAATCACCACATTACAGGAACTCGGCTGGGAGTTTTTTCCACACCCTCCATACAGTCCTGACCTCACTCCAAGACATTACCACTTGTTTGGGCCATTAAAGGAGTTCCTGGGAGGCTGGCGTTTTAGACGTGAATCAGACAGGCTCTGATCAGATCATGGCTCTGGCATATTGAGAAAACTTTCGACCTCGATGGTGTCCAGGCACTAGTGAAACACTGGGATGAGTGCATTAGTGTAGCTATGTTTTGTTATTCTGCACAATCAACAGGCCCGTTTTGACTTGAACACCTCTCATCATAATGTCAAAATGTCTAATAATTTGGGTGAGAGCATTTTACTATCGAAGAGACAGTCAATATTACAATACTATTGAAAATGATGCCTAACAAACAATAAAGGACTTACACTTCTTCTTCCTTTGATCTTTCAGGAATCCCGACAATGCCACTTCCTGTTCCAAACATTTGACTTATGATTATTCCAGACCTTTTTGCATCGAGTGAGTCAAATGTACTTTTTTTCACAATCTAAAACAGTCGAATGATTGAAAATGATGTTTCAGGAACAATGTTTTTAAATAAATCTGATTTTCAGCATATTTATAATTACATTTTATTTTATAATAAAGCGACTATAGTTACTGTATAGGAAAACAGATGCTGGTTTTGGAATGCTGTAGAGGATTTATGTATGTTTTATTAACACTGTTTACATATACTGACACTTCATCTTACCTTTACAGGTATAAATCTAATATCAGCGGGACACAGATGACACCCTAGTCTTGAAATCACCCTTAACTTCTGCCCCACTTATTGCTCTAAATCATACATTCTGCCTTAAAGAATCTGAGGATGCAAAGGGTTTAAAAGTGTAGAACCAGGACACGCTGCATGACATGACATCACATCTGCTCTGGCTAATACAGCTGGCTGGTTTTGGGGTTAAGCTTTGAGCTAAGAGAGGAAATGGGACACACTTTAAGCCCTTGCTCATCCTGAAAGAAGTGTACTTTAGGACCACATGGGTTCAAGGGTGAGAATTGGGACGAGGCCACACGTTTCTAAAGGTTATGACCGAGGGTGCACACAGGCACCGAGACGGTGCCAAGAGCCAGCAGAGACGGAGTCGTGCCCCGAGCATCTGTGGCTCACACCGCAAGGTCAGTGGAGTCAACATCGGATTAACTTCTCTTATGGAAGTAAATACTGTACTAAACATATATTCATAAGTTTCTACTATTTATAGTCTATGACAAATTTAATTTAAGTGTTTAAAGTGTTATGATATACAGTAAAACATGTATGCTTGCATGTTCTCCCTGTGCTTGGTGGGTTTCCTCCGGGTTCTCCGGTTTCCTGCCACAGTCCAAAGACATGCAGATCAGGCTAATTGTTGTTCCCAAATTGCCTGTAGTGTGTGTGTGTGTGTGTGTGTGTGTGTGTGTGTGTGTCCCTGCGATGGATTGGCATTCTGTCCATGGTGTACGTTGCCTTGTGCCCCAAGTCTCCTGGGATAGGCGCATAATACTCAATGCTTCATGCGTATACTGTACATGAAAGATTGAATTCAAATCTTTCAGTGATCTTAATGTCGTTTAGATAAAACTTGGCCGATTTAGACTTCACATGAAAAGGCATAAACCTGAAAAAGTGTATTATTCAAAAAAGCAAAATTGTTAAGAAATTGCAGCATGAATTTGACATGGTTACGGACACTACAGATGATTTGCTTTTTAACATCTCTTTTTAATTTAAGCAACAATATTTACAGATCATATGCTTCTAGAATCCATCACCAATTGTATTATCAATAGGAAATATGAATGATTTGCATTTTAAATGATTATTGTTTGAAGCGAGACAGTGTGACGCTAAAAAATGCCCATTTTTGGGGCTCACATAAAATCATCTCTACAAAATGGCTGAAGTTAGCAACTGAAATTTTTAGGGAAGCGAGATCAATCACTTCCATGTTGCATGAACGTCAGGAGTAGCTTCTTTGGCGCACACATTTTCTGTATTATATGTATAACATAAAAATTTATAAATAAATAAATAAATAAATAAAAGCAGCACCAATACCAGTGTTTTGGCCAAGTGGCAATTTGGTGGTGCTGGGGTTTGAACTTAGGTCCTTCCAATCAGTAATCCAACAGCTTAACCTTTTACTTGGACTGGAAAATAATAAGAAGAATGATGTATTATGTAAAATCATTATAATTAAATGATAATACCAGTAATAGCTTGATGTTTTGCATGCCTTTTTATGAAGTCAAAAATATAGTGAATATAACGAGATTTCAGATTTACCCATGTTATTTCGTATTTTTATAAAAACCCCAAATATATGAGCTGACATCATCACCACGGCGACCTTTAAATTTTTCCTGCACTACTATTATCAAGCTTGAGCAAGCATTTAAAATGTGGAGGCAGCTCTCTGACTAAGAGCAAAGTCTGACAGTGGGCTGATGATGATGATGATGATGATGATGATTATCATAATGCAGATCTGATTATATTGTGCTTGGGGTTTATTAAAATTCTTAAAAGGCTGGCAAAAAAAAAAAATGTCAGGCTGAAACCGAGTGAAAAAACATGTTATTTAAGCCTGGGTGCATTTATTACCAGCCGAAAAAGAACGTTAATGAGAATGCACATGATCATTAGATAAGTGCGAAAAATTAAAATAAAAGTTCTCTGGTTTCCTCATACAGTAGCTCCTAAAACATGCTGCTACGTGGATCGGCTCGTCTAGATTTCCCTTAGTTAGAAATGTGTGTGTGTGTATGTGGATAAAGTTGTGCTTTAGGCGCTTATCTACGAGGGCCATTCAAGTCAAAGCGGGATTTTGATTGCGCAGAATAACAGAACATAGTTATGAAGTTATAAAAACTCCCTTAATGTCTCTATATAATCCCCTGCTACACTAATGCACTCATCCCAGTGTTTCACTAGTGCTTGGATACCATGAAGGTAGAAAGTATACTCAGTATGCCAGAGCCATGCTCCTTTCATGTCTGAAACCCCGGCCTCCCAGGAACTCCTTTAATGGCCCAAATGTGTGGAAACAGCTTTAAATGAGGTCAGGATTGTACGGGGATGTCGCAATAACTACCAGCTGAGTTCCTGTACAGTACAAGCGGTGTTGATGAATGATCATGTGTACAGTTCCCAATCATTTCTGATCATTTTCAAGGATCAGACGTTTCACTCGCTGCATGCTCACGGGAACGGCTGCAGTGGGCTCTGAGCCACCTCGGCCGTGATCGACACTCACGTGCAGCCTTCTTTAAAACGTTTGCACCGTTCAAATGTTTTACTGTTGCTAAGAGACTCATCGCCGTACTGTGGTACGATAGCATAACTAATCCACATTCCAGTTTGTGGAAGAAAGCCAGAAAACTTGCAAGAGAAAAGACAAAATCCCACATAGACAGTAACCCGAGCTCAGGAGCCAGCTGTAGACCCCGAAGCTAGTGTATGAGGCAGTAACGCTACTCTTTGGTGCTTAGAACCTTTCTCTATATGGTTATTTTTGCATTCATGTTCAGAAGAAATATGAAATATTAAAGTAATATAGTATGTGCTATATAACCTGATTACTGGCCTGAAATCCGGGTCTCTATCAGATATTCTGAAACCCAGTAATGCCGTTAATCTGATATAAGACTTTGTAGAGCGCTGTTATTAAAGGAGCACTTGAATAATCACAGCACAAGTGTGTGTGTGTGTGTGTGTGTGTGTGTGTGTAAATCTAGTCCAGGATTTCTTTTTTTTTTTTTAAATAACAGTTTAGGTGCGTGGGTGGAGGCTGTGCGTGCGCCCGTGTGTGTATGAGTAAGTCACAAGATAATATGAGCTGCTGCTGTGGATAATCTTGACTTGCCCAGTCTGCTAGTACTACCACAATGCAGCATTTGCTCCAGTTTTGTGACTAATTAGCGCAACTCAAAAGACTAGCGCTGGACGGACGATGGCGGATCTGACCGGATGTTGCCCGAGGTCTGTTAGCGTGCCTACACGACTGGCTGTAACAAAATGCCGGGCTGAAACAAAACAAATGAACCCAAGAGTTTAACACATGCCAACATGGAAAATATAAACTGGACACTTTATGTAGGAAGATATTATGGCTCTAATCCAGGCTTTTCTATAACAGAACAAACATGAGGGTTTTGATACAAGTGTGTGTGTGTAAGCTTAGGTCTCATGTTGGCATGGAAGCCCTCAGGACCCCTCAGATGGGTCAGACAGAGATCTCTGTTGGCACATTGTGTGACCTCCCAAGGCTGGCACTGAGCAGGAGGGAAGGACACAAGGGTGAAATGTTACCAGGGGGAATGCAAATTGTCCCTGACAACTGGTGCAGAAAGCATGTTCTTCCTGACTCCAGGACCTCTGATATTTCACCAAGTCAGATAGAGCATGGCAGCCCCCCCCCCCCCCGGGGCACGTTTTGATTAGGTTATTTAAAGAGGTATGGAATAAACACACTCATGAACACACACACAGTCCTGGATGGACTCTTGTAAAGGATTTGCTCAGATAGTTGTGGTGCTGATTTAAAAAAAAAATTTTTTTAGTCTAGCATGCTTCCCTCCTTCATAGTTCACACACCTCCCTCCGGGGACGGAGAATTGGCCATCTGATCTGTCACACTGCGGAACGACACCATGGACTGTGCAGCACACGACTGGCCGATGTCACAGACAGTCTGTGGAAGACGGAGCTCCGCCGTGCCACCGTCATCTAAAGGTGTGTGCACACTACACGCATTTTATGGAATGAAATTTCACATTTGAAACAAAAATTTTTATGCATTTTAGTGTAACAAGTTCTTTGTTTTACAGGCGTTCAGGTTACAGTAAACTGGGACTTTTGATTGTTTCTCTATATACTGTAATCCCCTGCTACACTAATTCACTTATTCAAGTGTTTCACTAGTGCTTGGACACCATCAATGAGAAAGTTATGATCAGAATGCCTGCTTCTTGCCTGAAACGCCGGCCTCCCAGGAACTCCTTTAACAACCCAATCATGTGGAAATGTCTTGGTTACGGTATCTGTTGCTTTTCCACTCGGTGAATGTTCATGGTAACGACTGGATCGTCATACACGGACGTACAGACGTCCTTAAAGCGTTCATATTTTACTGCGACTGAGAGGCTCATCACCGTACTATGTTTGAAGTCTTCTGTAAATATCAATCACTTCTTCACCAGAAATTTCCCAGTTTGATCGGGAAAAGTCCCGGTTTGACTTGAACATATTACAGGAAAAAAAAATTTATGGAAAAAAAAGAAGAACATAAAATCACTGTGAACACATTATCCAGTTTTTGAAAACAGTGAAACAGTGCAAGAGAATGTGTGATGTCACTTTTCAGGCCGCAAGCTTCAGGATCTTGAATGCTGCAATCTGATTGGCTCTCGACACTTTTTCACGTATACACCCTTACTTGCACCAGCCTCAAACAGTAAAATATAGCCAGTGAAGTGAAAAACAAAAATGCTTGTGGCTTAAATGCCATACACTCACTCACTCACTCACTCACTCACTCATCATCTATACGGCTTAATCCTGTATTCAGGGTCATGGGGGGCCTGGAGCCTATCCCAGGAGACTTTGGGCACAAGGCGGGGTACACCCTGGACAGGGTGCCAATCCACTGGAGGGCACACACACTACAGCCAATTTGGGAACGCCAATTAACCTAACCTACATGTCTTTGGACTGTGGGAGGAAACCGGAGAACCCGGAGGAAACCCACCAAGCACGGGGAGAACATGCAAGCTCAAAGACAAGAATCGAACTCAGACCCTGGAGGTACAAGGCGACAGTGCTAACCACCACTACATCACCCGGGTAGACGGGTGACAGGAGAGTATTTGGAGAGTATTTGGAGAATGGGCGTGTGTATCCCTGTCTCACATCACAGTGTTCAAGCTCCAGATCCGTCGTGACACTTAAGAGATGAACACACGATTGATTTCATCGACAGTGTTTCTGCTTTCTCGCCTAAATATAAATATAGAAAGACAAACAGCTCTGGTAAGATGCAGGGCGTTCAGCGCTAACCTCTGCTCTACAGTACAGTATGTTACACCATAGCAGGATTATTCTGACTCCCTCAAGATTCAGGATTTTGAGGATTTTTTTTCCCTTTTCTTCCTCTTCTAAAGTTATGCGTGTCTCATGCCCACACTCTTGTCTTTCTTTCACTCAGCCGTCTAGTGTGATGCAGAGATAAGATATTCTGTTCAGGATTCGCTAGCTTTGGTTGATAAAGTGGATATTTTGTCAGAATGTGTTATGAGATCTACGATCAGGTGCATCTGGGTCTCCTGTGATGCTCTGACAAAGCGTATGAATCCAATCCACCTGCATGTGACTTTATATATATATATATATATATATATATATATATATATATATACACACGTGGACAAAATTGTTGGTACCCTTCGGTCAAAGAAAGAAAAACTCACAATGGTCACAGAAATAACTTTAATCTGACAAAAGTAATAATAAATAAGAATTCTATGAATGTTAACCAATGAAAGTCAGACATTGCATTTCAACCATGCTTCAACAGAATTATTTAAAAAGATGAAAACTCAAAAACTCATGGAACAGGCCTGGACAAAAATGATGGTACCCCTAACTTAATAGTTTGTTGCACAACCTTTTGAGGCAATCACTGCAATCAAACGATTCCTGTAACTGTCAATGAGACTTCTGCACCTCTCTGCAGGTATTTTGGCCCACTCCTCATGAGCAAGCTGCTCCAGTTGTTTCCGGTTTGAAGGGTGCCTTTTCCAGACAGCATGTTTCAGCTCCTTCCAAAGATGCTCAATAGGATTGAGGTCAGGGCTCATAGAAGGCCACTTTAGAATAGTCCAATGTTTTCCTCTTAGCCATTCTTGGGTGTTTTTAGCTGTGTGTTTTGGGTCATTGTCCTGTTGCAAGACCCATGACCTGCAACTGAGACCCAGCTTTCTGACACTGGCCAGCACATTTCTCTCTAGAATCCCTTGATAGTCTTGAGATTTCATTGTACCCTGCACAGATTCAAGACACCCTGTGCCAGATGCAGCAAAGCAGCCCCAGAACATATCAGAGCCTCCTCCATGTTTCACAGTAGGGACAGTGTTCTTTTCTTGACATGCTTCATTTTTCCGTCTGTGAACATAGAGCTGATTTGCCTTGGCAAATAGTTAAATCTGTCCATAGGACATTCTCCCAGAAGCTTTGTGGCTTGTCAACATGTAGTTTGGCATATTCCAGTCTGGCTTTTTTATGATTTGTTTTCAACAATGGTGTCCTCCTTGGTCGTCTCCCATGTAGACAACTTTGGCTCAAACAACGACGGATGGTGCGATCCGACACTGATGTTCCTTGAGCATGAAGTTCACCTTGGATCTCTTTAGAAGTCTTTCTGGGCTCTTTTGTTACCATTCAGATTTATCCGTCTGTTTGATTTGTCATCAATTTTCCTCCTGCGGCCACGTCCAGTGATGTTGACTACAGTCCCATGGATCTTAAATTTCTGAATAATATGTGCAACTGTAGTCACAGGAACATCTAGCTGCTTGGAAATGGTCTTATAGCCTTTACCTTTAACATGCTTGTCTATAATTTTCTTTCGAATCTCCTGAGACAACTCTTTCCTTCGCTTCCTCTGGTCCATGTTGAGTGTGGTACACACCATGTCACCAAACAACACAGTGACTACCTGGAGCCCTATATATGGCCCACTGACTGATTACAAGATTGTAGACACCTGTGATGCTAATTAGTGGACACACCTTGAATTAACATGTCCCTTTGGTCACATTATTTTCAGTATTTTCTAGGGGTAACATCGTTTTTGTCCAGGCCTGTTCCATGAGTTTATTTTTTTAAATAATTCCGTTGAAGCATGGTTGAAAAGCAATGTCTGACTTTCATTAGTTAACATTCATAGAATTTTTTTAAATTATTACTTTTGTCAGATTAAAGTTATTTCTGGGACCATTGTGAGTTTTTCTTTCATTGACCGAAGGGTACCAACAATTTCAAATTCAAATTCAAATTTTATTTGTCACATACACAATCCTACACAGTACGATATGCAGTGAAATGCTTAGTGAAATTTTGTCCACGTGTGTATATATATATATATATACAGTACGAACAGCGATGACATCAATGCCAAAGGAATAGCCTGTCAGTCGAAGGTTGTACGTCTGTATGTAATATATGTCTCCCGGATGGACGATGAGCTCTCGTCTCCAAGGTCAAGTCCTCCGTAAAGATATATGGCTGTAATAGTGCAGGAGCAGACAGTTCCTGTAGGTATCGCACCAGGAACTCTCTGGAGCCGCGCAGTACAGTACGTTATTACACAAGCACGAAACGCTGTAGAAGGGCTTTTGAGTTCGGGTTTTTGGAGAGCCCCTTTATGTGCAGATGAGAGGGAATTTTTTTTTTACAAAACCACTTCACGGCGAGCAAGGACAGTCCGTAAGAGCATTACGCAAGACAATAACACTCGAGCGAACAAAACACGAGCGGGGCCAAGCAAAGCGTCTGCTAATATCCGCCGGGTAGTGCGGAGCGGAGCTAACGCGATTGCGATATTAGAGAAAGAGAGATGGAAAAGGACAAGAGAGATGAGAGAACGAGAAAGACATACAGAGAGAGAGAGAGAAAAGAGCTGAAGGGCATGATGGTGAAGAGAGAAAGTACAACCCCAGGCGTAATTACTGCCACATCACCCACACAGCCCTTAATGAGACTGGAGGCCAGCGGGGAGATCTGGCCCAGCGCTCAAGCAGAAAATAGACACAAAACTACACGATTAGACCAAATAACTGGCCTCATCCTGGCCGAAATGACTGGGTGGTTAAACACACAAACACAGCCAAAAAGAGAGTTAAAATAATTACACCCGAATCACACTCTCTCACACACACACACACACACATGCTCAGTCGAATTCTCAGCTTCGTTTCTTCTACTTCTTTCTGTTACTGTATGTGTCTTCACCAAACTGTTCATATACACTATAAAAAATAATAATGCAGCAATAAGGTCAGTGACTATGCGACCGCTTCATGCTCTCGTTATCAACCCCGAGTTGATGCACAGAGCTGACGCCCGTGTCGGAAATGCAAATTCAGCCGCCCGCGAGCGCACGTGGTAATTGTGAAGGCATCAGCTGAAACGCCGGTTTATTTTTAGGGCCTCTTACTGAGAAGTGTGTGTGTATGTGTGTGTATGTGGAGTGGGAGGGAAGATACATGTCTGTCTGATAAGCAAGGGAGAAGGGTGGGATGTGTGTGTGTAAGCGAGCGAGAGAGTGAGACAGACAGAGATGTGAGAGACATGCTGAGTCCACCTGAGGCTGCAACACTTCACAATGCCACAGTGCCTCTCTTCCTCAGCACTTCCTGGATTTTATGGATTTGAGCGACACGATTTCGCTTTGCGACGTTCATTTTTAGCTTACATGCTAATGAAAAGAAAAAAAGATTTTGAAAGATTACTGATTTTGAAAAGGTTCTGGTAAAGATCCAGAATGACAAAATACTGTATAAGCATTTCATATTTTTATGGTAATAAAGCAATAGGTGTGTTGATATTCCACTAATAATAATAATAATAATAATAATAATAATAATAAAAAACGCATCAGTCAGAACATTGTAATCTGATCCAGCTCGATCGGAATGAATTTATGAATGGGAATGAGAGGGCGGTAACTATTAGTCATGTAAAAAGTTGACCTGATTGTTTCTCTTTTTGAATAAATATATTTAAATATATTATATTTAAATATATTATATATATCTTTTTGTACGTTTGCCATGCATGAGATGTGGCGAGTTTCCATAGAGGACATTTTTTGCTTCCGTTTCTGATCAGTAAACATCTCTCCTCTTTCAGTCTTTACTTCAGACTTTTATCTACTGGAGCTCTGGCTGAAGGAGAAGCTCTGATTGGCTGACATTTCACAAGTAGTAAAGCATCTAACCAATCATCGATGAGTCTGAGTTGTTGTAACCAATCATTATTCAGAAGGTGGGATTTATCATAAAAAATGTGAAGTCTGAACTGAGTTCTATATTTCTGGTTGAATAAAAACTTTCATCGGTGACTCAGTGGCTTAGTGGTTAGCACCGTCACCTTGCACCTCCAGGTCCTGGGCAGAGGTGGAAAGAGTACTAAAATTTTGTGCTCAAGTAAAAGTACTGTTACTTCAGTGAAATCTTACTGAAGTACAAGTAAAGTTACCGTTATAAAAAGCTACTCAAATAAAAGTAAAAAGTAGCTCATAAAAAATTTACTCAAAGTAAAAGTTAGAGTAACTTTTTTTTTTAACAGCGGGGTGGGATGAGGCATTCTAGCGTAGTTTAAAAAAGATGAACAGATATAAACTAGTTGTTTTTAATTGAAGGAACACCTTTGCATAATAAATCTGTTGTTTTTCTTGTGCTTGAAAATCACTTAAATATGGCGTTATGTCCCAGTCTAGTGTCGGGCCGTACAGCAAGAGAATGGTTCAGGGTTTTATTTTAAACTGTATGGAAATGGTGGTATATGGCAGAAGGAACTAACTCCAGTCATTAGCTGATGAACACACACACACACACAACAGGAGGAGGATCAGATTCAGGGTGGACCCAGGCCAAACTAACAAACTAAATGGTATTTATATTTAGTACTGTAGCTACATTACCTGCAAAAAAAAAACCCACAAACACAAACAAAAATACAGGTCCCTTCTCTGACTCCCTAAACCAAAAACAGTGAATAAATTCCCTCTTCCCAAAATAAATGGCAGCCACGTCCCTACTACTGGTGAGTGCACAAACATACAATGAAATTATCTCCAAATATATACAAAGACCAACCAAAGCAATAATCAAAGTCAATGGGAGGCAAAAAGTCACAACCAAACATCAAAACGCCAAAATCACAATCTCTTTCCTCTTTCCCGCGTCTCCCTCCGGTTTATATATGGTCGCGCTGGTTGATGACGTCACTCGGGGCGGAAGCGACCGTGCGGAAGGTCAGGTAGACGCTGATGTAGGGAAACAGTCAGAAAACCTGGAGTGGAGTCTGGAGCGGCGCGCGACCAGGACACGAGACACACACGCGAGCGCAACCAAGCATTTATACCAGGGGTGTCCAAATCCAGTCCTGGAGGGCCAGTGACCAGCACAGTTTGGTGCTTCTTCTTCTTCTCAAACACAGCTGATTTAACTAATCTGTTAATTACTAGGTTCAGTGGGTGTGTTTAGGTGTTGGTGAATTACAAACTGTGCTGGTCACTGGGCCTCCAGGACTGGATTTGGACACCCCTGATGTATACAAAGCAGAATATTTTTTGCATTTTCATTCATTTGTTTTACTAAGTAGCGCATATGATTTAAAATGTAGCGAATTACAATACTTCAAACAAAACATACTCAAGTAAAAGTAAGATTACAGATTTTAAAAACTGCTTTAAAAAGTAGAAGTACACACAAAAAAACTACTCAATTACAGTAACGCGAGTAAATGTCATTCGTTACTTTCCACCTCTGGTCCTGGGTTCGATTCCCGCGTCAGGTCTGTGTGCATGGAGGCTGCATGTTCTTGCTGTGCTTAGTGGCTTTTCTCCTAATACGCAAAGCCATGCCGATTAGGCTTAATTCGCATTTCCAGTGAGTCCTATGGAGAAGGAAATGGTAACCCACTCCAGGATCCTTGTGCTATAGTCCATGAGGTCACAAAGAGTGGGACGCGACTGAACAACAACATTTAAAAAAAACGTTAGTTTCTGACTAGATGCTAATTAATTAAGATCAGTGTCCATGTGAACTATTAAGTTGGAATCTTAACAGTAATTAGAAATGTGTACAGTGTAAACTGTTTGTTAACCTCAGATCAATACCATAGGGGCGTTCGAGTCAAACTAGGACTTTTCTGGTGAATGCAGTCTGATCATGGCTCCAAACAAATTCTTCTTTGATGGTATTCGAGCACTGATAAAACACTGGAATAAATGTATTAGTGTAGCAATGTAGATGTGTGGTATAATTTCGACGAATCTTCAAATTATGATACGAGAAGGAGGAAATTCCTCGGAAGCTCCTGAACGCTGTGTGCGATCATTTAAGAACAGTTTCACTTTTGGCATCGTAATAAACAAAAAGCTTTCACTCATGGTGCTTTCACTCACACACACACACACACACACACACACACACACACACACACACACACACACACACACACACACACACACATGCTTAGATGTTCAAGCAGCTCAAAGCTGATTAGAAGCTGCTTCTTAAGTTAATGAAGCTTTAGGTGGCTGTCAGGATTATACAGTTTCATAAGACAGTTGAATGTAAACCCACTTAAAAAAGAAACCTGAAGCTTTTTTTTTTTAACACCCCACATGGTGCTTAAAATCGATACCAGATCTTTTGACACTCATAATGAGTTGATGCTAAAAATAAAATCCCCCATCAGGCAGAAGACCTCAGTCCGATTCCAGGCTTTCAAGATTCATTCCTCTTAAAATCTTCCCAGCAGCCTACACAAGCCGGGATTAAGCGACAGGGCGCTTCCGATTCACCGTCCAGCCAATCAACGTCTTACTGTAGGTCTGCTTTACTTTCAGCCTCGGATTCCCAGCCACGAGCAGCTGTTGCGCTTTAATCTTCACAGCTGTAAGATTACGCCTTGAGAGAGCAGGCCTGGCTTGGAATCAGTACTTCAGTCAGTCGTGTGATAAGTGATTCACTAAAATAAACTATGACGTCTTGGAGGAGTCCTGAGGGTTTGGTAAAGAAGCGGATGGAAGTTTGGGTCTCAGCTGCACTTGCTGATAGCTGGAAGATTCTTTAAAAATGATCTAGGTCATGAGATATCAAGTCGTACGTCAAAGTGAGTGGGTTTATATATAACTGAGATGTTTTTCAAAGAGAAATTGTGTTTTGTTTTGTTTTTTGGACAATTTTTGCTAATACCTAGAGGACATTCTGGAGTCCGTCAGAAAACTGATGTGGACTTTCAAGCTGTAGTGATGGGAAAAAAAAAGTACTGTACTGTCGCCTTGCACCTCCAGGGTCCGGGTTCGATTCGCGTCTCTGTGTGCATGGAGTTTGCATGTTCTCCCCGTGTTTGGTGGGTTTCCTCCAACAGTCCAAATACATGTAGGTTTAGTGTTCTCAAAAAAGTGAGTGTACTGTATGTGTGATGGATTGGCGCCCTGTCCAGGGTGTACTCCGCCTTGTGCCCTAAGTCTCCTGGGATAGGCTCCGCGACTCTGAATACAGGATTAAGTGGTATAGATGGTGAGTGAGTGAGAGAGTGAGTCGGTATACATTACCAGTTAAAAGTTTCTAGAACATTACTGGATTTTTTTCCAACCTTTAAAATAACACATATGGGCGTTACGTAATTAAGTAACAACAACAGGTAAACAGGTTCTTGCAAGTACAGTATTGTGACAAGTGCATTTGCAAAACCCATCAAGCTCCATAATGAAACTGTCTCTTATGAAGACCTTCCCCTGAAAACCAGACCAAAACGTTACCTCTGCTGCAGAGGAGAAGTTCATTTAGAGTCACCAGCCTCAGAAATCACCAATTAACCTCAACCAGCACCTCAGATTAGAGCCGTTATGAAGGCTTTACAGATCATGAGTAGCACAGATACATCTCAATATCAACTGTTCAAAGGGGATTATTGTGTATTGTGGATAAACACCTTCAGTATCGTTGCATAATGTAAAGCGAAATAAAACAAAAATCAGGATAGTCCATGGAATTAGAAGGTGTGTCCAAACTTTGACTGGTGGTGTGCAGTATATTCATAAGCATAACCCAAGATATGTGCAATCATGATCCAGGCCATCCGATCATGGCTCTGGCGTACTGAGAAAACTTCTGTATAGAGAAATAAAGGGAGTTTTTACTTTGGTACTTAGGATTTTCGGAAAAAAGTCCTAGGTTGACTTGAACACCCTTCGTAGTGTGAATACTGCAGTGTGTCATGGCAAACCATGTCTCATAATTAGTCATGCATTAGTTCATGCTAACCAGGGCACCAGAGGACACGACTCACGAGCATGGGAACAGACAAAGAGGTCCAGGAGTCTGGATCAGAGGGCATGAACGAGACCCAACAATACATCAAGAGCGATGGCCACCTTTATGAGGATACACGGAGATTAAATAGTAGTTTAAAATAGTTTTTCTTCAAGCTGAAGTGTCGCCAGGACTGGATGTGTAAGTCAGACCAGGGTACAAGCCTCTCGGCTCAGCCGCCTCCGTTACGTAACAGTGTCTTTGTTAGTGGCGCTCCGCGCTCATCAATGTCCTCACGAGCTCGAGCCAAACACGACTAAGGACAGATCGCTGAAGGCCAAATTCCAGAGCAGGCGAGGAAAAAGTTGAATAGAAGAGCACTAATTTGTGATCGGGGGGGGATGGGGGGGGGGGGGGGGGTGCATGAGTCATTCGTTTAGTGCCAATCCTCTGCTAAGCAGCTAAAAGATCACACAGGAGAAAAAGCAAAAGACCGATACACTAAACAGAAGACAGAATCTAATAGTAGCACCCGAAACCTTTACGCTAGCCTTTCACATGTTTGGGTCACACAAGGTATCACACGCTGATCTAACACGCCATCAGCTCAGAGTCATGTCAGAACATCACATCGTTACTGTCACTGTAGTCACATGTTCTACATCCAGCGTTGTTAGCTTTGCACTAATTTAGCATCATGCCAACAGCACGCTCCATCATCATTACACAGTGTGAAGTTGTTCAGTATCTAAACACAAGCCACAGAAAGCCCAAGCTGTATCGCGCACTGCTATCTCAAGAGCTACGCAAGAGATCGGCGCAGAGCTAAAAACAGTCGTAGCTTCCTCACTTTCTTCCTCGGCACACAGCGTGGTGTCAGTGGAACTGCGTCAGGCTCGGGTAGGAGGTGTGACACCAAGTTCTGAGGCAAGACTTTATGTTCGAATTTGTCTGGATGAAAACATGTAAGGAATGAAACATGACTGCGTGGTGCGATGAAGCGCGACATGACGTGCCGTTAATATTACCACCCTGAAGTCGGATTGAATTGTGCATTCTCAAGTGCTTTATTCCTCTTTTATATTTAAATTTTATTAAAGAATGACATAATTTTTAATCTATTACAGATAAATTCCAGGCAGCATAGTGGTGTAGTGGTTAGCTCGCACCTCCAGGTTTGATTTCCGCTTGAAGTCTGAATGTGTGGTCTTTACATGTTCTCCCCGTGCTTGGTGGGTTTCCTCCGGTTTCCTCCCACAGTCCAAAGACATGCAGATTAGGCTAATTAGCATTCCCAAATTGTTTGTGAGAGTGAGTCAGTGTAATGCTAATACTCTAGCTTGTATTGGCTTTATAAGCAGCAGATACTATGTTTGTGGATATGAGCTTGTTATTTCATGATGATGTCCTCAATTTCACTTATTTAGTGATATAAACTTTCAAACTACATAAGTTACGTCCAGTGGCGGCTGGTGCAATTTTTTTTTTGTTGGGGCGCAAACAAAATGAAAATTTAACTTTTAATACTTGCTTGTAAATAGCCATTTATCAGGTGATTAAGCATCATTACTACTAGTATAAAATAAAGGCATGACGCATATCATCATCCAGTCAGCAGCTCCGCTTGCCATAAGAAGTGCTGGAAAAGACTCGTTGAGAACGGTCCAATCACATGAGCCCAAATATTTAAAAACAATATTGATTCGCTAAGAACAAAAGTGGGAGGGTTCAGGGCGCACAATGCTGCGCCCGAAAGATGATTTGACAAAATCCAATCAGATCTCAGCCTCAGGTCACATGCTTTTCAAAAATGTACGTGCCTACATAGACACTTGTTTGTCCGGCGCCCCGCGTACACGAACACAAATGAATGTAATACAGTTTAGATGATTATTTTTTTATTGCAAATAAATTATACAGTGGAACCTCGGATTGCGAGTAACGTGGTTTATGAGATTTTTAATAAATTTTTAGTCAAGTAAGTATTAGTATTATAAAGCAAGTATTAGTTTACGAGCGCCGAGTATCATGTATCACGCATGAGATACTTATTTTGACACCGAGCGTCACTCTCTCAATTCCACACACACACGTCGCCTGCGCGCACCAACGGAAACACTTATCTGTCAGGATTTATTTGTACTTTTTTTTAAAGGTAAAGTGCAGATTAATTTGTTTTAATTTCATCTCATAGATTGTATTAATTATTTTTTATGTATTTATTTTTGGGGGCTGTGGAATGAATAATTTGAGTTTTCATTATTTCTTATGGGAAATGATGATTTGGTTTACGAGTATTTTGGAACACGAGCCCACTTCCAGAACGAATTATGCTCGTAATCCAAGGTTCCACTGTATTAAGAAATACAGTGGAATATTGTGACTAAATGAATAATGGATTGAATAAATGTGACTTTATTTCATTATTAATAGAAATAATTACATATTAAAGTGGCATTCTTCTCTGCCTAACTTTAAGGGGGGGCGGCGCCCTTGCGTATTGACCGGCCGCCACTGGTTACGTCTCTGGTCCCTCTGTTTTTTTAAGAGCCTAAGACAGGTAGGTTAGCATGTTAATGATTAACTAGCTGACTAGCCTTCTTCAGCTCAACTTTAGTTTCATTCAGAAGTAATTTGGAAGAAAACCTCAGGAAAAAAAATGGGTTGTCTCCAGTTTCTTTATTCTGATTGGCTAGAAAAATCTATATTAGCAAAGGGGTGTTGAAGCGCAGTTTATTTGAAAGTACACCCAAATGAGGGAATGAGAAGAAAAATCAAGCAGCCAGAATGTATTCAGAGTTGTATTCAGCCAGACTTTGAAGACTTAAATTAACTTGTTTTAAATTAAAGTATTTTTTTTATAAAGTATAACTGTGGAGCTTTTTCCTTTTATCGTGTATGTTATAGCTGCTACAGTATGCAACAGTCATTTCATCACCAGTTCTTTTTTGTCTTCTTTGTCCTGCAGCAAACTTACATTCTAATGATTTTCTCCATGTCCAAAAGCTTTACCACTGAAACTGGAGACTCCTTCAGCAACGTTATCTGTACCATACCGAAGTCATTCGGTTGTTTTATAGAACTTGTACATAAAAAGTCTCTGGAATAAATTCTATTTTTTTCCACAGCTTTGCATCTTGGCTGATGAACTACATTGAGAAGAGGAGAAAAATATTTAACATGCCGCTCGAGATATATTTAGGGCTCCATGCGGAATGCAGTACCGCTCCAGTTCTGTCAAATCAGGGATGATGTAGTGGACGGTCTTCCTACAGACTGGACGTTAGTACATTCCGTTTCTTTTCCTAACTCTTCCCGAGACTCCCGGCTCAGCTGATCTGGAGTCCCAGCGGCTGTTTGTCACCGCATCACACTTTCATCACACCTCACACCAGAAAATCAAGTGTGAGGACTTGTTCGGCGCGAGCTACCAGGAATAACTCCTCGCCAGACAAAAACACACCGTCTTTGCACCTGTCAGCTGCAAAGCGAGCGTCCCGGCCCGAGTGCGTACGTCTGAGTGTGTGGGTGTAGCGAGGAGAACGAATCCCCATGAAACTTATTATTCCCATGAAAGTAACTCACGTTAGAACAGGGAGGCGTGGCTCCTGCAGGGTTCGAGTACACACTAGGCTACTGAAAGCTTTTTTGATTGACGGCTCAGTGGCCCAGTTTGGGTCGTCTCGAATGTGGGTCACGAGCTGGAAGTCCTAAAGAATTTGACTGTCGTAGGTTAAATTAAATTCATTTAGAACAACGTGAGGCTGATATTTGACCTTTATTATCGATCATTGCCGTGATTTTAATTAGCAGCATGCAGATCTTTCCTGAGGTGAAAGCTGAATCGGGGTCGCTGACGATATTCACAAAACGTCATTTCCAGTGAATGAAAGGAGGCGTGGCCTATGTACCTGTCAGTCTGGATGAGGAAGGCGTGGCCTCTGCGAGTTATACGCTGCGTTCCATTCCCAAGTGTACTTCACAGGATGCTCCCTACTCTCTGCTCCGTTTGCAGGGAATGTCAGTGAAGGGAACTTCAGACGTCACGGCCTCCGTGCGTTACCGTGGTAACATAAGCACCTCGGATCCCCATCCCTGCGACTGTGAAAATTTCATTAAATATTGAATATTTATTGAAACAAAAACTGATACCATTATAAAACATTTACTACTGAAACGTTTATAATTTGTAAATAAACTATTGATTATTAATAATAATTGATTAAAGATAGATAGAGATTTTTTTTTTTTTTTACAGATTACTAATCTATATAACACCAAGGATTTTTCGATTAAATACAAATTTTAATCACCGTGTCCTATTATTGTGATGTCGTCCTCGATAATAATGATAATAAATATATAAATTATTCATCCATTTTTTTCACGGTCCAACGAGACGCAATGACTTATGGGAAGTGTACAGTACGTCACGGGGCACTTCAGACCGATCGGAACGCACCTACAGTATGGTCTCACTGAGAGTCTTTGTGAAGGAAAAATACGAGCTATATGATGTCAATCACTGTGTACAAGGTGTGGCTTTTATGACCTCAGGGCAAAAATTAATTGTTTGAATTTGAGTTTTCCATCACTACATTATTTATCACACCATCTGAAAAGCACACACACACACACACATCCCTAGTGTTTTTTTTTTTTTAATATTCATTTGATGCATGTGTTTTAGGAAACTCAGCCGCTTGCCAGCTGCTGCATCCCCCTATGTTCTACCCTATCTCTCTCTTTGTCTGTCTCATTTTCTCATACACACACACACACACGCATTCAACCAAAGTGATGCCATTCTCACCTTTATTACAGTTTGCGAATATTAGGATTGCAGATTACACACTTAACACCAGTCTGCTCGTTCAGCCAGTTCCAGAGATCGAGACAAGCCTCTTCCTTTTCTCCAACCTTTTGTTCGTGCACACATGTCAATCAAATAAACCACGCCCCTTGCTCCATGATGAGGTCAACGCAATGTTAAAACATCTAGATACAGACGTGATTATTGTTAATAAAACATCACAGGTGTTGACGTTAAACAAGACCCAGTTGTACATAATGAAGGGATGTTCAAGTCAAACCGGGACTTTTGATTACACAGAATAACAGAACAGTTCTGAGAGTAAAATCTCCCTAATGCTCCCAAGTAATGCACTAATCCCAGTGTTTCACTAGTGCTTGTATATCAAGGTAGAAAGTTTTCTCCGAACGCTGGAGCCATGATCGGACTGCCTGCTTCACACCCGAAACGGAGGCCTCCCTGGAACTCCTTTAATAGCCCAAAGATGTTGAAATGTTCAGGACGGTACGGTGCACATCCGTGCAAGTGGTGTTGGTGGTAATGATTCCCACGGACAGATGCGTCTCTTCCACACGTAGACAAGTTATCAGTGGGTTTTCAAGGATCTGGCGTTCTGTAAACGTCAATCAAATGTTACGCCTTCATTCATGACAAATGTCACCACAAGCCCTGATTTGACTCGAACGGCCGTCATATTTACCGTTTGGGAAAAGGTAGAGTAATTCTGCACTTCATGGCTTGTTGATGGATGAAGCTGGAGAGTTTTTGACAGTTTTTTAATCTTAAAGTTTAGGATACTGCATATAATTGTAATTTTTTTTTTTTTTACTATATTATTCCATACAGCACATACACAGCAATTCATCAAGTCTTCTTGTTCTGGGCTCGACAATTTGCCAGAGATAATAACAGCAAGGGGCGGAGCTTAATGAAGGGTCATTTGTACCCAAGCCTAAACAGGATTTTTTGATAAATACTTCCAAACCACACATTAATAGCAGCGGCAGCAACACACACACCGGTGTGTCAGACAACTGCGATAAGGTCAATTTCTGAGTTTTTCTCCCCTCATGTCCGAGCGCGCGCGCGCACACACACACACACACACACACACACACACACACACACACACACACACACACACACACCACTCTGGTCTGATGGAATGATTTATTCATAATCATGGCAGCATAATCAAACAATGAACATTGAAAGCACTGACAGATTAACCCCAGGTCTCTCTTTATATTGCTCGCTCACTCGTCCCATCGCCTCAGCATGTCTGTCAGTTGAGTTGTCGTTGCCTTTTTTCAGGTTTTTCCTCTTATTTCAAGTCCTTTAAATACATTTTAATATAAAACAAGCTCACGCATGAAGAGTTCTACCGTACTCGGATCCATCCGCCCCCGCATCCCGAGGGTTTATGGATAAACTGCTTTGTGTGTCCTGTTTTAGCTGGCGCAGTTTGAGCTCTACTGGGAAATGCATGTGTAAATGTGTTGTGTGTGTGTGTGTACATAATTATGTGTGTGAGAGAATGTGTGCACCGTTCCAGCTCTTTGCACTTGTCCCAGGTCAGGTGTTGATTGACGTGAGGAGACAGCAAATAAACACAACAAACAAATCAACAACGACAGAAAAAAAAGGCAATCATTTAAAAAAAAAAAAAAAAAAAGGATAAAAAATGAATAAAAACAAAAACAAGTCCGTGTGGCAGAAAAGGGGGACGTGAGAGGCATCGGTCCTGCCATCTGGAGGCACTCAGGCACAAAGCGTACGCCGCACACACACACACTCGAACACATACCACATACAGCATGGAGGAGATGCATGCAGCAAGAACGCTAGAGATTTGGAGAAAAAGACAAACAGGGCGTTTAAAGAAAAAGAGAAAGATAGTAAGGAGAAAGCAATGCAATGACAAAAACGATGGAAAAAAAGGCCAGCCTTGCTCCTGTTTAAGTCACGGCAACATAGAGAGAGAAGGACAGAAAGAAAGAGAGAGAGAGAGAGCGCGAGAGAGAGAGGGAGGGAGGCAAATACTTTTAGGCAAAAAATGTCAGCATGGTGTAATAAAGGCAAAAAAAAAAAAAAGAGGACACCTTTAGGACACCAACACGCACACAACACACACGTACGTCTAATAAGCTTCCATTCCCCACAGAAACACAGCACGAGTGTGTCCAGATTAACGATCCAAAAAAAAAAAAGTCCCAAAGACAAATGAAAGGACAAGCCGGAGCCTGAGACGCCGCTAGATGAGACAAGCGCCCCGCTGCGTCTCTATCCGTCTCCCCCACCTCCTCCTCATGGGTTTAAAAACAAACAAAAAAATAGGTACGCGTGGCATCGCCCCCTCCTCCGCTTCACAGGTAGAGTCCTTTAGCTCTGATGTGCTGCAGCTTCTCACGCAGCATGCGGAAGGAAGGCCGCATCACCGGGTCCAGGGTCCAGCACTGCTTCATGAGGTCGTACACTACGGCGGGACAGCCGTCCGGCGCGTCCATCTTGTAGCCCTTCTCCACCCGCGGCACCACCTCCTTCAGAGGCTAGACACACACACAATCATAATCATCATCAGAGTTCTACCAGAGCACTTCCTAGTCGTAATTCATGATTTAGTTTTCTGTATGTAACCAATCAGCATGTGGAATTTCATTATCATGTGACTGCTTAATTGTCAAAACAAAGTGGTACTCGTTAGCCTGGTTTAAACAAGACGTTGTTATTTTTATTTTATATACTTTTTTCCCCAGGTGGGACAAGATTACTGTAGTCTGTAAAACAGCAGACTGAATGAGCATTCCCCACCCCCCCTTGACCACCCCCACTGCCCAATGGGTTCCTCCACCTTGACCTTTAGCAAGTTAATATTGAATTATGCTGATCTGGTGTTTGTAAACCCCACAAGGAGAGGTCTGGGGATTAACCCCCCCCCCCCTGGTATTGGTCTCATCATAAAAACGATGATGTTATTATTTCCCCGTTATTTCCCTGCAGATCTTGTGTACTTTAAACTTAATTTAATAAATCGCTTCAGTCACTGAGGATATTCTGGATCGAGATGAGACTCAAAACATTTTGAAATGAAAATAAAAGGAAACAACGTTGAATAATTAATTAGTCATATGAACTCAAGCCCTAGGACATGTTCGATAAACTCAACACAAAGTGGTCACTGCCCTCTAGTGGTCAAACAAATGCTACATCAAATCATACAGTGATGTCAGTCAGATTGAACACGCTAGGATAAACTTTCTTACAATTCTGGGGTAAGGCACACGCCCGAAGGAGTAAATCTCCCAGAGCAGGACGCCGTAACTCCATACGTCCGACTTGGTGGAAAACCTCTGTGAAAAGAACGTAAAAAGTAAATACGTGCTGATTTATAATGAGAAAGAACGGTATTGAACATCAACAGACTCGACTGACTGGAATTTTCCATCCACATCAACTTTTGTACTTATGAGCATCATGGACTTTGAAAGTATATTTAAAGTTTGATTTTTTTTTTTTTTTTGTGTGTAACCTTCTCTCGAAGTGCCTCGGGTGACGTCCATTTAACAGGCAGCTTGGCCGTGTCCTGCGTGGACGACGCTTCCTTGGTCAGACCGAAGTCGCTCACTTTAGCGATGTTGTCCTCGGATACCAGGACGTTCCGTGCTGCGAGGTCCCTGTGCACAAAATTATTGACCTCGAGATACTCCATCGCCTCACATACATCACTGAGAGAGAGACAGAAAGCGAGAGAGAGAGAGAGAGAGAATAGGTTAATACGGATGGTTCATAATAATGTGGAGGAAAATTAAGCCTGCAGAGCTTGTGTATGCAGGCACCAAAACTCACAGTGAAAATTTGAGTAGGCACTCGATTCCGAGCACAGTGCGTCCCCGCGAGCGCAGGTAGTCCACTAGACTCCCCTGTTATACAGAGCGAGAGAGAGAGAGAGATTTTATAATGTTCACAAGATTCATCCTTGACTTTAACTAAATGTCTGTACTCTTTTACTTTATATACATTTATTCATTATTACTCCTCCTATACTACTGTTTTTATTTTCTCTCTATCTACTCCTGTTATTTTCTTGCGACTTATTTCTAAGCTTTGGCAATACGAATGTAAATATTTGTCCTGCCAATAAAGCACCGTAAATCTTAGAGAGAAAAACAGGATGAGTAATTCCACGAGAGAGTACCAGAGTTAAGTGAAAGAAGGCAACAGACAAAAAGGGTGAGACAGAGAGAGAGTGAGAGAGAGCCAGTCAGAGCGAGACAAAGAGGGAGAGAGAGAGTTAGACAGAGGGACAGAAAGACACAATGAGACAGAGAGAGGAAGAGAAACAAAGACAGAATGAGACAGAAAGAGAGAATGACAGAAGTGAAAGAAACGGTGAGAGAAATTGGGAGAATGACAGCATGTGAGAGAGAGAGAGAGAGAGAGAGAGAGAGAGAGAGAGGGGAAAAAAGAGAAAGAGACCTCAGTTTAGTAATCCTATAACTGAGAAGCTGCTCCCAGACGCTTTCTTAACAGATTTCAGTCCGATTGCTAATGCACTTCATTACATTCACTCAAAAAAAAAAAAAAAAACAATATATATAAAAACACAGAATATGTAAAGGGGGTCACAGAGGGGGCAGATGGACAGATGGGTTTTATTTGAGATGGCATTAATATCTCAGTCATAATTATTATTACTGAGATAAAAACATGTCACACTGCGGGTCGTGTCGCAGGACGTGATGCAGCTAGTAGCTTTAGCATCGAGCGCTCACCTTTGCCATGTACTCGGTGACGATAAAGAGGCTGCCCCTCTCCTCCACGATCACTCCCAGCAGCTGCACCAGGTTATTGTGCCTCAGTTGCCTACACACACACACTTGTTCAGAGACTGCATCAACAACAGCAGATGTGGGTGAAGAAGTTGCAGTAATGTGCACTGTAACCCTCAGGACTTAGAAGTGCGTCACAGCCAATTGAAGTTTAGCCTGCACCTCTGTGATTTGAACTAATTAATTTTTTTTTTAAAGTATTATTAATTATTCACCAAGTAGAAAATGTATGGAGCTTGATAATTTTTCTTCTTTCCAATGTCACCCGATTTACCTCGGCAGTTTTGGAGAGTGGATAAGAGCAGGGCTAGGCGATACCAAGATAGTATGAAATAGTGATGCTGATACTGTGATTGTTTACATTGGTTTAAAAGATAAAGAAGCTGAGTTGGTGTAAAAATATTCTACTGAACATTTAAAACTGTAAAACGTTTCTAATAAAGAAATATCAGTTTATTTTTTGTGTTAAATAAAATTTTTGTAGATGACAAACTATTAAAAAAATTATCATGACTGACTGTATTTATATCTACTTCTCTATTTATCTATACATCTGTCTTTTCATCCATCAATCCACCTCTATTTATATCTACCCCATCATTTGTTTATCTATCTATCTATCTCTCTATCAATCATTAAACAGATAGAAAGAAAAATAAAAATCTATTAAAAAAAATTATCCATCCTTCTCTAGGTCATCTCTCTTTATATGTATATCTTTCTATATCCAGTTTTGTTTCTATATCTTTATCCATGAATCTATCTATCTATTTATCTATCTACACCCACACGCAATGTATTCATCTATGTACTCTATCTATATCATACTGTATACATCTTCGTATACGTCTCTATCTCAATTTCTTTTTAGCCATCATTATTTATAAGTATATCTACATTTCTATCTGCCTATCTATATTTTTTCTTTCTATATCTATACATATCTACATTGTATCTATCCATCTATCTAATTATTTATTTGTCGGGGGAGGCCTTTAGACATGCTTTGCAGACAGGCAGTAACGCAGCTGTTTGGAAGTTCATTCCAGCACGCAAGTGCCAGAACTAAAAAATAGCGTCTGAGAGATGGTGGGAGCAGCCAAGGAGTGCTTAAAGATCAGAGGGAGCGTGGTGCAGTACGGTGTCTGATAAATGCAATCAAATCATGCAGCGCTTGAGCCGAGCTGAAGAGGAGGACACTCACGTCATGACTGAAGCCTCTGCGACGAAGGCCTGCGCCGTGGCATCGTGCTTGATGCACTTCACTGCCACCTTGGTCCCTCTGTAGTCTCCCACCATTACATCTGGGGGGAAAAATGTCATTGTGTTATGTGCTATGTAAAAATACAGCTTGCTCAACCACACACACAATAATGAGATGAGAGGAGACAATAGGAGATGAGATGACGTACCTCCAAACTCTCCTTTGCCGATGGCCTGAATGAGTTTTAGGTCCTTTCTGCTGAGAGCCCAGCCACCTGTCGAGACCAGAGAGAGATTTACAACACGTGTCTAAAATCTCAGGCCCTAACCCTCTGCAGTGAGTTATTACACCTTTGGGAATCTCAACAGTATGTTTAGTGAGGTTTGTTGGTTGAAACTGAGAATCAAACTGGGGAAAGGATACAGCACTTAGGCGATGGTAGGCTTCCTGCCATGAGGAAGGCCCGGGTTCAATTCTCACCCAAAGCCCAAACCATAGCCACTGGATGCAGTGCGGGTCCCAAGACCAGATAAAATGGGAGGGTTGCGTCAAGAAGGGCACCCGGCGCTAAATACCTGTCCCAAGTTGTGTGTGGATCAGATATTCTAATATGGCAACCAAATTTTGTTATAGATGTTTATCGTATCTGCATTATCATGTACAAAACCATTCACTATTCCCAACCATTCCATTAAGATTTATGAATAAATAACATTATAGGAGAACATTTGTACAGTATGCTTGTGGATAAAGCAGACTATTACATGACATCAGTTTTCAGATGGAAAGCAAAACCTAATGTGGGCTCCTGGGTTTTGCATGAAAAAAGAAAAAAGACAGTGTGACAAAGTTATCAGAAAAACTCCCAAGCACGCTCAGTAAAACATCTGCTTTACTTACAGTACTGTGCAAACGTCTTGGAAACGTACAAAAAGAAATTCCAAAAGAAAAGATGCCTTTTAAAATAAAGAGCACTAAGGTGTAATAAAATAAACACAGTTAGTATCTGGTGTGAAAGATACTTTTTTTGCTTGAAAATAATCAGTTGTGTCCAATACAGATGTGTGCAGGTTTATAAGTAAACCAGTTGTTAGTTTTTACTGAGCGTGTTGGCGAATATGCCAGAGTAGCACCAGAGTTAATCTGGTAACTTTTTAATATTCGCTCATTTCTATTTTCATGCAAAACCCAGAAGCCTACATTAGTTTTTTTTTTCCCCCTTGCATTTGAAAAATCCGTCATATAATATACTATGTTGCTTTCTTTACAGGCATGCAAACATTTTTCTGTATGTATTATGTATTAAATATGTACTTATTCATTTTAATGGTATGTTTGGAAATGATGAATGGTTTTGTACATAATAATGCAGACATTTGTAGTAAAGATAACATGGTGACAAAGGCCTTTTGCGCAGACTGCATATTTTTTTGAAGGAGGAAATTTACGACAAACAAAACCAAGGCATGGAAAGCAATACATTTTTGCAATAACATTTTGTGATCCAATTTTTTTTCTTTTATACATGTATATAACCTTTTTTGGAAAAGGAGGTGATTTTGCAGAACCGTCTCCTGAGATCCTGATCAGGAACTTGTACCGGCTTTGTGGAGTGTGTGTGTATGCACTTACTCCTGGAGAACTCATCTTGCGCTGCCACTGTTCCCTCCATGAGCTTTGGCTTGATCAATCGAGTACACAGACCATCAGCGTCTTTGGTGTAATGCTGAGCGGCGCGCACGCACACACACACACACACACACACACCAAACAAGAGACAAGGTGAGTTTATTTTGTATAAACAGACTTATTTCCCTAACAAACTAGGCTGTAAAGAGAACAAAGGATCTCGGGTTTCGCTCTGCTACACCTCATTCGGCTACAAGCGCGTCACGGTTTGTACAAAAACAAAACAAAAACGCAGAATATTTCCTGTTTGACACTTAAAAAAAAAAAAAAAAAAAACATAGTTTCACTTTTCCAGCAGATGTCAGTAGAGGAAAGGAGCTGTGTGTGACACACATGCATGCTTACACACGCCAATAACATTTCAGCTATGCTCCCTCGAGCGATAATGACGAGAAGATGTAGAAACAGTGTGCAGTGTATGCAGTGTAAGAAGTGTTGAGGAGCAACTAGCAACTAGAGAAAGAGTTGTTTGAAAGATAAAAGATCTCCTAACACGGGGAGAGAGAGAGAGAGAGAGAAGGAGACATTTCAAGCCAGAGAAAGAGAGCGGGTGAGCTGCTTGTACTGAAGTGATGGTGATTGGTGAGCGTGAGAGAAAGTCATATGCAGTCTGACGCAACAGGCATCGAAGAGGGTGGGGAGAGGAACGACAAAAAGAAAAAACAAAAGAGGTATGAACGGAATCCTGGAGCAAGCCGAAATACATAAAGGGCAAGGAAAAACACACACACACACTCATGGGATATGACTAGACTGGGTGACGCTCTGAGAAAGTATCAGCAATGAAAGGAAACTGGCTTAAGTGCACAAAACATAAAATCCTGCGTATTAAGCTGCTTAAGTCCGTACAGTTGAACCACACACACGCATCTGATGCTGATGCATTCAAGTGTGTATAATCCGTAATAAGTGTACACTAGCTAGCTCGCACATTAAAACATCCTGTTCATTCAATATATTTACTAACAGCATGCTCCTGCTCCGGTAAACACAAGCTAACGACCAGCACTAGATCCCTAACCTACATCAGTCAACCTGAGAGGAATTTTTAGCCAGCTAGCTGATACAAGCTGACAGGATTTCTGACAGGATAATTACTCAAACCGTTTTTCATAAATTTTAAGAATATTTTCACTGATAACATTATGCAAATAACTACCATCACCTCACTGCTAATATTAGCAGGGAGTTTAATTACTAGCTTGCTGAGTAATTTAGACAGCTACCTGACAAAAGCTAAACTGACAGGATTTTTAAATTTAAAACATTAAACCCTTCTCAAAAATGTTTATAATATTTACTCATAGCTTTCTAACTCTGACACAAGCTAATTTGACACGACTTCTGACAGGATAGTGATTTTAAATCATTTTCATAATTAAAAAAGACTGAAAACATAACCATCATGCCCAACTAGCCAACAGTTTACATTAACAGCAAGTTCAACTGCTAGCTTAGGGGACAAATGTTAGCCAGCCAGCTGACATTTTTTATAAAAATTTAAATTTTCGTATGTTTATAATGTTTATCCAGCTAAATAAATTTTACATGACTAACTACTACTAACAATATCCACAAATAGCTGTTAAATGTTAGCCAGCTAGATGATGTAAGACAACGTGAGAGGAATTTGACAGTACATTAGATTTTTTAAACCCTTCTTATAAAATGTTAATAAGATTTACTGATAGCTTTATCAACTAACATTGACCCCCACCTAGCATTATCCACAGCTAGCATAGCCAGTAATTGCTAACATTAGCCAGCCAGAGAGGTTACATGACAGGATTTCTAAGGATTTTTTTCATTTTACGCTTTACATATTTTGTATACAATCAAATCATTTTTCTATAAATAAAATTTTACTAAAAACGTCATCAACAAACTGCTACTGTATATCACCCAGCAAGCTAACAATCAATCTTGATGCTAGCCATCTAACATATGAGCGAAACATAAGGGATTTTTTACAGAAATTTTGTTTTTACTGTCAAACCCTTCTTATAAATATTTATAATATTTCCCAATAATATTAGGCACCTATCTAACATGGACTACCTGCTAACATGACCCAGCGAGCTAAGCAACTGGTAATGCTAGCCAGCTAGATGACGTGAGCTAACACGACAGGATTTCTAAGCAAATTTCAAATAATCTGCTCTTCATGAAGATTCTATTATTATCTTATGTTAGCCACCAAGCGTAAACAGGATTTTTAGCCAGCTAATATGCAATTTGCCTGCTAATTACTATCCAGCTAGCAGAGAGCTAACCTGACAGGAAATCACAACCTAACTGATTTCAATGCTGTCATCATTATTAAGTCTCCAAACTCAACCCGAGACTTCATTACTCGGGTTGCATTCACGCTGATCGTAACAGCGATGCGCTAGTCACATTCTGTTCCCATCCCGCACTGAACATCCTATTAGTGGGTTCCTCACCTCCACCAGCTGCATGAGATTCTCAAAGTACTCCTCTTCATCGATGGAGAGTTTGCCGTTGTGGTAGATAATGCGGTAGTGCTCCACCTTTCCCTCACAGCTTACACAAAGCGTGTAGTCACCGGGGTAGTTGGTGCTCTCACGCACCAGGTAGAGACCCGTCTCTGGAGGGTACAGCAGTCGTTCGGCCTGATCCCGCGTAATCTTACCGTGGAACCATCTAAACGGGGAAACAAAAAATAGTGAAAGACGCAAATACGCAATACTTGTGTTGCAATGTGGGCAAAACAAATGATACATTCTATTATAAACACACAGAGAGGACTTGATTAAGGCGTTTCCTTCCTAAATCCTCTGAAACTGTGCACAAATTTAAAGGAGTACTCCAAGCTAATCTCTATTCATAATAGAGCTGTGAATTGTAGTCTATTAAAATTAGAAATCTTGTCTGTCTGCTCTTTTTTTTGCATTGTGATCTTTGATTGAATTTGATTCCATAGCACTAATGTTCATAGTCTGATGTATTTCAAGCAGCTATATTTCTTGTAGGTGTTACAGAATAAAGTTTTATAAACTTTTATAATATGGACTGGAATGCTATGTAAGTATTTAATCATCACTTCTCATACAAAATGATTCATTTTCCCAGCCAATCTTCCGCACCACACTCCAGACCAGTAGGTGGCAGCACTGTACCAACGGCCCATAAATTTAAAAATGCGAGAAAAAAAAGACGTAATAATCTCACAAAACGTGAAAGATGGAAGTGGTTCAAATCTTACTTGAACTCTGATACCAATGTGCGATATGTCGTGTTACTGTCTGACGTAGCCAATCCTAGCCACACTAATGGACAGCGGACACAAAATTACAGCGACTTGAAGGCAGTTCATGATGGCAATAAAAGCTAGTCACTAGGACACTAGTCCCGTCCTTGAAGGAAGATGACATCCTTTATTTCTAAATATATGTGCTGAACTGACGAATCCTCAAGATCGTTCTACAAAAACATAACTTGTCCCCAACCAGGATGTGAAAGGAGGATTGCTGGGACTGGGGGGTTTGCCCTCTCACCTTGTAAAGTCCCTACAGAAATGACGACGTCAAAAAAACATTTTATTCAAGATGTCCACTCGGACAAAGATCTTAGATAAAAAAAAAATTCTGTTTGTTTCTGGATGCACTGAAATGTGCTGAGATTCTTGTTTATAAAAACCACACAGAAGAGATGTGTTTTAACTTGTTACTGACGATCTGTTTATGCTTCTTGTTATTTTAATTTACTTTGGTGACATTATAAATACTGTTGTGTCAATAAAGCACACTTTTGAACATTGACAGGAGAGGAAAGCGGTCTGTCTCATTACAACGCCAAATCATTTTAGGATGACCCCATATAGCTAAAACAGCTTTAACTTGAAGCGTGAAATAAAATACAGGACATTAGTTTGCTTTCAGTTTTTGAAACTGTTGAATGAAGAAATGGAAAGATCATGTGGGTTAAAGTCACAATGGCATGGCAGATGAAGAGGACTGTCGGCTTTAGTGCTCAGGTTTCGGGTTTGCCTGGAAGCTGATGCCCCAAAACAACAGGAAGTACTGTAATGCAGTGTATTGTAATCATTCCTTAATCTAATACACACACACACACACACACACACACACACACACACACACAATAACAGTAGCATTGGTGCAAATATCGTTTGCAGCAAACACTAGAGTATTACTTGCTCCTGATTCCCTAGAGTTTTACACAGCATATTTGCATTCTCCATTTATATACTGCTCTGATCTGACTCTATAGCAAAGGAGAGGGGAAAAAGTGTCGAGAAAAACATGGAGAGAGACAAGACAGAAATACAAGGTAAGCAAGAGAAAGAGAGAGAGATAGATACATGAAGATGGACAGAAAGAACAAGATAAGAGAGAGAGAAATACAGTAGAGGGATATATGGAGAAAGACAGCAAGTGAAAGAGAGCGCAAGAAGGTGATAAATGGAGAGAGATGGCAAGAGAAGGTGTGAGATACATTGAGAGAGACGGCGAATGCCAGAGAGAGAAAGATACATGGGAGGAGTGGGAGAGACATGACACAAGAGTGAGGAAACTAACATATATCGACAGAAAGAGACTGAAAGAGTGAGCGATATAAACTGAGACAGGCAAAGATGGTCAGGAAGATAAACAGAAAGTCTGACAGGGAAGAAGACAAACACAGCAACAGAAAAAGACAGAGAGAGAGAGACACAAGGACAGAAAAAAGAAGAAGAGAGAAATACTTGTAGCACGACTGAGAATGAGTGTGATGGAGGGACAGATGGAGAGAGACAGACATAAATACAGAACACCAGAAAGAGATAACGAGAGACAGAATCCATTTGTTATATAAAGTGAAGCGTTTAATATAAGAATCTCACTGCACTGCAATTTACCGTGGGACAAAGTGAAAGAGACGTCGCCACGACGACCAGCACCGCTTTCTCCCTGCCGATCCCTCTCTTTCTCCCAGACACTCATCTAATCGATATTTAAATGGAACACAGCCCATCTCAGAGCAGTCTCGCTACAGAGCGGGGATGAGCGGAGCATCGGAAACGACACGTTTAGTTACCAGGTTAATCTGGGCGAGAGTGTCGCTATGACAACGATGACGTCTTGGATGCAGGAAAATTACTACAACCAAGCTTGCTGACATGCTAGCAAAAGTCTGGTGGGCACGCTCCAATAAAGAGTTGGACATTAGACAATAATAGTGTTGGAACGCTATAACGTTCAACACCGACGCCTTTTCTTTTATACGTTACAAAAGCGAGCTCGTTTCAGGTCTCCCGTCACACCTTAAATTTCCATCGTAACAACAATACTTCAAGGCACCTGAAAATACAACCATTACAAAAGGATGACGCGGTTTCCTTCATTCCAGGCATTTCTGACGTGACGGATCTGCAACGTGCCTGACACAGCCGTTATCGGCTGCATTATCGCTATTCTTCTCTACTAATCTTAGTCTGTAGATCCTAGCTACGCTGTGTGCGCTTACATTATCGGTTTGCTTGCAGAACCTGATTCGATTTTATTCGGAGTCTTTGCTTCAAAACAAGATCTTAAAAGCAACGGACTATTTCTGAGCAAGCCAGAGGAATCAGAAAAAAAACTATACTAACGTGAGCAAAGCTCGGAAAGTCCAGTAACGTCAGTTATTCATCAAGGACGCTGTTTGTTAAAGAGCCTCGGGGTGAAAAGATTTCAGTCCAGCTCTCGGGACACAGAAGCCTTTTCTGTTTTGGAAGCTCGGATAAACAGCGAGAAGCTGGAAGCCGCAGGGAGGAATGCTGGGAAGGATGTCGATGTGACAGATGAAGCACAATGAAGCAGATTTTCAGTCGCCACAGGATCTGCAGCTTTGGACCAGACTGTGGTGGTCAGAATGCCGTTCTTTCATGTACGATGTTGTTTTGAGTAAGGTAATTAAGACTTCACTGTGCGTGTGTGTCTCCGTCTATCCCCTCTGGGAGCTGCTCAGTAGCTGGATGTTCGGAGGGAAGCTGCTTACTGCAGCCTCGAGTTGATTAGATCAGTGCGGCTGCATTCTTTAAAAAGCACGCTCATCTCTGTCTGAGCCAGCGGCATCCCAGATACACACATGCACACAAACACAAATGCAAGCGCATACACGCACAAACAAACACAAATACACCCACATGTGCACATGCACAAGTGAGGCCCGCCCACATTTACACACATACAGACAAATGAACACGGTTGCTGTTCACACAGTAGAGGAAAAGTGTTTTTTTTTCTTTCTTTTTTTCTCTCCACAAAACACAAATGGAAAAAAATAATCTGATTTACTTGTTCAAACCTGTTATTTAAAAGTGGATGTTTCTACAGAGCGGTGCATAAGCATTGAGTAACAGTTTCATGATGTGATGTTTAATAATGTTTTTTTTTTTTTAAGACATTTTTGAGAAAATTTGAAGGCACTCATTGCATTACAAGAGTGTTATAAATGTAACACTCATCTGGCTGACATCACTGGTATACTTGAATGGATCGAACATTCGAGTTTATCCTCGTAGAGCCATTGAATCAAGTAAAAAATTCTATTTTGGCACAACTGAAACATTAATATGACGAAAACCTGTTTAAAATAAAGGACTTTGTAAAGTGTGAGATGGAAGATGTGACAGGTGTGATGCCTAATCTTCTCATTCCTCCTGTCCTTACAGGGAACAGAGGGCTTGCATATCCCCCCCAAATCTTTTCAACGCAGCCAAGCCATCGCTGTAACTGTTTGATCTAAAATCTGCCCGCATGGCACAGAGAGAGAGAGACAGAGACAGAGAGAGAATCAGGGGAAGAAGGGAAGGAAAAGAAATCGCTATGTGTTTTTGCTCCTGAGGTCATTAATGAAGCTGAAGAAAGTTGTGCACTACGAATCATCTGGACTGCAGAATCACAGATTGGCATTTGCAGATCATTTCCTGTACTGATGATCCCATTATGGGACACGCCATCAGCACAGAGAGAGAGAGAGAGAGAGAGCTTACGGCATCAGGCTCAGTTTCCCTCCAGACTTCACTCCCTCTCGTTTCTGCACGTAGTTGGCCGGGATCGTCCCCTCCCTCCCCACCGTGTTCTTTGCTTTGTACCAGTTAGGGTCCTGTGGAAACAAACAGGCAGCATACAAAACCGATTCATTCGATCTATTCAATGTGATCGAAAAGTTTCTGACTCGGCACAGAATTGAAAATAAAGTTCCACTTTCCAAATGAATATACAATTAACAGAATTCTAAAATGTTAATGATCAAATCAATGCTTTAAAAAAACAATTACGTTGCACTGCTGATGATGCTTCAATGCAGGAAAAGAAAAAAAAAAAGTATTTTTATAATTGATTTACAGATCTTGCAGTGAGAGAATTAAGAAAGGCAGATACTGTACAGCTCGTCATGGCTTCAAGATTTGGGGGTGGGGTTCCCAGGATATCTGGATAATGTCAACAAGGCACGTGACATACGTCATCTGCATGTCATGTCATGTCTGTTCATGGGAAATGCTACACAATTCTGAAAGTTGAAGGTTTAATTTGCAATCATGATTTGGAAGTGAGTAAAACCCTGTAGTGTTTGGGATTTTAATGACTGAAAACAGATATGATGATCTATAATCTACATGCATGAACAAAACAAAAATCTCAACCTCAAACGTTTTCTAGCCATTTACTACAACGAGCCGATTTGCTTGCGTGGCTTCTGTTCCACCGTATCGTACTGTATCCATGCTCACAACCTACCTTAGTGACACCGATGATGCTCAGGACGTCTCCTTTACAGAAGGGCAGATCCTGCTCTGTGGTGCCCTGGAAGTTATACTTAGCCACACACTCCGTGCCCGGCGGCCATGGTGTCTGCACAGGAGAAAGAGGGCACAAGCTTACACACATTCACTTGTTTCTCATAACCACATGATGTCCCCTATAATAAATGTTACAAAGTACATGTAACAACCGTCATATAAATACAATATAACAATCAGGTCGTCAGCTGACTTTATTTTATTCCCGGAGTCTAGACCTGAGCAACTGAAGCAACCGCAGATCATAACACTGTCTCCACAAGCAATGCATGATGGGTGCAACGCTTCATGAAATTCCCTTCTTACCCTGACACGCCCATCACTCTGGAATAGGCTCAGTCTGAACTCATCAGATCACATGACCGTCTCCCAATCCATTGCTCCCAAGTCATGATTAAATTTGATTCAGTTACATACAGTATTGTGATTCTATTATTTTACAGTTCATGCATCGACGCACTAAATATAAAATATTTGAAGGAGTAAAATGTTGCAGTTCTTGTATAATCCTCCAGACTAATCTGCACGTCTCTGGACTGTGGGAGGAAACCGGAGTACCCGGAGGAAACCCACCAAGCACGGGGAGAACATGTAAACTCCATGCACACAGAAACCCAAAGAGAACCCTCGACCCTGGAAGTGTGAGGCGACAGTGGCTAACCACTACGCCACCGTGCCGCCTCCCAACCCGCGTTCAATTGAATAGTTTCTGTCTCAGAAACTACGATTTGTATGTTAGAGTAAGAAATGTTTGTATGTATATGTTACAAAGGATGTTTATCATACGTCATATCATACAGGTTTCAAGAGAGGGAAAAAAATCAACAATGTAGACTTCAGAGTTTTGCATGAAAATAGAAAGGAGCGAGTGTGACGAAGTTACCAGAAGAACTCATTCTCCAGCATGCTCAGTAAAACCTAACAGCTGTTTTACTTAGAATACACACATCTGTATCGAACACTACCGCTTATCTTCAAGCAAAGAGTTTCCACATCAAATATTGACCGTTTATAGTTTATGTTATTACTTGGTGCTTTTTATAGACGTTTCTTTTAATGTTATAAATATGTAATGTATTATATTATAAGTACGTAATACCAGGTAAGGCAAGTTGCATATTCAGGTTATAAATGTGTGACGGCGCATAGATTTGTTACAACTGTGTGATATTTCTAAGTATAAGTGAAGTTCTGCTGGATTTGTGTTCTGTGCGACGGCTTTAACAGGAGAGAGCGTGATGAGAAGGATTTACACACACGATTATACTGAGGTTTACACAAAAACGAATTACGAATCGATAAAGTGAGGAGAAAAAAAAAACAAAAATAGAGCAACATAATTTTAAATAATGGAAACCAAAAATGTCTCATTTCCTGAAAATGTGCCAAAGCGCTTGTGTAACCTGCAAGATGCAGCAGATGAACCGGATGAGCCGCGGTGCACATTCCTCTTTCACTACTGAAGGATGTGTGCAGGACTCACGCCTCACTGCGCAGGACTGTGTGTGTGTGTGTGTATATATATATATACTGTATATAGATGTGTGTGTACCTGTAGCCCAGACATTGTGTGTGTCAGGGGGATTGCAGTCTCCTCAAGCAGGTGTCACTGGGCAACGGGTAGCATTAGAGCTGAGGAGAAAACCACACACACACACACACACACACACACATATTAAACCTCAAAGAAGGGGAACAGTGAGATTATACATAAACCCAAGGTGAGTTTCACTTCATGTTGATTGAGTTAATAAATACACGCAGTTTGTGTGTGTGTGTGTGTTTGTGTCGCCACAGTTACCAGGAGTCACACACCACTGCGGCGGCGAGCACGACAACAACGCACCTACGTTTTCTCCCAAGTGTCGCTCGTATACAAACCTTTTACAAGCAAACCTAAGCGTGTGACCGTCAGTATAACGTAATTACCATGCACTCCCTGTTAGAAACACAAACACTCAATACACACACAACTTCCACCTACACTTTCCTTCTTATTAAATATCATTTTGAAGGCTTCACGTTTCTTATCATGACCATTTGTGAGTGACGTTATATCAAGTTCACAGATCTAGTTTATCAACTGCAGCGTCACACAAGTTACTGCCTACCATGACTTTTAAAACATAAGCGGGATAACTTTTTTTTTCTTCTCGAAGATATTTGCGGGGAAAAAAAAAATCGTGGGGACGCAAGATGAGTAATAGAACACATCAAGATGGTCTTTCGAATGTTTGTCTGTCTGTTTGTGTGTGCACGCATCCAGTAAAAACTACTGAACGAATTTAAATAGAAATAGATTTGGCCGAGCTTGAGGTAACAAATGGGCTTCGTCGCTTTCTTTCATCGCAATCAGCCCACGGGGAGAGAAAATATGTTACTTTGAAATTTAAGTGGAAAACGTCCTTATGCCATTAAAAAAAGACCTTGAAAAAAAAAATCAGCAGTTCTTCTCAAAATTCGACAGATGGCGCTGATGATTTTTTAACACCTGCTTATGAGCGGGTGATTGAAATCGACTTTATACGTGCGATCTCACGGCTTCAGTTCGCGGTAACGCACAAATTTTATTTCATTCCAAAATTCAACAGACGGCGCTGTCCTTTTTTTTTTTTTTTTTTTTTAAAAAGCACTTATGAAGGTGCAATTAAATTCCACACAAACGAGGTAAATGTAAGCAGGTACTTTAGGGCATGAGGATTAGATGAGGTAGATTGTAGCATAAATCATAAAAAAGATGATGATTATTATTATTATTATTAAGGATGCACTGACTGCAATTTTTATTCTTTTAAAAGTTTGACTAATTTTGGCCACTTCTCTCTCTCTCCCCTTTTTTTAAAAGAAGTATAATTAACAAAAAGTATTTTTTAAATACCATTTAAAAGTACATCTTATGTACAATTTCATTCAACACATTCATCTTGCATTGCGAAACATTATAGCGTTCGACAAACCCTGATGATCTGATCGGCACTGCCCTCGTCACGCCTCATCCTCCATTACAAGACCCATTAGAGTCAGTTACAAATGTACAGATGCGGTCAGACCCATGCCCTACACAGCATCATGGGAACAGACTTGAGTGGACCCTCACTGACTTCCTGCTGCAGAACAGGAAGTGAAAGTCAGAAGGGCAGTGAAAGCTGACGCAGAGTTTCCATCACCTAAAAAGTTCAGTGGAGATTGCTCGAGCATGATTGGGAGGGGGTTTATAGATAAGACACTTGTAACCTGGCGCTTACATCATTATATTATTACGCCTACATCTCATTCGTAACCATGGATACCAAAAACACACAAAAAAATATTAATAAATATATAGATAAAGGGTCACTCAGTGAGAGAGATACAAATCTGGAAAGTACAGCTGTTAAAGGTATATAACGTATAATATGGAAAAAAAAACACACACACACAAAAAAAAAAAAACCCGCAGCCTTGTGTGTGTGTGTGTGTGTGTGTGTGTGTGTGTGTGTGTGTTCCTGACACTCGTGCAGAAACAGGAAGTGTTCTAATTGTGGACTGCTGCAAACAGACCAAAGCCAAAAATAGAGCAGAGCCCTCAATGCGTGTGTGTGTGTGTGTGTGTGTGTGTGTGGCTATAGTTAAAATATATATATATATAAAAAAAAAAGGCAGCAAAAGGAGATTTTTCCCAAATGAACACCAAGTCAGTCAGTCACACTCTCTCACACACACAGTGACAAACGCTAAGAACTTTCCCAGCAAGAGTTTCTGAGGTAATTTTGACGGTAAAACGCGTCTGACGTCGACGCCATGGCAACGGCTCGAATCCCGCAGACTTCCTCCTCGGCGTGTATTCTTTCTTTGGTCATTACATACTCGTGGCGAAGCGCAGAAACAGGAACGACTCGGCGAGAGTTCAGTAACCTGCGGCTACGCTGCTGTTATACCACCATCACCATTCATGACCACAGCTGGATATAAACGCCTCGGCCACAGTCACATGACCCCTGAAACCTCGATGAACACTCAACTTTTTTTAAATCAAACTAACTAAAAAAAAAAAAAAAGTCACTGCTTGTCCTGAATCCAAATCATCTGCTGATCTCCTACATGTCAATTCGAGCGTTTCAGAAGGAACATCATGATTTATTTATTTTTTTACCCAGTAAAAAAGAAACATGGTGACGTGTGCACGACAGGGTTAAAATGAGAGCGCTAGAGTGAGTGTGAGACGTTCACGCGTTCTCTACTTTGCTAACAAAGAGTCTACGAGATGATACGAACGGCTGTTAAAGCCACGAAATGTGTTCAAGTCAAACCGGGACTGGACGAGTTATTTATTTATTTATTTATTTATTTACTTACTTACTTACTTTTTTTTTCGTACGGTGATGAGACTCTTAGCCGCAGTTAAACATTTGAACGGTGCAAACGTTTTAAAGAACACCGCACGTCGGAAAATTAGCACGTCCGTCCCTCTGTCTGTCCGTGAACGTTGACGTCAATCTTGAAAGTTGACGGATAACTTGTTTACGAGACGCATCGTCTGTGTGAACTGTACACAGAACCATTACAGCAACTCGGCTGGGAGTTATTGCTGAATCACTGTAAAGTCATGACCTCGCGCCGAGCCATTTCCACATATCAAGGTGTTCCTGTGAGGCTGGCGTAATCAGACGTGAATCTGGCAACCCGATCACTTTCTCTACCGATGGTATCTGAGCACTCGTGAAACACTGAGATAAGTGTGTGAGTGTAGCTGAGGATTATATAGAGAAAAATACATTTAAAAATAGTTTTTTTCTCTCATAACCGTGTGTCCTGGTTTGACTTGAACACACCGCTTTGTAATAAAAAGCATCTATCGAAACCCAGACGCCATGAAAGTGGGTCAGGTGCGTTCTGAGCGAGCGGTTCACATCCTGCACAGAGTTTTGCATCGTGCGGTTGGCAGCCCGCGCCACTGAACACATGCTGAAAATATGGAAATGTGACCTTAATGACTATGCAAATCCACATTCGGGCGAGGTGGAGAAGATCCTCACTCAGCCAGGCCTCCGAGCCTGACGGGAAACCGGTTCGAGCTGAGCGCTTCGAGAGATAAAGCCTTCACAGATGTCTCGGGCGATTTTAAGTCGCTGTGACAATAATCACATCATCTCAAGACCTGAGAAAGTTCGCCTGGTGGAGACCAGGTTAGCAGAGCGAGAGCGAGGACGAGCTCGTGTTACGTCACATTAGCGGGAGAACGTCTTCGGCTAACTATTTATCGATCCTCTTCCTCATACCTGAGCTGGCAGGCTGTAGGCACAAACGAGTACGGTATTAACACAGGGTGATTGCTCCAGAACTCGGTACTGAGCAGACACACACACACACGCACATACGTAAAGCCCTGCTGCAGTCCACACTCACAATGATGATGATGATGATGAAGAAGAATTCGGCTAATTCCAGTGCTGAGAAGAAGAAAATCTTTCTTTTCATGAATCTTTGCCAAAATGCTACCTGATGAGGAAGAGGCAGTTTGCACAACTCCTGCTATTTATATCCTGTGAATATTCAGGGACAAGGAGGAAGTGCGTGCATGCGCGCGCGCGTGTGTGTGTGTGTGTGCGCTACATGCACATTCGCAAAACAAGAGAAAGCAGTCATTTTCATGCTGGCAAACATTACAGAGAGACACTGAAGGAAAGATAAATACAACGAGTTTGGAAAAAAAAAAATTTAGACGAGAGGTAGGCGGAGACCCAAAAGAACCAGAGAGGTGTGTGAACAGATGTGTGTGAGTGCCTGAGGGAGGGTGTGTGGGGAAATAACACTTAAAAGTTACAGTATCCCGTTGATCACCAGCTGATTCCAGGACGATGTTATAACCAGCAATGTCGACGTTCACGCCGCCTGCACAGCCACTTATTACTGACTTATTACCACCGCAACTCCCATTACACGTTTATTACCCCTCATCATCGCTGTATAAGAGGTCAGAGGAGGCAGGCCTGAAGCACGAGGATGTTTAATCAGTCTCACAGACGCGCCATCACGCTCAGTTTAACCCAGCCAGAGCCAGACTACCCCGGGCCTCGCTCTGCAACATGCGGGGCGATTACAGTCATCCGTGTGATGTCAGAGAGAGAGAGAGAGAGAGAGAGAGAGAGAGAGAGGGAGTCAGAAAGGAAAGGGGAGAGAGAACAAGAACACGAGAGAGTGAGAAGAGACAGAAAGTAGGAGGGGAGAGAATGAGAGAGTGAGAGCGAAGAACGTGAGAGAGAGTCTGAAAGAAGAGGGTGAGAGAGGAGAAAGAGTGGAGTGTGCATGAGAGAGGGAGAGAGAGAGAAAGATAGAAAAAGGATGACAGAGGAAAGGACAGTGTCTGAGAGAAGAGCGTGAGACAGGAGAGAGAGAGAGAAAGAGAGAAGAGAGCATGAGATAAGAGTGAGACCGTGTCAGAAGAGAGAGAGGAGCATAAGGGAGTGCCTGAGTGAGGAGAGGATGATAAGGAGAGAGACAGGAAGTGTATTAAAGAGAAGCGAGAGACGGAAAAAGATCAAGTGTGTGAGAGGGGAGAGAGGAAAGTAGAGAGAAAGAAACAGTATGTGAGAGAAGAGAGACTGAGATGATGTAAGAGAGAGAGAGAAACAGAAAAGTGGAGAGGAGGACAGAGAATATGTGAATGAGAGCATGTGAAAGAGAAAAGAGTGAGACAGACGGCAAAAGAAAAGGATGGGTGAGAAGGGTATACAAAGAAACAGACAGAGTGAGAAATGAAAGAAAAATACAAAGTGAGTGAGACAGAGGAGGACAGGAGAAGAGAGACTGCATGACAAAAAGAGGAGGACGGAGAGAGAAACAGAGACAATGAATAGTGAGTACAGTTTTTCGTGCATGACTGTGGATTTCTGCAAACGCTCTGCAAAAGTGTTTTATCAGCAACTGCGGTTCAGTGCAGAAATCAAGATTATAACAAGAAAGGAAGGAAAGGAAGAGAACAAAGGAGAAAGAGAGAGAATGATGGACGTTCTCACAGTTGTTTCTTTAAACACACACCGAATGATGTGTAATAAATCAGGTGAGCCGTGTCCTTCATGAGGCGGCGTGACGGTGAAAAACGTACGAGAACCGAGTCAACCAACAACAGACCGGACCGAGCCGAACACGAGCAGTACCAGAACTTCCTGAGAAATGAGAGGACGTGCCGCACATCTCACCTACAGATCGGCTTTACAGCAACTTTAATTTCCCAACATTGCTACACACTATGCTCGTGATGTAAAGGGATCACCAGCACGGAAAACACTGTGCTCTTCATCATCATCATCATCATCATCTCCTCTCTGACGCAGCAACTTAGTGATAAGATACAGAAACCGGACCTGACAACCCTGAAACTAGGAAACTAAAATGATTTTGAAAAAGTGTGAAAAGTTTGAAACCTGTTCCACAAATGTATTTCTTTTAGGCAAAAAAAAAAAAAAGAGGAAAGAAAAAGTTTTACTTAGTTTTAAGAATCACCTAAATTCATAGAATCCTGCAGAATCCTGGATAAATCTGGGTACCGAATGTTCACTGCACGTTACCGGATGTTGGCCGCATGTTACCTGATGTTGGTCACACATAACCTGGATGCAGGCAGCGCGTCACAGGACGTGAGCTACGTTACTCTGCTTGTAGCCATACGGCACCGGATGCGGGCCGCTTGTTACTGGATGTTAGCAGGGCATGCATGATACTAATCACTCAGTGATGGGTCGTTCATGAACGATTCGCTCTATTTGAACGAATCTTTAAGGTGACTCAGAAGAACGAGCAGTATCAGAGAGTGATTAGTTTATTTTCTTTTTTCGTTTATTATAAAGCACTGCAAAACCTCCGTAGGTTATGTACAGGAAACAGAAATGAGTCATTACCTTTGAGTCTTCTGGTCCGAATCGTTCGTTCTTTTGTCACGTGACTCCCATAGACGCTATGAAGTGCAATAGATTCGAAAGAACGAACGACTCAGACTAGAGGATATGACGGTGAGCTGCTCATTCTGTTTATAACATATCCTGAGCTGCACTGTAATATTTTCACTACTGGAACTATAGCCAAAATTTGTGTATGTAGACGTGTTGGGGGTCTGTTTATTGAAAATGTAACGTTGTATTTTATTTCTGATCAAAAGAACGAAATGATCTAAATGACTCAAAAAAAAGATTCGTTCATTTTGATGAACGAGATTCAAAGAACCGAGTCACTAAAATGATCCAAAATTCCCATCACTAGTCACTGAATGTTTGCGCTGTTAAAAACTTACATCAGTGTATTTTATTTTTAACAAACACTCTCCATAAACCCCGACAGCGTCGCTCAGAGAGGAAGCACGTGTTTGCCTTCTTGCTCTTCTCTGACTGATTTATGTTTTATGTTACATGAGAGCTGTCTGGTGTGAGTGAGTTGCGAGGGTTAAAATGTGGCAAAAGCAGGAAAAAAAGAAAGAAAAAAAAAAGAGTCAAAACAGGAATTCTGGTTATAATTATTAACAGGAAGCAAACACACACAAACAAAGCGATTCGAGACATGAGGTAATACAGTGCATTACAATTAGGTGTAATGAAGTACTTCATTGATTTACACACGGGTTTTGTCCTTTTCACCTCGGAACGTGAGGCGATTTTATCTTTCCGTCTCTGCCGCCAGACGTGCCAAAGTCTTACACGTGCAGAATCATCATCATTTACGGTCTGTGCATGGAAAACTGCAGACTACAGACACATAACGCGCACAGAGCTATATAAAAAAAAAAAGTACTTCGTAGATGGAAATTTCTGTCCTCCACCTAAGCGGTCTTCACACGGCCTCGTTAGAAATGCTCGCACAAAGTCATTTTTGGTCTTTAGGGTCAAAAACAAGAAGCTGCACAATTCTTATCTATGATCGATTACAAAGTCGTTAGATGTGTAAGGAGCGAATAACTTGCAGCATACGACTCCAGGAAGTCATCTGCGATTGGACGGATCCCAATTGCATGGGGATTTTTTTTTTTTACATTTATTTTTATCGCCTACATAAGGCAGCAATCTATAGAGCAGGAAACTAGAAAGGTAAATGCATATGACAAACAAATATTCAAGCGCTCCGAGGGCCAACCCTGTTAGAGTAACTCAGGCATGCAGGCTGGGTAGAAAAACCGGTACAGGATCGTTGATCCGAGAAACACTTAGAGCTCTTGTACATCGATTCGTCTCGATGCAATTCAACACAGGATCTATATTTAAAGGTGCATTAGGTGCCATTATTGCCCATGTTCGCAAATCTCCACGGCTCAGAGCGCGGAGTCTATAAAATGTCTGACGGAAGGAATGTCCGAACATAAAGACCTAAACATCCGGGACTGGACGTGGCTTTTCCATAAGCTTTCTCAGCTCCTTAGTACACTTGCACCGAGGTCATGACTTAAATCAATCGTTTTTCAGACTTATTTTTTTCCAAATTAATCGTAGAAAACTGGGGACGAGAAAAAAAAAAATGTGTTATATGTACTATTCTATTAATTGATATTATATACCAGACATACATGAATATTGTATTGTGCAGAAATCTTAATCACCCGGTTATTTTCAGTACAAAGTTTCCTCAGAATTATTATTTTTTTTTTACATTAATAATTTTTTTTATTATTATTACGACTTTATTATTGAGTTAGTAGAAAAGCATTTCTGATTCTTAAACATTGTTTTTTCCTCCATAAAATTAAATGTTAGAGAGGAAAAAATTTGCATGCCAGAAAAGAAAGCAGCACATTACATAAGCGACCACTTGTCAGACAAATAAAAAAACCCAAAAAATCTGCCGGATTCTGCATGCAAAAAAGTAGCCGGTGCAACAGCCAGAAGAACTGTGTATGGGGTTGTGCAGGACGCCCGGTAAACTTGAACAGTAATTCATTTCCTTATAAAACTGCACAAACTCTACCTGAGACTAAAGGCTCCTCAAAGCGCCGTCGCACCAAATGCTGACTTTGTTTAATTGATCGCTGTTCACTGGGCTTTGTAGTTTTTTTTTTTTTTTTGCTCAAGACAACTTTGCTCTACATCACTTATTTGCATGTGCATAAGATTTTTGCACAGTCCTGCATGCATGCACACACTCACGTACACACACACACACACACACACACACACGCACGCACAGTAAAAAATGTGAAAATTAATAATGAACCCCCCTAAGAACATGTAATGCACATGCATGCAAAAAACATAAGTCAGTGATGATGAACGCAGTTATTGATTCTGAGTAAATAATGAAATAAACAGGTCTGTGAAACGTATCCAATTTCGATTACAGTTCTGGCTTTCGACAATTATGAAAACCAGATAATCGAGACGAAACAATGCCATGGTCTGTTTAACGATAACGATGATCTCATTTTGTGTTATACAGCCGTTTCCTTTGTATTCGCGCGCTTTCACTCCTCACACCAAAAAACCCAAATCTCACTTTCAGTCAGGTTGGGGCATTAATCAATTTATCTAACAGGTTTTTTTTTTTTTTTGGTTTTAAAACAAAATTATATATAGGAAAAGAAAAACTTAAATTATAAATATGTGAATATTTGTTTTTATGTTATATATATTGATATAATTTACTATAATATAATAATGCTACTAATATTATATTTTATTTATATGATCATACTATTTTTCTTTTCCTGAAGTGTGTATAGAAGATCAGGAAGTGCATGATGTTTCCATGTAAGCATGTTACATAATCGTGTTGACCAAAATAACTGATTACACATTTCATCATACAATCCAGCAGCCCTAGTAAATAATCACATACTTTTAATTGTTTACTTATTTTTTATAATACAATAAAAAAAAAATCATCATTTACTTTTCATGATTTAAATATTGTTTTAATGCAGACCAAATCTGATAGCTGAATTCTGAAAAACGTGTGTGTGTGTGTGTTTACGGGAAAACAGCAAATACCCAATATTTGTATTGCATATTCCAATTATCCGTATCCTGATTTCCTTCCGAAGTGGGAGTGGCCTAAATTAAACAGGATGTTTTTGTCTCCCTCTCGCTCTCTTCTTTTTTTAATTAAAGACATAATTTCCGACTAGCATCACTATCTAATACCAATGTTATTTACAGTATATGAACTCTCTCACCCTTTAATCACAATTTTTTTGTGTAACTTTACCTCACAGCGACCCTGGATAGGGTTCATAACTCAAGAGGATATCAGAGGATAATAAATAAATCACATTACATTACACTTACATGATGTTTCAGGTTAACACAGCTTGTTGCTCACTCTATATGATATATAAAACCTCAACCAGCCTGTTTACTTTTGGGAAATGTTGTGTGATTATTATAACATTTAACTATCATGAAAATAACGGATTAATCATTAATGACAAAAGACATTAATGACTTCCCTCTCGGGTAAGCCCAACTCTCGCTCATTCTCGCCCCTCAAGACTATATTAAATACATTTCATTATCGTTAACAATCATAAGGCATTGTTAAGCACAACAAGTGCGATCGCAAACTGAGTTTATTCCCTGTACTTGACAGTAGGCATGATTTTGATTCTGTCCTTACTAGAACTAGATGATACGAGGACCCATGTCTTATCCGCTATTATTGACCTATAAAAGCACAAAAAAAAAAAGGTACCCAAGTGAACTGCAAGTGTTGTATGATCCGCAAAACCTTCTTTAATCACAAGGTGCAGGTTGTTTGTTGGTGCTTTGTGTAATGAAAACTATAGCTGGCCGTGAAACTACTAATGATGTCATGCATTAGTTTGCCGTGTGCTCGCTCTCGTGCTCACAGGAAACTAAACACCTTGTACTTGTTCAACTATTTTGTTCCATCTTGCAAGAGAACCTTCCTAGCAAGAAAAAATAAATATCATGCATTTCATTATGCATATTTCCCCTCTCCCCCCCGTGTTACAGGTACATCATGACATCATACTTACTTCTTCGTGTGTGGGTGTTCATACAAGTAGTCTCAATGCCAGAAATTTAGATTAGGATCAAGTCTGAATTCATCAAATCTATCAGCCGTGTACGTGGGGTCATGTGACCAACGTTTTGTCAGAGTCTCAACAGCTGCACAGTTGTTTGGGTTCTTCCTCATTCTGGGTTTGTGCTCCAGGTGTGGTGTGTGAAGGACATTTCCCAGTTCCGATTTAGACATTTACACACACACACACACACACACACACACACACACACACACACACACACACACACACACACACACACGTGAGTTTCAGGGGCTGTTCTGCATTCATATTGCCAGGCTTGTATTGTAATATGGGTGCTATTCTTGTAGTATTTGCAAGAGCAGCGCAGGAAATAGAACACACAAACACACACACACAGAAGTACAGCATCACTGACCACAAAGCTGTGTGAGGAGCGGTGTGACGTTTCCTTTCCTTACACTCTCACACGTTATAATTAGAGCCGTTTCCCTGATCCTCCGCGTTTTATCGGGCAGATTAGACCGCAATGTCCATGTCTGATCTCCGTAAGCGAAAGTGTGTACGCTTTGTGTTTGTGTGTGTGTGCGCGCGGTCATGTTCTTGACCGATAGCTGAACAAAACCCTCAAGTGGCAGTATGGCCGGCCAGATGGAGGCAGCACGCCGATTTCTTGCCTCCCGACGTCGACTCACAAAGACGCCATTCTGCTGGAGACGCACGGACAAAAGCACAGAGCAGCTGCACACACTCACTCACTCATACACACACACACACACACACACACACACACACACACACACACACACACACACACACACACACACACACACACAGGAAGACGGGTTTTGGCTCTCGGCCACTATGGGATTCATTCTGCACACAGAATGCCGTTGTCTAAATACAACAATCACACACAGCTGGAAAACAGACATGAGTGACGACTCGTTAACAAGAACGAACGGAGATTAAAGCGCTACGAGTCTTTAATCTCCAACTCGTTAAGAAATAGTAGAGATCACATCTCAAGTTGAAATCGCCATGAGAAAAATAATGAGAAAAATTGGAGAGGAAAAACAAGAGAGATCACATCTCATGTTGAAATGACCTGATCAAAACGTGTGTGTGTGTGAAGATTTCTGAAATTGTTTAAAAATCAGGTCTAAGTGGAGAGCAGAAAGTCTGTCAGCCACAGTAAGCTAGTTTTCTGAGGAAACAATTGAAAAAAAAAAAAAGAAAAAAAAAAGAATGTTCTCGTGAGAATGACACTAATCATAGTATGTCGTAAACTGCTAGGTTAGCCGTTTTTCCGTTTCGATAAGAACTCCAAGACCTAAGCGCTGAGAAGAGAAAGAAGGAGAAATTCAGGACAAAAAAAAAAAAAAAAAAACCAGCAACACGGATAAATGCAAGAATTCACGCTATATGTGGTCAAGGAGCCGTGACGACACGGCTCTTCAAATAAGTTTTTAGGGAGCACATGGACTCACCAGGGATATCACGATATTATTCGATTTGTACAGCAAGTCCCCGACTTATGAACATTCCAGTTACAAATTTCTGCAGATATGAAGAGACTGCGGTTCTACGGACATTCATAAATGTCATGAAAGCACAAAAGTAACTCGAAAAAAATTTTTATTAAAAAAAATAATAAAATAGACCCTGCAGTGCACCAGATACCAATATTTACAACTATATACAATATTTTGTGTGTATGTGTGTGGGAAGGAGAAATGAGTCGGCCTCACCGGTTTCAATGAATCAGTCTGGAAGCACGATGATTGAAAATGTCCGTCCTGTAAAGCTGTCCTGAGTCCAATACAGTGAAAAACAGCTCTGAGACAAAATCCCGTCCAGGATTCGCCTCACGATTTTAAAGGCGCAGAGACGATACCGCTACGTTTGACATGCGAGATTTATCACCTCAGGCGCGATTATGGTTTTTATGTGGGAAAAGGGGTCAGAGACTTAGTCAAGTAGATCGCTATGCTTTGCATTGTATATTCGTGTCAAAGGTGTAGAAGGCTCACTTTGTCAGACTTAAGAACAAATCTGACTTATGAACATGTCCCCAGAACAAAAGTCATGCTGTTTAAGTGAGAAAACTAACGCTATAAGGAATGGGCTACGTTTAAGTACTCATCTTTAATCCAGTTTTAACTGGAGAACTTTTGAAAAAGTTGCCAGAGCTCAAATAATGTTAAAGATTTTAAAGACATTTACAAAAATCGTGATATTAATCGAAACAAGCTTAAGCAATGAATCCACCTGTTATTGTGTGATGTAATGTGGAATATCATCAATACCAATAAAGCGCCGACTCAGAGCATGCTCCAGCAACACAAAGCTCTACACGAAACGTTAGACTTATATTTCAGAGAGGCTGATTATTTATTTTATTTTTAATTTTTTATTTATGTCAAATTTGAGTGCAGAACCCAAAGTCAAACCTGATGTAGCTCCACCTACCTGGGTGGAGTCAAACAAAGAAACAAAGTGGGGGCGGAGCAAACTCATTAGGTGTGTTGATGTGCGAGACTGGGATTAGGTTGAGGGTTATTATAGCAGGTTCGACCGTTTGTTTTATTCTCCGTTCTCGGGTACGAAGCGGCACGAGGCAGTAGGAACCTAGCTGGTTTGTGAGACGCCATTAAACACGAGAGAAGAAGAGAGCGCTAACTTTCGTGCTAAGCTTAATATTATTGATATTTCAGAGGGGGGGGGGGGGGGGGGGGACTCACTGATCAAAATGAACCAGACTTTGGGGTCAAGTGTTCTCGGAAACGATCTCAGGGTCCTAATGTGAAAACTCACACATTCGCTCTCTCTCTATACTTAGTCTTGAGTTTTGCACCTGGAACATTAACTTTCAATCCAAAACAGTCGTTCCAGAGTCGCGGGTTTTAATCCTGATCTCAGTGTTCCTTTCTGGTTCTTCAGGTCTGCTCTTACATCGTAAAAACATGACACAGGCTATTCTAAGGTGTACTAGTGTTCGAAATAAATGTATCACAAATTATATATATATATATATAAAAACCTTTATCTCATATTTAAACATTTGCTCAATTACTGCTCTAAGCCCTCGTTCAGACTGACAGAGTGAAACTCTACCTGGTGTGTAAAGAGGTGTAACAGCCAGATCAGTATGATAGCACCACAACCACACTGAACAGATTTAAACACAAGCGGAGACTAAAAATAAATGCCCGGTATAAACAAAGCCTCAGATTTATTTCTTTTTCGCTCATAACTGCAATATTCTAGCGACTTCTCTAACCGCATCATCTCACCCTTATATAATACAAGACAGGATGGATGTTGTAGGACACGAAGGGATTTTCTAACCCTCTCTGGGGTTTTAAAGCATTTCAGACTGACACAAGTATTGATTTTAGTTCACACTGGACAGGAAGTGGGAAACGCATTCCTATACGAGCACTTTACTTAAAGATAAGATAAAGATAGAGAGACTTTATTGTCATTGTAGTGATGAAATGAAATTAGTTTGGCAGCTCTCGGAGACCAGCAACGAATCAGAAAAATGTAAGAATAAACAAATGATAATGAATCTTAAAAACATAATAAATATGACAATATAAATAATGGAATGTAGGTGAAGTTACCTGCGGGACGTCTAACACGTACACACACACACACACCCGACTTATAGTGCGTTTAAAAATAAAAATCCTGTTGCTTGCTACAAACAACATAAGATTTGAGATTTTATAAGAATCTTTATTGCAATATTGAGATTATTAATTACAGAGTGGGATATAAAAACAACAAAAACGAAAGGACTGATTTAAAAAATATATACATCAAGAGGTGAAAACATCAGATGAAAAGATACATTTTAAATGTTAAGTTAATTCTTTTGTGAAAAAAAAAGAAAAGAAAATGATTTTGGCTAGACTAGATTGAATGTAGGGTTAATTAATAATCTAATTATTGTTTTCATTGATTACCACTAGACTCAAATACTTAACATACTTTATAAAACTAAAACTGGACTTAAATGGCCAGACTTTAACATGAGTAAACAAAAATATTGTCAAAATATGATAAAAAACTAACAAGAACATTTATCCTGGGACTAAGACTAAAGTTTAAAATATCTGAAACTTAACACTCGGTGCTCGCTGAAGGAACCTGCTCGGCGTCTCGCATTCGTTTTAAGCGCCTTGCATGCCGAGACTGCGCTACGTTCTCAGGTAGGTCTGAAACTTTTATTAAATCGGTTGTTTTATGTTTCATAACTTTGACATCAAAAATAAAGACATTAAGTCAGGAGTAAAGGAAATATTAAGAGGCTAAGGTTTCCTGTGTGTGTCTCTCAAGGACCTGACATCTGAGGAGGAGGAGGAGGAGGAGGAGGAGAAGTAATATATTTGATATCCTGAGCAAAGACACCACGCCCACCCTTTTCTGAATCAATACATGAAGCCTGCACGACAACACAGAGGACGAAAATGTCACGCAAGCACACCAGGCACGTAATTAAACGCAACCGAAAGCAGCTAGAAAGAAATTCTACCGAGCCTGCTCGTAAGCCGGTGGGTGCAATTCGAGTCAAAGTCACCATAAAGCCACACCTTCAAAATAAAAAAGGACAGAACGAATGCATGGCATTTCAACATGCCGTATAAAAAAATGTGATCGTGGAAGGCTCATGGAGACGAATCTTCAGAAAAAAAATCAGCACTGCGCTGTGTTTAACAGTCAAAGGAAGCAATTAAGGGACACGGCGCTGAAAGAGTGTGTGACACCGTGCTCGTTAGAACCGTTATCTCAAACAAGAACGGAGAAGAAAAACGAGAATAGAGATGAAATGAACAGCAGATCATCATCATCGCTGTGTCACATCACATTAGACACTTTTTATTTTCATGTGACCCTCACGCACACGCTTTATAAGCAATTCAAAGTGTGTAAAAAAAAAACAACAACAACAAATTGAAATTCAAGGTTTGAAAATGGTTAACTTTTCAGAACAAGATGTTTTTTTTCCCACTTCATAACCTGAGCAACGTCTGGAAATCAAAGCACAACCACGGGTGGACAGGAGAGAGGGGGGGGGGGGGGGGGGGGGGAGTGTATATATTATAAATAAATATAATACAAGAAAACACATACGAGTGCCCCGCCTCACAAATGTTCGCCTTAAGAGCTGAAATCTTGCAAGAAATTTGACTCAACACACAAAGCATTTTCAGCATACGAGCGAAGAAACCGAGCCGAACGACGGATAAGTCACGTGTACGTCCGGGAGCCGTTCAAAACTCGTTCGCGTCAGTGGAAAGTCAAGCGAAACATCTTTACATTTTTAACATTCAAGGGAGATAACTTTCAGTTTTGTTTTTAAAGCAGCCGGTGCCAAGAGGAATCATAAATTAAACTTAACTGAGGTTTAACGTCTATTTATTTTATATTTTACTTTTTATAGGATTAAACCTCTCTCTCTCACTACAGTGACGCTAAACACCGAGAAATCATACTCACCCCTCTGTAACGTATACGTGATAAATACACCCTGATTATTTTGCAAATTCGACGTTTCTTCGGGAAAGAAGCAACACTGTTGCCATGTTTACAAGGTGACGTTCAGATCTGCTACTTTTCCGTGCAAGATTGCATAAAAACTATTCGTAGCTTAATATACCTTTTCTGTTCATCATTTTATGAGCGTGATTAATAAATAAATGTAAAAAAATATATATAATAAATAAATAAATAAATATACTGTATAAAAAAAATTCTCAGAGGCAGAGTGAGGCGACATTTTTACAGCCGGGATTTTCTTTGTACTAGTATTCGTCATATGAATAATAAAAGAAAAAATTATATTATGATGATAAAGAATGAGGGGGTTCCTCCTGGTTGCCATGGTTTCCACATTATTCCGCGAATCAGGGTTACGATAGCTGAAGAGTCAAGGAGAGCCGCAATCACCTGCTAAAATCCGATTCCTAGTGGAGCGACAAATCCGGCTTGAGCCGTGCGAAAGAAGAAAAAAAAAAATCAATAACGGTTTAAACGATCAGCTTCGGTGTCTTAGGACTTGTCTTAAAATCTCTTCCTAAGCTGTACTAGCGTAAAAAAACAAAAACATGCATGAATACGAACTTCTCGCTCCACTTTTACAGCACGATCAGCGAGAGAAACACAACTCGACTCCTGAAAGCCTTAGAGTTTGTGTACCGTTTAATCATCATCATGTCCAACGAGAGGAGAGAGAGCGGGACAAAAGATCAACCTCTTTACGCTGCATAAAAAGTGCGCAGGTCACTCTTCTCTTACTTCTTTTCCTTTTTCTAATTCGAGACGATCGAGTCCGTTGAGTCATCATGATCTCATATTGCTGGTAAGTCAAACCTGTCTTAAAGGAAGTCCCAGAACTCATGACGACACACACACACACACACGCACTTAAGGCATTCAGGAAGCCTGAGAGGTGTAAACACTCGAGGAGTAAATAAATAAATAAAGCACCACTGCAGCGCTCTCTCTTTAAGCACGGTTTATTTCCACCATCACAAGCACTAGGTCAATAATGTAAAGACAACTCATTAGCCAAGTGCACCAGATAAAGCCTGCACGAATGAATCAGACACCACATACGGCTCCGTCACATGTCGCCGTCTCGCTCATCGGATCCCTACCAAAGTCTTCGGTGCCAAACAGTCAGATTAGCCCAGTTTCAGTCCTGGTCATCCTTCTCGCTTCATTTCATTTCAGCTTCGCTAGCCAAAAAAAGCCTCTCGCCTGCTCCTCTACCGAAGGTTTTACAAATCTGTGTAAGCGTGTTGAACAACAAGGACATGAAGTTACGATGTTCTGACCCGGAGATCCGTTTACGCCGTGACGGAGACCTGAGTGCAACAAGATGTAAGGGTGTCTCGAATGTACTGAGCACCACAAACTCGTAAAACAAAAAAACAAAAACAAACTCATAATCCAGAGAATTAACACGCGCATGCAACAATTGGATTGTATCTGCCGTTCCACACACACACACAGCCACACCTCAGCTGTCAAACGGCCCTGGTGTGATCCTGGGTACTGTCACAGCACCACTTTGACACCTTTAACCATCAGCTTTATCTAATCTCAAATGCAAACGCAAAGTAGATCTGAAACCGAGTGCATGCATGACAACAATGCTACGGACAATAGTTAATAGTGTTACACACACAGTATATACATACATCAATATATACACACACAGATTGTCAAAAAATGTATACACACTTCAGGAAAAGAAAAAAAATTGTAAGATGTACATTACATTAATAGAATATTAATAAATCCATCATCTTATACATATCAGTATATAACACATAGCAACAAATTTACTATTAAAATATTGATATTTATAGGTTTTTCTTTTCCTGAAGTGTGTATACATTTTTTTTGGTTGACTCTGCATATACAAATAAATGCAGAAACACAAGTTATATTACTGCATACATCATTGCACAAACAAAAACTCACTTTTTACTGTAAATATATATATATATATATATATATATATATATATATATACACACACACACACACACACATACACACACACACACACACACACAGAGATTGCATGCATGCAACTTATTTATGCATGAAATTTAGATATGAATACACACACATTATGTGCAGTGCATGTATGAGAACAGTACATATTACAGGTAATACAGTATTACACACAAACATTATGTATATATAAAGTTATCAGATTGCATCTCTCTCTATATATAAATAATGCAAGCAGCTATTATCATCATGCATCATATACTAAGACATTTCCTAGACATGTCCATATGACGCATGTATTTGTATTTAAGTATATATGTATATATATGTATATATATAGAGAGAAAAAGATTTACTGTTGATGAACAGAACTGTATATTCTGTGCATCTCTGGTGTTAGCTTAGCACGCTGCTAAAACAGGACCGTACTAAGCTTTCTGATTAAACCTGCTAAATAAATGGCGTTAAAAATGTTTAACCACCAACCCCTCATGGTGATAAATCACTAATAAATGAGTATAAAGGTGTGAAATCAGGCGTTTTTCAGTCTGCAGAAGCTACAGCGCCCTGACACGGCAGTCCGAGCTAATTACCGCTAATAACCGCCCGCTCTCTCTCTCACCGTGCTGTTGAGCCGCTGGTCTTGTCGCCTCTCCCCCGACTCTGAGACGCTCTCACTGGGCCTGGGTCCTGTGTGTAACTCGCTGTATCATGCGGCCGAAGCTCGGCACGCGGCGCTCAGACACAAACACGGAACTCACTGTGATTGCTGCTGCTGCTGCTGCTGCTCGCGCGCGCACTCAGCCAGGCCTGCAGAAGAGGAAATGGGCTCCGCGTGATGCGCATGCGCGGTAAGCTCAGACGCGCGGCCAGCGAGAACGCCTCACAGGACGCATGCGCGCGGTCGCTCCCTCACAATCCGGTCAGCCGGCCGTTCACAATGTATAACTAAATTAAACGTATGTCTATGTAATAAGAATATTTGTATAAAACGTTTGTTTATTCATTCATTTTTTTCATTTATTTGTTGGTTATTTATTTGAAAATTACGTCTCCTCCACCTGGCATTGCTGATAACTGGTTACCGCGCGCCCCCGTGTGGACAAATTAGTTTATTACGCTTCGCACTTCAAGCAAATGAAAGAATGATTAATTAATTCATCTTCTACATCCATCTATCCACACTCATTCTGGGATCAATAAAATATCTATCTATCTATCTACCTATTCACACACTGCGGCAATTTGAGAACACCAGTTTGCCTAATCTGCTTGTTTTTGCACTGTGAGAGGAAACCAAGGTACATGTAGGAAGTCCACCAAGCACAGGGAGAACATGCAAACTCCGTGCACACAAACTCGAGGTGGGAATCGAACCCGGACCCTGGAGGTGCAAGACCACCGTGCCACCATCTTCTATATCGCTTGTACTGTCCAGGGTTGCAGGTGTCTCTCCCAGAATACTATGCGCATGAAGCAGGGGTACACGGTGAATAGAAGCCCAATCCAGGGCACGCGCACACACACACACACACACACACACACACACACACACACACACACACACACTGCATGATTTTGGACTGTAGAAGGAAACCAGAGTACCCGGAGGAAACCCACCTAGCGAGGGGAGAACATGCATGAAATTCCATGGACACAGACCCCGAGGCGGGAATCAAACCCTCGATTTTGGTTTGTAAATGGATATGTAAGTGTGTGCTTGGTGTCCTCTTGGCATCTTTTTAAACCTGAACTCTATGTAGCGTCATGTGTATGTGTGTGTGTGTGTGTGTGTACACATGCAAATGCTTTGTCTCAAAAATATACTAGAAGAAGTGCTTAAAAATTGACCCTGTATGAATGGAGGCTTGCACTGATGAGTCCGGCGTCCTGGGTTGAATTCCAGAGTGTCCCTGGGTGTTTATGTCTTTCTGGGACTGGCTCTGGATTCACTGCAACTTGACCCATAATTAAGTGCAGGACACACAAGTCATTTTTGTTCGTTTGTATGTGGAACTGTGGATAATTTTTTTGCATTTTTGCTTATCACTGTCCTTTATTTAATCCTTAATACAATAAAAAAATAACAAAATTATGGGTGGCGTGGTGAAGTAGTGGTTAGCATTGTGGCCTTGCACCTCCAAAGTCGAGGGTTCGATTCCTACCATGGGTCTGTGTGCTTGGTGGGTTTCCTCCAGGGACTCTGGTTTCCTCCTGCTATCCAGAGGCATGCAGCCAAATTAATTGTAGTGTGTGTGTGTGTGTGTGTGTGTGTGTGTGTGTCCTCTGCAAGGGATTGACAGCATGTACAAGACAGGGTGTACCTCACCTTGTGCCCGAAGTCTCCTGGGATAGACTCCAGGCTTCCTACACGTCTGTACAGGAAAATGCATTTTGAAAATGAATGAGAAAAACACAACTTTTAGGATCTAGAAAATGATTTATGTCACATATCCTTAATTAAATAATTAATTAACTAATAGTTAATTGTCTGTCTATTTAACCCCTTTTATTTTCCTATTTTTCTTACTTTCATCTTATGCTCGTTTTTTCTTTTTTTTCTTGTTATTTTTTGTATTTTAGTAGCCAAGCTGACTCTGTACATCACTTCGGTCAATGAAAGTTGTTTTTGAATCGCAGATCATTCGCTTTGACTTGACTTGACCAGCAGGGAGCGTAAGCAGATCACTGGAACTAAGTGGAACTAAGTGAGACTTAGCGATCTCCTGAGCAGAGACGTCAGATCACACTTCATTAGTATTACTCCCTGCATCTGGCACCAAGTGTAAAACAATAAACAGAAGAAAGCTGATACGCAAACCTTAATCATCTGAAACCTCTGCTTTTGGAGAAAAATCTCATTTGTGTTTGATACTCAGATTATGTGAGTGTGTGTGGCCCTCGATTCTCACAATGCTGTCTAAGACAATGAGTGCTTATTAATGAGGATGGATGGACTGCGTAAGGTTGCCCCACATGCTCTTTGGGTTTCAGCTTGCAGTGTATGCAGACACAAAGCCTATTTTACAGCTCTGACACACACAGACACACAGCTCAGTTCTGCGTACTCACATCCACAGACCTGGACCAGGTTTAATTAAAGTGATTGCAACTGAGATAGAAAATCTGAGTTAAATACTTTAGCAGTGGCTCTTTGATGTCTCTTTTTTTGGCAAACACATTGTTTTGTCTTCCAAAAAATTATACTGCTCCAAGAAGTTGAATCAAGTGAATAAGAGTGAAAAATTACATTTTGCATAATTGTTGTATAACAAAAGTTTTGAGCTCCATTCAGGACATGTACTGCACATGCACGCACGCACGCACGCACGCACACACACACACACACACACACACACACACACACACACACACACACACACACACACACACACACACACACACGTGCACCCCCCCCCATCAGCACTCACACACACACACACACACACACACACACACACACACACGTGCACCCCCCCCCATCAGCACTCACACACACACACACACACACACACACACACACACAATGCACATACATGCACCCATGCACGTGCACAAAGAGAGACAGAGAGAGCAGAAATGGCGCAACAATGAAAAAAAGAAAGAATTAAATTTTTTATTTTTGTATGCAAAAGTTTAGGCAATTAAATTAATTGATTAAATGCCTCGGTGCCTATAAGTATGTGTAATCTGATGAATGTATTCATTTGAAATATGATAAAACCTCTGACTGTGAAAGGAATATGATAAAGTGCTTTAAAGCGCCTCTAGGATGCCTCTGTCTATGAAAGAAGATGATGAAGTGCCCCTGGGGTGCCCTTACACTAGAGAACGTGATGCCCTATAGGTTTCCCTTCCAATGAAAAAAATGTGATCTAGAATCACAAAGAGTGAATCTACAGTACATAAGAAGAAATATGTTGAGGTGCTCCAATAGTGGATAAAATGTGATGAAATGCCCCAGTGGCTGCCCTTTAGTGCCTTGTAGGTTGCAAGTTTTTATATGAATGATAAGGGTCCTCTGGAGTGCCTCTGTGTATGATAAAATATTATTAAATGTCCTCCATGTTGTGCTTACAGTGGGGAAGGTTGAAGTATTGAAGTGCCCTGTAGGGTGTCTATGTATGATAAAACATGATAAAATGCCCTTTATGGTCCCTCTATGTATAAAAAAAAAAGATGATTTTTAGGGTCTTTTAGTGTTCCCTCTTTTGCAAGAAAATGCACTGCAAATGAAAATGGTTCTATGTATGAAACCATATGAAGAAGTGCACCTATGGGTGTTATTTTTTAACGGAGAAAGTGTCACGAAATGCCCCTTTAAGGAATGAGGCTTTAAGGATGCATAAGATCATAGAAATTAATCACCCTAGCCCTCTAGGGTGCACCTAATTATGAATAAATAGGAGAGTGGAAAAAGTATGATGAGGTGCCCTAGTGGCTGACCTTCCAGTGTAGAACATGAAATGCAGTGCCCTGTAGGCTGCCCTTCATGCAAGAAAATGAAATCTAGTGCCCTCTAGGGGCAAAGAAATGAGTTACATTAATGTCACTCTAATGTATCATGTGTCTAATGTCAGCTGTATCTTCATAATGTACAGTCAGTATTTGTGATACTTACATGATGCTATTTTAACAAATAAATAACATTTTAATATATGAGGCTGTGCCAAAAAATGATATACAGTCATATTAAAGTCATATTAAAAAATATTAAAGTCATATAAATTTTTTTTTTTAAAAACCCTCTTCCCAGTTGTGTTAGACTAATCGCACTTAGTTATTGACCTAGTTAACCCAGTGTAAGTCTCTATCCAGTAATGTAAACTTTAAAGCACTTTTTGTAAGTCGCTCTGGATAAGAGCGTCTGCCAAATGCCTAAATGTAAAGCTTCTGTCGCTCTTATCGGCGCTTTCCTTTCAATGCTACAGTCACTGAAGATGTGTTACATCAGGTTACTTGTAACTGTGGTGGGAGCAAACATGGATGCCTCACTTTTTATTTGCACAAATGAAGAGCAACGTGCAGTGATTTGTGGTCCGAGGGTGTACCTGGTGCCGAAACAACACACAGAAGAGCGTAAACAGAAGCGTTTGCAAACAAAATCTCTAGCGATCTGTACTCTAAGGAAGGTGAAAGTTTCCTAAAGAGAATCATTACTGGTGATGAGACACGGATTCATCACTACGAGCCTGAGAGTAAACGGCAGAGTACGGAGCGGAGACATCCTCAATCAATGATCGAGAAAAAGATCAAAAGTCAACCATCAGCTGGAAAATTCATCAACTCTTACAGTTTTCTGGGATTCTAGTCTCACGGGCCAAACGTATTGGAACAGCATCAGGGAAAAAGGTTCAACAATCAACAGCGCTCGTTACAGTGAGACGCTTATTGAAGAGCTGAAGACTAAACTTTGTCATCTTGCATGACGATGCACATCTGCACACTTCTGCCCATAAAAATTGGTTTTAAGGTGTTAAAGCATCTCCCTATAATTCTGCTCTCGCTCCATCAGACTTTGACCGGTTTGGTTCCCTGGAAGCAGCCGTACACTGATGAAGATTCAGTTCTGGTGAACAAGGGGAAGACAGCAGTGCATTCGTGGATCACAGACAGCTCAGCCTCAAGCATTTTTTGGAAAGGGAATACGAAAGCTTGTGGACAAGTTGGACAATCTGTGTACTTCAAAGTGTATTGAAAAATAATGATGTCGAAAAATATGATGTATTTGTCTTTTCTAAAAATTCTTTCTGTGCTAAATCTCTGACATGCACAGACTTCGGCTAGGTCGATGTAGGTCATGCATGGAGTATCATTTCATCCAGGCCTTCTTCTCAAATCACACATCAGCTTGGCGGATCTGCACCTTGGCGCATCATTTCACACTCGTGTTCCACTCAGCCGTGAAGAGCTTCCCAAAAGGACGGATGAGCAGGTGTGTGAAACTTGAGCTCCATTAAAAGAACGAGGACAGGAGGAAGCAAAGAACGATCGTTTAAAGAAAAAAAAATAAAAAGAGAGATACTGGAACATGGCAAAAATAAAAAATAAAAAAAATCCTGAAAGGGAGAGGACAGGAGACTGGGACAAATAAGACGAAAGGAAAAGACAGTTCTGAATAGAGACGGAGAGATAGAAGGGGCAAGGGGACGTGTAGGGAGACAGAGAGGTACAGTCGAGAGGGAGATGGAGCGATAGTAAGAGATATCGCAGCAAGGCAGATCAGTAGACAAAGAGTGTCTGAGCGAGCCAGACAGACAGAAAAAATAGGAGTAGAGGTGAAACAGAGAGAGAGAGAGAGAGAGAGAGAGAGAGAGAGAGGTCAGACTCAGTACAGATGGTTTATCTCTCTCCCGGCCGTATCTCAGTCTCATTCTCCTGCACTAAGTATGGCAATATATCACAATCTTCCAATTCTCTCTCTCGCACACACTCACACTCACACGCACACACACATACACACACACACGCAAGGTGATAAGCTCTCCACCGTGTCGTGCAATCTTGCAATGACATAAACAGACCAGACCAGAACAGAGCTGCACTTTGGACTTAATTGCATTTCGTCCATCCTGCCTGCTGCGTTAGTAAACAGCACCAACTCCCAGCTCATTCATTAACCCACTATCTCACACACACACACACACACACACACACACACACACACACACACACACACACACACACACACACACACACACACACACACACACACACACACACACACATTCACTCTCAGGGTGGTGTGTGTGGGTGTGTGTGTACCATATGCACGAACACCTGAACATACACTCGCACATACACATACATACTGTACACTGCTCTTGCCTACACACACCCACGAACATACACACACACACACACACACTCCACACTCCACACGCAATGCTGAACCTGCTCGACAGGGTAATGTTCGGTAAAATAAACTGTGCTGGAAGCCGTTCTTCAGGCACCGCAACAAAGAGAGAGAGAGAGAGAAAATGTGTGTGTGTGTGTGTGTGTGTGTGTGTGTGTGTGTGTGTGTGTGTGTGTGTGTGTGAGAGAGAGAGAGAGAAAGTCAATCAAAAGAAGTTTCAATTTAATCAAGATAATTAGACCCATAAGATTGGCAGCCATGAAATTAATATTCCATGTGTGTGTGTGTGTGTGTGTGTGTGTGTGTGTGTGCGTGTGTGTGTGTGTGTGTGTGTGTGTGTGCAGTATATTACTGTGCAAAGGTCTTGCAAGTAACTGCTGCACAGCAAGGATGTCTGTCAAAAACAGCTTCTACAGTCCAAAAATACAAAAAAAAAAAAAATCAATAAACAGTAATTACTGGAACAAAGTCAATGTAAACAGTACAAAAAGGTTTTAGTCTCAGGTACAACTTGTGCAGTTTTTATAAAGAAATGAGCTGCTTAGTTTTACTGAACATGCTGCAGAACCTGGCACAGTCCTCAGGCTTTCTTTTTGTCTGAAAAGTGCTCTTTTACATAATATGCTGTTTTATTCTCTGGCCTACTTTCCTTTATTATTATTATTATTATTATTATTATTATTATTATTATTATTATTAATAATAATTTATTTTTATTAAGAATTTATTTTTACTATAATACTGGAAGGTTGAGAAACTGTAGGAATTTGAACTAGAAAAAAAACTAAACAAAAGAGTATACAGAAACAAATGTTTTTTTGAAAACGGTTGCTATGATGTTGCTGGGCAGTTGCTGCCTCATTCCAGGTGATTGCTAGGATACCAGGTATGGGTCAATACTTGGTAGAACGACCTCAGTCTGCAATTTACGGCTGTAAATCTTCAGGGATATTTCCCTATCAGCTTCGCACATCTGGATCCAGATAGTATCCATATTCTTCCGGGAAAACTGCTCGACAGATTGTATTGTGATTTTATAGTAAGCAACTGTCAAGCTTACATATTCTCAGTAGTACTACTGTACCTTCTGGGTTTTAACTCAATTATTATTATAATGTTTTGGATTAAAAAATTTGCATGGTAGATTTGGCAACATTTTTAATTCTCCTAGGATTGCTCCGTCCTTGAGTTTATTTATTAATGTTGCTCTGTGTGATGTTGAAGCTGACCGCGAGGTTAAAGTTGATTATGAGGTTTCTCCATATGATGTTCAGGATATAAATTTAATAATCAAACCTTGATTGATATTTTTGGAGATTTTTTACCTAGACCTGTTTTGATAGCAGCCTGGTGCCTTCTAGGAACAAGGTTACTTTATATCATTTGACCTCTTAATTGCACAGAGATGAGCCATAGATTAGCACCATAAAACATCCTCCATGGTAGATCTTATGGTACAGAACTTAACAGAACATCAGAACCTAGCATGGAGACATGGTCCGCCAAGATAGTTGAGGAAGAACTCAAGTTCTGCTGACACAGATCTCTGACCTCAAGACCTTTGTCATGATTTGAAATGGATTCCCAAAGTTATGCTCCAAAATTTGATGGAAAGCCCTCTTTGAACAGAAGAGTAGAGATTATTTTAACAGCAATATAAAATGAATCTTGGAGGTTCAACAGGAACATTGCAAGCATGGTAGTCACATTTGGCGATATTCTGTATCTTCTGGAGATTTGTACATAACCATGTGATGACACTGTCTATAGATTAAAAAAGAAACGCATGGGAAGCACTAAAGCTAATTGTCCCATTACCATCAGAGTGGTTCAACTTGAAAATCATTGCTTAAGAAAGCTTGATGGATCTGTCAAGAGTTCCTAGAAAGCAGGAGCAGTGAGATAAGAGGTTCAGTGAGATGAAAGGTTCAAAGGATGACTCAAATCCTATGACCTATTGTTCGTATCATGTTTACAATAACTTTTCTGATGTATTGAATGATGTAGGATTATGCTAATGACATGTCAACTGTGGTCCTGGAGGAACCAATATTTATAAATTTGAGTGTTTTCTCACCTCCTAACATGCCTGACCTTTTTTTTTTCTGACTTGAATTGAATTGAATTTCTACAGGACATAGGGTTCTTCCCGGACCGAGGTTGGGCACCGCCGTACTAGAGCAACGTGAAATAATTTTTTTTTTTTTAAATGACCAGGAAAATACCATGCATAATCAGATAAAATCACAAAATGTTCGCTGCCCAGATCACTTGAGAACCCAGTCCAAGGCAACAACTGAGCAGTCGAGGGTTAAGAGGGCTGGGGCTTTGATCTCACCGAAATGTGGCACAGAGTCTTCACCATGTGACCACATGTAATTTCCATTCAGATTGTGTTTACACACTAATGACGAGCATGATGATTATAATCATCATTACACAGTAGTACCACAGCCATCTTATACCACAGGACACAAAAGTTTCAAAAGTCTGAACACCTGTTCCTTTGTAAGCAGATTTTAATGCTTCCTTGCACAAATTATTCCAGAACATATACACAGAGTGTTTTTTTGATTGCTTAAAACTGCACGCTTTTCTAAATGCCTGCATCAGCCAGTATACCTTAAATAATACTAATTTAAAAAGAAAATGGTTTACAAAAATGTAATAATAGAATATGAAATGCCACAATATTAGTGACTCGAAATAAAATTCTACATGACTGTTAGAAGGATAGAACTAATGCTAGTGACATGATGCATTAAGAATGACAAATAGTCAAAGGATGTTTATGGTGATGCATGAATCATGTGTTTATTGCACAATTTATATCCAACTATATTAATGGGTTATATTTTTTATTTTCCCCAAAACAGCCTTGCTATCCATAGCCATAATAATTGCGGACCAATGATATCCCAGCAGGGATTTTTGGTTTGTCGAAATGTTGTGGTGATGTTAATTTGACAATGTTATAGACGCTGGAACATGGTTAGTTTTTGACAGTTAGAATTACTTCGATTAAATGACACCAGAATAATGTTGACTGTATGACGATAAGATAATGTTGATCAAATGCCCTCTAACATAAAGTTAAAAAAAAAATACTTTGAAACAATATTTATACCAAAGCGATGGCCTCAAACCTCAATTGCTGCAACAAGAGCAACAATTGGACCACTAGGGAACATGCTGTTGAAACTATTAAAGGCATGAACCTAATAACAAACAGCACCACAATAATAATAATAATAATAATAATAAGAAGAAGAAGAAGAAGAAGACAATAGCAATTTACTGAATTACAAAATAACAAACAGCACCACAATAATAATAATAATAATAATAATAATAATAAGAAGAAGAAGACAATAGCAATTTACTGAATTACAAAATAACAAACAGCACCACAATAATAATAATAATAATAATAATAATAATAAGAAGAAGAAGACAATAGCAATTTACTGAATTACATTGCAACGCTAAGACCCTGTGTGTGGGAAGCTGTTGTCTTGTCTTCGATCTGAATTCTAAACCCTTTTAGAAATTTGAGTGACCGTGGATGTTTTTCGGATATTGTGCGAATGTCATTCAAACTTACAAAAACAACATCACCCTAACAGGACTTTATTACATTATTACAGTCATCCAATGTTATCCTTCCTGCTGGGTTCACCCGTCCATCAATACACTCTGAGCTGTCAAGATTATTATTCCACAGTTTACTCATTTGTCTAATTTCAGAGCTCTTGTTCCTCAGCATGCTTTTCTTTTTTTTTCTTTTTCTTTTTTTTTGTAGATTGCATGCAATATCACGAGCGCATAATTTTGACATTGCATGCCTTTTAAAATGAAGAATAAAGCACACCTTAAACTTAAATAAGACATAAATAATAATACTAATCTGAACATACAGTATCCACAAAGCATTTTGTAGTAAATCTGAATCACAGCCTACCAGCTGAGAGCTACAGAGCTACTTGTATTTATTAGCTGAGTCAGGTGTGGCTGAGGAGGAACATTCATGTGGCAGTGCAGGGCCAGATTTTCACAGCAGATCTGCAGAGCATGCAGGTAGGGACTGGGACATGTGCAGTACATCATTACATGAGTCACTCTGTGTGCTACTGGCAGCGAGTCATCGGAAGCTGTTCGTGTTGCGCAAACAAAGGAGATGCACTCTGTACACGTTTACAGCATGCCAAATAATTTCGCCGTCGATCCAGTCATCTCATGTTCCTTTTTTCGCAGATCATGTAAACGCCGTGCTTATCGGAAGGCTGTTAAAGGAATAATGAGAAGCTGTTTATATTCAAGCTTTATCTCGCATAGAATCTAATTCTTAGCCTGCACGTTCTCACACATTCTATTTAAGGATTATAAACTTATTGCAAAACATGCAACAATGTTTGCATATGCAATATAAAATAGTGCAATAACCACAATTGTTGTCGATTAGTTAAATTACTGTAGGTGTGCTACAAGCTGAGAAAGCACTAAAATGTGCAGGGCAATGGTCCTGAAATTGAAAAAAAAAAAGAATATCAATGTTATGTGTGTGTGCAAAAGCAATACCTAAACTCTCTGTGTGCTATATGTATACAGATATGGGCAAGGTTTATGATACATTGTATGCTCCAAAATACGACAAACTATAATTCTGCTAATGATAGAAAAGTGGATTTCAAGATTCCTAGCCATTTGTCTCTTGGACAGTCCTCCCTCAACAATGCAAAAAAAAAAAAGGAAATAAATAGTAATTATAATAATGGCAACAACTCTTAGTGCACACATTTAATCATAAAACTGTTGGTGTCTATGTCTTGTATGTTCATGAAGTGTTGCACTTTACATTATATCTACTAATCTACTTACTGCTTAATGGGCATATGCACATCTGTGCAGGTTGCACGCATTCACTGCTTTTGGGTGTGTATTGTATCGGTGCTGTGCAAACCTGCATTGAAAGTACAAATAAGTACATCTATGAGAATGCAAATCAGACACTGTGAGAATACATCTTTGTGGGTGTGTGAATGTGAATAATGAGTGTGTGTGTGTGTGTGTGTGTGAGAGAGAGAGAGAGTAGTTGTTTATGTAAAGGCAGGCGCAGTGTGTGCTCAGTAATTATAGAGTAGGACAGGATGAGGATTAGTGTTGGCAGCTAGTGAGGCTAAGACGGTACACACTGCAGACTTCCTGCTTTTAACTCAGTTCACCTATTTACTCCATTGCCCATTTCCCTTCGATTCTCTTTCTGCCTTTTCCGCTCATAAAGACATTTCAGTGCAATATAAAACCTTACGTTTATTTAAAAATGCATTTGATGCTTGATATTTAATTCTTGCATGTAGTAGTGCTTTTTAATCACAATAATCCATGTCGCCTTAGGGTAGTCACGGTCTTCTTTTCTTGCTTGGGTTTTTCTTTCAAGACTCTCTCAAACGTCCATGCATTATGATAAAGGAAACATAAGTGGGTGATATGCTAGTTCTGTGCTATGCCATATAGCATATGCTGTGGGTTAGCACAACAAAACAGTTGCTATGTTGGAAGTATGGGCAAAATAATCCATGCAATGTTCTTTGTCTCGCCCTAGTTTTTTAATAATAATAAAAAAAATTATTATTAAACATAAAATGTTAGCTGTTAACTATGCATTGGTTAGGGGTGTGTGTTTTAACTTTTTTTTTGCAACTCCTGGCTGGCTCACCATAAGTATGCTATGGATTAACAGATAAAATCCCAGCAAATTTATCTCCACTGCACGAAGCTCTTTTACGTTAAGTTAGATTTAGGCTTTATTGATCACATATGCATTACTGCACAGTGAAATTCTTTAATCTTTGAAAATCACAGATTCTTGTTAGTAGACTGAGGTCAGAGCGCAGGTCAGCCATTATACAGCGCCCCTGGAGCAGACAGGGTTATTGACCAGAACTAGAATTAAATAGCTCTAAAATAAACAAGAAGTAAACTCAACATGACCTGGTGATTTTTGAACTTAGGACTCCTATGCTTACTAGGAACTGGATCCAGAATTGACTTAAAACAAAACCAGTCACTACAAAATTGGATGCAGGCTTTTGCTTCAGCATGGCATACAGGGGAACGCTGTGACATTTAGCTGGTTGAATAGTAAAATAAAACAATAGGGGAAAAAAAATAACTTTGCTTTCATGGTGTATTTGAAGTATGGCAACATCACAACCTGCAGCGGTGTGAAGTGTGGCAATGATCCTGGCTAGTTCACCGAGTTTAGCTTGATTGCCAATATGCCAACTTCTCTAAATTAGTACTGATCGAAAAAGTTTTATTTGTATTATTTCCTCTATTCATCCAGGACAGATATCCGTTGCATGAGTGCCTTTTTAATCTAAAGTGTCATCTGTACTGTATACAGATTTTCTTTTTCTTTTCTTGCACCTTGTTTTTATTCTATAATCCTGGCTGTCTTACCAGCTTGAGCTATCTCACCAGTTTGCACTTTTGTTACCCTTCATATGGAGTCAGGTATTAAGGTTAGTTGTGTACTTTGGCCAGTAGAGTGGAGTAGGTGAAACGTTTTGAATCTTCAGTTTCGGCAAAACAAACAAACAAACAAACAAACAAACAAACAAACAAACAAACAAACAAACAAACAAACACCTTATTTAAAAAACATGTTTTTTCTCCCCCTCGTAAAATAATTTTTACTTATGTCAAAATGAGGCTGAGGGCTTCCACTTTCTTACTCAGTCATGCAATACTTATTTAAATAATATGAAAACAGGATTCCTAGGTTTTTTTTTTTCCCAAGACGCTCCTCATGAACAGACTCACACTGGCCATATTTCAGCAACCGGTGATACAATAATACAATAATACACTTAGTAATATTGTATCATTACTGCATACAATTAACACAAAGATGAAAAGTAAATGCTGTTGGGATTATTAAGGGAGCATAGACATCTGGACTATATTAGTACCTGTCTGGACCTGGTACCTGGATCTACAGTGCTACATGTGCTACAGTGGAACCTTGGATTACGAGCATAATTCGTTCCGGAAGCGGGCTCATATTTCAAAAACACTCGTAAACCAAATATACTTTTCCTATAAGAACACTCGTAAACCACGTTTCTCGCAATCCGAGGTTCCACTGTATTGAGGATGCAGTTAGGCTACATTCACGCAGAGTTGCAATCATTTTACTCATCTCTGTGTGAGATGAGATCCGGGTTACATTTCTTATGAAACCTAAATTCACATTTTACTAATAGATCTTTCGATCTTTTGCCTAAAAAAAACTCAAATACACATTATATTTAATCTGTGGTTAATTACAGTGGGTTGTCATGAGCTCCAGGGTTCCTGTTCAATCCAGAACTTTAACATGCTTTCCTTTTGTCCGTATGGGTTTTCTCTGGGCGCTCGGGTTTCTTACGGAAAACATACTGGTTGGTGGATTGGTAACTCTCAGTTACTTCTTTGTATTAGTAAGTGTGTTACTGTTTACTGAAAGTGAATGAATAAATGCAGTGTGTTAACTGTGTAAGCGAAAAGATGTATGAAAGTTACACATGAAGCGTCAAGTTAGGCTTGTTACAATTGCATTCAAAATCTTTGCCACTAAACAGTGTTTATTGTATTGAATAACATAAAAATTAAAACAAGTTAGCCAGTTGGCTAAATGTCACTTGTTTGTACTTGTAAAATAATCAATGAGAACTTTATTAGATATTTTTAACGCTTACAAAACAAAATTACAAAGACGTACTAGTACAGCACAATAATGTATTCATAAAGAGGCTGTTTAGAAAGTGTCAGCCTCGTCTCCCTTACGAGACAGTCGACTGGCTAAGCCGAGATGAGGAGATATCAGGCATGTGCAGGTCTGATTAGATCACCCTGCCCAAGTTGCCCAAGTATGAACTGTGAACGTGATCGTATGCACAGAGATCCTGATATGTCATAAAGAGGAAAAACAGCTGTAATGCCACTCTTCTACTCTACGCACATCTGCAGCAGCAAACATGGGCAGACGCATACACGCGAACACACACAAATCCAAACATGCAGGAAGTACTCGTCTTGGCATTAAAGGCAGAATCGCTTTCATCCGTTACATTTACTATACAAAAACAGCTGAATTGCCGAGCCTTAATGACTCTAGCTTAGCTCCCTTAATTCAGTAATGGGTCTGTGATTACATGTGAAGAGCTTTAGTGGTTATACGGACTTTACTACAAATGGTGCGTGATGCGTTGATGTCTCTATTTAGCTCATATGCGTGCATACTGTGTACTGAGGTCTGTTGCCATAATACGTTGTGCACGGTATGAGAGTGAATGCGAACCCATGCCTTGGTTCCATACTCGAAGTTCTTTATCTGTGCATCTTTTTAAAGCAGTAGATGCTACTATAAGTGGAATGGAAAAGAATAACAAACTAGGCACCACGGATGCGGGCTAGTTTGTGTTTGTGCTTGTGTGTGTGTATTTCAGGAGTTGCTGTTACGTAAGAAAGAGCTTGGAACTTTTTGATCTGATCTACGTTTGATCTAAAGGCAGACACACTGTGCGGACTGGAGTCACGGGCAGCCATCTTGGGTGTGGCATCATGGTGGGAGACCCAGCTTTGGCTGCTATCTGCTCATCTGGACCCACCAGTGAGAGATCGCACTATCTGCTATTTTTAGCGCCGGATGAGATATTGTGATATTTCCTTTAAACTGGAGGGCCTCTGGTAGCATTTCGTGTGTGTGTAGTTGCAGTGGGCGATGCCTTCGGTTGATAGCATCGCACGCACATGCCTACGTGTTCCATATCCACTGCCAGTTCCACATCAGTGGATAGGAAAGGACAAAATAAGCGCCATGTTTAGCTTAGCAACAGACTTAGCTCGCATGCTACCCTTCCCAAAATAGACAGGTGGGAGGGGACGAGGAAAAAAAAGAGAGAGAGGAAGGGAGGGAGAGCTGGAGGATGCAAGACAGTGAGCACAAAAAACTGGGTCAAGTGAGGTTAGAGAGTGTAGAAGGAAAGAAATGAAATTGATTGCTTGTGGATTAAAGAGAGCGCGCATAGCAAGGGAGGATGAAAGGATGAAGAGAAAGAGAAGAGCAAGATGGGTCGACGGTGCTTCGCTGTAACATGGATTTGAAACGGACTTCATTGGAATTTGTACCAGTTGATTGAGAAGCAGGTTTAGCTGAAATCACATTCGGAAATCTTCTGGGATACCTGAATCCTGATACACCATCTAAATCTTGAAGATTTTGCCCAGAGAACTGATCCAGTTTGGATGGAGATGTGTTTTTTTTTTTAAGGGGAGCCAGAGATTCTTGAAGAGATCAAGGTCTGGGCTTTGACCGTACCGTTCCCTGGATTTGGTGCTATCTGTTTTGTCATGACCATCACCCTGACTATTTTTTGCAGTCCCTGATGCTGAAGAGCATCCTCATGACATCATGCTGCCACCACCAGTCGGACTAATGGATTATGACATTCGATGGTTTCTGTCCTACAGAATCTCTTGGTCGCTGATGATGATGTTTTGGCAATATGGTGCAGTTTCAATGCCATTCAGCTGACCTAAAAGACCTCTGGGAATCTGCAAGGAAACCAGACAGATAGTTAAATGCTATAAGATGGAAATCTTCAGGGTAATTCTTATTAGGATGTGAAATAAAATTCCAGATTTTGCTCTAAGTTAGACCGTCCATGATTTCCTCATTTTCATCACTATAGCATTGTTTATCTTTTGCACTAATCTGGCCACCAGGTCACTTTTTTTGTTCTTGCCATGTTTTTCATGAGTATTTTGGAACTGACCTCTTAATACCAGAATAGCCTAAAGGCATTACTGTAAAAGAGAACTGGAGAGTCTTTAAAACACAGGTATTCAGCTCAGCGTCAAGGATGTCTCCGCTACCGTGATTTTCTTTAGACATCTGACCTTGATATGACCTTGATCCTCTCGAGCTCAATTTCAGAATATAATCAGTCCATCTGCTTGTTGCACCGGTCATTCCATATGAACACTTAAATTATTTGATCGCTCAGTCTTCATGCTAAGGGGATGTACAGACAAACTGAACTCCTATCTGCAGAGATCTGAAAAAAGAATGCCTGCCCTTAAGGTGATCAGTCTTAATCTCACCTAAATAAAAATGCATAATGAATGCAAAATGATATAAAGAAATATTTTAACCAATAATTCAAAGTCCAGAAAGACAAAATAAAAAATCCTGAATACGAGATGCCACTTGATAAGCTAGTCGTTCCTGTGGGTGATGTTCTGAAGTGCATGAGTGGTCTGCACTAAATTACTTTTGATATTAAATAGTATAAAGGGTGTAAACATCTGTCCTGCTAAAACATCCAGTCTGCACAGATCAGCCATAACTATAATGCAAAACATTAAGCCTAGTATTGTGTAGGTTCCTCATGTGCCAGCGGGGCAGCTCTGGGCCCCCCCATGGCATGACTCCACAAGACCTCTGGGGTGTGCTGGTGGTGTTTGGCACGAGGATGTTGGCAGTAGATCCCTTAGGTTGTGTGGGCTGAGGGGTGGGTCCTCTCTGGATTGGACTTATTTGTCCAGTGCCTTTCATGGATGCTTGATCAGATTGGGATCTGGGGAGTTTGGAGAATTACATTACAAAATTACTGTCTTCAAAAAGTAATCAGTTACACTACAGCTTTACTTTCGGATAAAACTAACTCGTTCGAGTACTTTTCCACTGCAGAAAATGAAAACTCCTTTGTGCTTCCTCATGCATGTTGTTTTAGTCAAGACCTTTATAATTATTCTACCATCATCACTCGGCGAAGTTTGGCCCATAATCTGTTAACTACTAATGCCCCTATTTCACCTTCGCAGTTTCGCGCGGTGGCCGCAAGTACGGTTCATCGTGATTCACCGCCAGTTTCAGTGCTGTGATTAGGTTTCCGTGCATCGGTCCTCGCATAGGTGAGATAGGGGTATAACAGCAGGAATAACAGAGGGGGGCGGGTTATCGGGGGCGGAGCTTATAGGATGACTTTCTCTTTCACTCACACACACACACACACACACACTAATGGATTGGGTGTCTGGCTCATGGACTACATAAATTGTCTGAATAAAGGATTACATTTTTGAAAAAGTAACTAAGTAATTGAGTACCTGAATGGCGGACCTAACGCGTTAGATTGCGTTCGATCCCCGGCCAGGTTCGATTCCCGTCTCTGTGTGCATGGAGTTTGCATGTTCTCCCCGTGCTTGGTGGGTTTCCGCTGGTTTCCTCCCACAGTGCAAAGACATGTAGGTTAGGCTAATTGGCGTTCCCAAATTGCCCGTAGTGTGTGAATGAGTGTGTGTGTGTGTGTGTGTGTGTGTGTGTGTGTGTGTGTGTGTGTGTGTGTGTGTGTGTGTGTGTGTGTGTGTGCCCTGCAACGGATTGGCACCCTGTCCAGGGTGTACCCTGCCATGTGCCCCAAGTAGGCTCCAGGTCCCCGTGACCCTGAATACAGGATTAAGCCGTATAGATGATGAGTGAGTGAGTGAGAGTACTCTAACACACAACACTGCTTAAATGAGTATCTTTTTTAGCCCACAACTGGCTAACATACAATTTTTTTCATATCAAATTCTTGTTTACTTTAAATTCTTAACTTTGAAGATCATAAAAGAAAATATAACAAAGGTTATTCCAGCAAAGCGACCTCATTAGCGAAAATCACAATATCATAAAAAAAATAAAAAAAAATCAAGAGAAAGCGAATAACATAATGAGAAAAGGAAATTTGAATGGAACGACTTCCCGTTGAAAAAATCTTTATATTACAGCCAGTGATGTAGTTTATGATTTATTGGAAATATTTGCACATATGTAGATGATTGTGTAGGAGACTTATGTTTGACTATGTTGAAAATCATTTATTTCATTTAATCTCACTGTGCAGAGAAACCTGACCAACGACGACATTTCTGCTCAGTGTAGTCGAGTGGATATTGTGCTTGATTCTTCGAATGGACAAAACTCAAGCAAGCATGAAAACAATGCTGTGCTGAACGTGCCGGCGCTGTGTCCGCACAGATCCACACGTAGTCACGTATCAGGTATAACCCCAGGCTTAGGCTTCATCCACATCACCTGTCAAGATCAAAGCAGGTACAGTTGATCATATCAATTCCAAACACATGCTGTTTTACACAAAACCATTCTTCATCCAGGGCAAAACTCCAGGCTCAAAGAGCTGCAAACAGTTCCCTGTGAAGTACACTACACTACACTACCCTACAGCCTTGTTAAGTACGACTCCTCTGGAAGTGGACGTGCAAAATTTTGTTGTTTCAATAACTATTTAATACTTATGTTCGGTAGTGAGTAACTTCCACATCAGTAGCAATAGATAGCCGTTACCATGGTAACGCACAGAGGAAGTGTCGTCTGCGCTGTTGACGTCACAGGGTGGTGGACTTTTGTCGAGGGAGGTTCCCTTAACAGGGAGCAGGGAGTAGGGAGCACACTTTAAAGCACACTGTGGAATGGAACGCAGCCTGGATGCGCATGAGATGCTTACACCGTGCCAGCAACGTGGCTTATCTGAGAAATGTTCTATTCAGAAGCCTACACTCTGCTTTCATTTGTTTTTCTCTGGGGAAATCTTTGGAATTGATCTGCATTCATACTGTGTGTTAGGTGGCAGGCAGTTCAGTATGACAGTTGATGTTAATTGATATTGATATGGAGACCAGGTAGTTATTGGAGGCTCAGGTAGACTTGTAGGAAATCCCAGTCCTGAACTATCGAGCGACTGCAGCCAAGTCCGCAGAGAAACAGCTGTCAACATCAGTCGAGGCCAGAACCGTGTAGAGTGAAACCATCGTAGAGTGAAACCGTCCCCAGACACCGGGACATCCATGTGACGAGATCTCTAAACAGAAGCGGCGCACCAGGACGAGTCAGAAAGGTCCAGAGGGCAGAGGGAGTCTGGATCAATGGCAGATCAGGAACGACATGTTTAGCTCGACAGAGAGAGGGAAAGAGAGAGAGGGGAGAGTATACAGTATACGGGGTCGGGGGGGGGGGGGGGGGGGGGTGCTGAAGCCTATCCTAGGAGCATGAGGTTGGGTACATCGCAGGGCACGCATTCAGACACTGCAGGCAATTTGGGAACGCTAATTAACCTAATTCGCATGTCTTTGGACTGTGGGAGGAAACAGGATTACCCGGAGGAAACCCACCAAACACTTTTTATATATTTATATAAAACACTGCACTTATGAAAATGAAAATAAATTTACATTGCAGTTATGAATCTGCTCCTGAAACAAGGAAAAATCTCAAGTATGCCTTCAGAAGGAGCTTCCGGGAACAGCTACAGTAGATCTATCTTCAAATCTTGTTAAGTGAGATTATGCGACTTCTTAGAGGTTGTTTATTGTTTTTGGACGGACAGTTTGTTTACACTGAATACAGCCTGTGCATCATTTCCTCCATCCCTGATGCTCTATTACTAAATATCAGAGAAACGGACGTGGCAAGGCACTGCGTCGTGTACGTGATGCGATTGAGAACCGGACCCCCTGTGCGCCGGTACTGATACAGTCCTGTGTACAAATGGGTGCTTACACGAAACAAAACCAAAGAAGAAGCAAAGTGGAGAACAAAAAAAACTGGAAAAACCTGGTGTTCAACCTCGGCCGTGCCGAGCTCTCACGCTACCACGGAGCGAGTAAGAGGGAGAGAGAGAGAACAGTCACACGCGAGTGCTCCTGTCACAGCCAGCCACTCTGCACTCTCACGCAAGAGAAAACGCAACTCACAAACGGGAGTACATTTACACACTCGCGTGCACACACACACACTCGCTTTATGTAGCAGCATCGGCATGGTCACCAACCCCTGCCTGATCTCACACCCTGCTCAAATCAGTACAACTCAAATCAAGCCTTGTTGCTTTGCACTGTTGAGGTTTTTGCAAAAGACGTGAGCAAAGGACGTACAGTCTCAAGTGTCAAGTTCCTCCTGCGAGTGGCTTCTTAGCACTCCGGGTCAGTGCTTCGGCTGGTTATCAAGCCGAGTCAGGTGCATTACAACCGGAAAACCCCAAAAATTTCACAGTGTTCTGATTGATCACGCTTTACGTGCTCACGGTTTGCATCAGCTCAAAGTTTTTGCCAGGGAACGTGACCTGACAAAGCTTGCGGGAATCATGGCTTTTGGGTATTTCCTGCATTTCCTAAAAGCAACATTTCTTCATAGAGATCACGCTAACCTGATCTCAAGAGAAATTTGTAAGGAGATGAGTTAACAAGGCAGTGATGAACTCGGGTTAGGTTGCATTTCAGGTGAATTTTATTTACGTCATAGGGAAAGATATAAACATTCTCGCAAGAATAATAATAATGAAACCACGTGATGTTGTGCCTGCCGTGCGTGCATATCGTTATTAAGTTGCATCATTTCCTATGCTTTAAATAAAAAGCACCATGTTAATTTACTATCATATAATCTAGAACCTTATTTGATCCATAATAAGCATTTAATGGGGCGTTCAAGTCAAACCAGGACTTTTGATTGTGCAGAATAACAGAACATGGTTATAAAAGCAAAAACTCCCTTTATCTCTCTATATAATCCCCTGATAGACTAATGCACGCACTTATCCTGGTGTTTCACTTGTGCTCGGATTCCATCAAGGTAGAAAGTTTTCTCAGACTGCTTGTCTAATTCTTGTCTGAAACACCGGCCTCTTTTAATGGCCCAAACATGTGGAAATGGCTTGGAGCGAGGTCAGGACTGTGCAGTTGAGGTGGCAATAACTCTCTGGTGAGTTCCCGTAAAGTGCAAGTGGTGCCGGTGCCTGATTGTGTGTACAGTTCACACAGACGGATGCGTCTCTTCCACAGGTTAGCGCCATTGTGCAGTGATAGAAGACATGCCTCACTCACCTGAGTGCTCAGGTAGGTCTCAGTTTGACTTGAACACCCCCGTACATTAGAAAAAAAAACATGTGGATTATTTATTTAGTTCATAAAAAGAAGACAAATTTTTCTCCAGTGGATCTTTCAGCAATTGCTTTATCCAGAGCCAATCCCAAAAACACTGGGTTCGAGGCGTGAATTTTACATTGCATGTGACTTTGAATCAAGGGAAAATTTAGAGTAACCAGTCAAACCAATGGCATGTTTTCTGGGAAGATGGAGATTCAAAGAAAAACAAACCTGTGATTCTGGAGCTCAATCTTTCTGCTAATGTACTGTACAGTAATCTTCAATTCTTTATAAATTCTTTTTTTTTTTTTATTCAAGCAAGAGCTCTGAGGACCCAGTCGACGTGAACCTTTTACACGTTGAAGAATTTTATATATAAGCACTGTCATTTATAAACCAATAATCAATTATAGAATCATTCATAAAAAACAACTATAAACTAAAATTTCTTTCATTTAATGTTACTTGTGTGAGATATAAAGCACTTATTTTTTCTTCTAATAACAGAGCATCCAGAAATGTTTAACTCATCTTCATCCACATCAATTTGCCAAGACTAACAATTTTTATGTTCATTAAAAGTATCACATCATACATTTTTTATTTTTCTCTACCGTTGATGATGAGCAACATCATTTATGTTATAGCATATTACATAGTTATAAAGTTATTTTATTTTATATGGTATAGGGCTGGTTCCCTAACCAGCCTAGCTCTGTCTTCTCAGCTACCAGGAAATTACAGAGTGCAAATACAAGTTGAAAAGTGCCTAAATTTAAGAATTGGTTGTTTATGTAACGACCTCAGCAGCGACCTCATTTCCCCTCTCGTCTGTTCCAACCCCTCAGCAGTATACTAATCACCGCCTGATCATCTGCACCTGATTCACACCGGGTCATGCCTAAAGTTCAGAGGTGGAAAGAGTACTAAAATTTTGTACTCAAGTAAAATTAGTGTTACTTAAGTGAAATTTTACTGAAGAACAAGTAAAGTTAACATTATAAAAATCTATTCAAGTAAAAAGTAGCTCATTTACTCAGTATCAATTTACTCAGAGTAAAAGTTACTGAGTCACTTTTTTTCTTTTTTTAACAGCGGGGTGGGATGAGGCATTCTAGCGTAGTTCAAAAAAGATGAGCGGATATAAATCTCAAACTAGTTGTTTTTAACTGAAGGAACACCTTTGCATTATAAAGCTGTTGTCTTTCCTGTGCTTGAAAATCAAAGTGGTCACTTAAATATGGCGTTACGTCCCAGTGTAGTGTCGGGCCGTACAGCAAGAGAATGGTTCAGGGTTTTATTTTAAACTGTATGGAAATGGTGGTATATGGCAGAAAGAACTAGATCCAGTCATTAACTGATGAAATAATGAGGATTGTATTGCTTTACAAAAATATACATACACACACACACACACATACAACAGGAGGAGGATCAGATTCAGGGTGGACCCAGGCCAAAATAATAAACTAAATGGTATTTATATTTAATAGCTAGATTACCGGCAAAAAAACAAACAAACCCACAAATAAAAAATACAGGTCCCTTCTCTGACTCCCTAAATCAAAAACAGTGAATAAATTCCCTCTTCCCAAAACAAATGGCAAACACGTCCCTACTACTGGTGAGTGCACAAACATACCGTGAAATTATCTACAAATATATACAAAGAGCAACCAAAGCAAAGGGGCAAAGCAACAAAGTCAATGGGAGGCAAAAAGTAAAAACCAGAAAACACAACCGAACACCAAAACGCCAGAATCACAATCTCTGTCCTCGTTCCCGCGTCTCTCCACGGTTTATATATGGTGGCGCTGGTTGATGACGTCACTCTCAGGGCGGAAGCGGCCGTGTGGAAGGTCAGGTAGATGCCGACGTGGGGAAACAGTCAGAAAACCTGGAGTGGAGTCTGGAGCGGCGCGCGACCAGGACACGAGACACACACGCGAGCGAATCCAAGCATTTATACAAAGCTTTATATATATATATATATATATTTTTTTTTTGTGGCATTTTTACTCATTTGTTTTACTCAGTAGTGAATATTAAAAATTCAAATGTATCGGATTACAATACTTAAAAAAACCCATACTTAAGTAAAAGTAAAATTACAGGTTTTAAAAACCACTTTAAAAAGTAGAAGTACACACAAAATAAATACTCAATTACAGTAACGCTTTAGCAGTTACTTTTCTGCTAAAGTTAGATGTCTTTTTTTACAGTATGCATGTGTGATTCTTAGGTCACTGTGTGGCTTAATAAAGATAAAACATTCCTCTGAAACAGCTCAGGTACAGGGACTGGACTGAAAACGAGAGCTGAAAAAGTCCTTCAGGAAGCCTGGAGAACTGTTCCTCAAGAAAACAAGAAACTCTCTTTGGAAGCACAATATGAAGAAATGGGCGGGTCAAGACTTTTGCACAGTACTGTATATTACTGTATTAAATATTTATATATAACCTGCATTAGCATCAGATTATCACGTATAAAGACAATATTATAACATATTTGAGCTGCCGCATTAATATAAACTGGAGATTTGTCCTGCAGATGGAACTGTTTGAGCTGCTTTATTAGAAAATTAATCAACACACGGATCGACCAATCAGATTTGAGAATTTAAGAGCACAATGGTGTATTAGGAATCCTCAACACAATGGTGTGGAGGAAATTAGATACCGTATGTATTAATATGTAGGATAATTAATCCATCTCTGTAGTTCAACTAGGGACCGTGGAGTCCAGTAATGATCACCTTTGTATACGCATTGTATTTTACAACCATGGTAGGAAACATGCAAACTCCATGCACGCAGACCCCTAGGTTGGGATTTGAACCCGGACACTGAAGGTAGGTGCAAGACCGCAGTGCTAATCACTTTGCCACTGTGCAGCCATAGGATCATTAGTAGAGTATATTAATCTTGGCACGAGAGAAAATGCAAATATGAGAAGAGGGGTACTGAAAAACATACTAATGAAAAAGCATTGAGGTTGAAGTGTTGATAAAAGTGTTTAATTGTCTTTGTGTTTCTGCACGCTCTTCAGAAAAAGTGTTGACCTGGTGGAAATGTCAGCAGCACATCAGTCAGCAGCTGACACTCACACAAAGGCCGTCTTGACACAATACACAGCTTTTCTGCCAGAAGAAATGAACATACATTATAACCCGGCATTGTTTGTTTAAGCCAGGCAACCAACAATTACAGTATCGCCACAGTGCCTGGCTAAAGGTTGCCTTTCACACACTTTATACTTAAGGCACCTGTAAAATATATTCACACACACACACACACACACACACACACACACCAAAACAAGCTGTGCAGGAGTCTGAGAGTGACAGCTCATTAAGCTACAGGGGAAATGTTCTCGCACATCACACACACACACACACACACACACACACACACACACACACACACACACACACACACACACACACACATGTTCTGTCATTCATCTCCAGCTCCTCCCTGTCACACAGCTCTCATGAACAGGAAGGAAGTACAGCGGATTAATAAGGACACCAAAGCCCACGCAACGACTTGTATAAACGCTCGACTCGAACACGTGGGAGGTAGGTTTAAATAATCAGGAAAAGAAGATGACAGTTTTATGACCTAACCATACTCGTGATCACTTCTTCTTCTTCTCCTATTAATAAAACTGTCATAAATATTTTGGTGAGTCCAAATGGGAGAAGAAAAAAAAAAGAAAAACTCCTTTGCTCTCACGGAAAGATTAGTGTCAGATAGTTTCTTAAGATAAGCATCCTTGATATGTTCTTCATTCACACGCAAACACAAACATGCAAATGCGTGTGTGTGTGTGTGTGTGTGTGTGTTTGCGTGTGAGTGGGGTTTGGCATTGCGTGTGAAACGAGAGGAACGGCCCCTAGCGCTCGGCGGCACGGCCCGGCCCGGCCCAGGCGCGGAGCGGAGCTGAGCGGAGCTTGGTCCTTTGGCTTCCAGCCTGCTGGCTGCAGATTAGAATTGAAAAAAAAAAAAAAAGCCGCAAGGTAAACATTGCTGCTACAATCGATATGACCTGCTCTCTTTCGCTCGCTGGGACTCACTGTGTGTGAACTTCCTGTGTGTGTGTGTGTATATGTGTGCTGGGGTGTTTGCTTGGGGATGGAGGTGAGGGGGAGGTTTTTCCTGTGCAGGGAAAGACAGAGACAGAAAAAAAAAAAAAAAATCCATGGAGGTGCATAACCCAGTCGTTGCATAACGTCCTCTTTAGAAATGGACACAGCGTGAGGAGGAATGTTTATTGATCTTAGTCACACACACTCAGCACAAAGAGGAACTTCACTATAGGCAGTTAGCACGCTATGGGAATGTCGCGGACACCGCTCCTGCCCCGCTATCAGCCCCGAGGAGGAAATGCCAACAGTGGCCCCTGATAGCCCCGCAGCAAGGAACCACGCGATGATAACAGGGGTACAGACCTAAAACACAGATTTACTGAACAAATAAAGGCAAACTTTCCACTTCATTCTTTCAGCACAGCAATTAACACATGGTCACGGCTCTGGAACTATAATGACCTAATGGGAAATGGAATGGCCTAAAGGGATTTTATAATAGCAGGAGCCAAACTGTGTACTGATGGATTTATGAATGAAACCGAAAGCCATAATTTACAGCACTAGAGAGGTGTTAAATAGGTACAGAAAAGCATTTGGACACCGACGCTTAGAATATTACAAGGTTACGAGGTTACAAATACTATAAATTAAAAATAAAAAAAAGTCATTCTTAAACCAGGCATTCTTTGAAGTTATATAATGATGTCACCTTTTAACACGGGTGCAATTAAACACGTTCAGCAATGTTTAATATTTATTTTTCACACATGTTAAGTAAGCGTTCTATTCCTTCACTCAACAGAGCATTCCGCATTGACATAATTCGCCGCAAAATAAAGAAATTAATTAAATTAAAAAAATGATGGTACAGATAACAAGAAAATACACCGTGCTATTTCTTAAAATGGTGCCTTAAAGTAATATATATTAAAAGAACAATTAGAAGACAACACGTATCCCAGATACAGCTATGATACAGGGATTCAGAGCAGACAGGGCCAAGAGCCTTACTCAAGGGCAGCGTGGTGAAGTTGGGGATTGAACTGTCACCCTACTGATCAGCAGGCCAGAGCTATAACCCACTGAGCTACTGCTGCATAATCACTGACGAGGCTATAAAATGATTGGATGTTTGTATATATATATATATATATAAAGAAAAATATATATATATAAAAAAGAAAAAATAAGTGTAATAATGCAATAATAATAATAATAATAATAATAATAATGAATATTCACTCACTTCAGTAAAAGGAAACTAGTATGATGTATATTGTATTAATATAATATTTATATGATCACATCAATATCATAATATTATCACAGTATACAGTATATATACAGTACAGACCAAAAGTTTGAAAAACTGCCTTTCTGCCATTTCCTGCCTACGCTCCGTGATTGTGTTCATCTTTTGTTTAGTCAAGAGGGCGCGAGAAAGAAATGAGAATGTAGATGTACTGCAGATCCTTAATCAGCGAGCCAGTGGCATTTAATCTGTCAATGATCACACGATAATAATTAGATAAGAACTAGATAAACACAAAACTGGGATCGTCAGACATCACTATAAGAATCAGAGTGATCATCCTCATAAACGTTTCAAAGTGGATGGTGAACTTTCCTCGCATCTGTCACACACTTGTGCCGGCTTAGTGCAGGCAAATGATAGGACAAGTGAGATGAGGTGATTGGCATGTGATGCTAGTGATAATTTTGTGAAATGGGTCACCGCTTTACAGTCCATGCTCTAGGTCCTGGTGCAGGATTGTGGTGATTTAAAAGCCAGTGCATACCACCAGACCTGACAAAGCCACTTATCTGCTGACAAAAGTGCAAGCACTCGGCTTCAATGCAGGACTTAGGAGTTAATCTTGTGATCCACACGGTTTCACATTTCTGCCTTTCATGTCACACGCAAAAGTTAAACAAAGGGAGCACACCAGGTCGTAATGTTTCGATCGTGAGAGAGGCTGTGTGTTTGTGTGTGTGTGTGTGTATGTGTGTGAGTGTGCATGCGTGCATATTTGTGTGTATGTGTGTCTGTGCAAGCTGAGTACACAGCAATTATGCTATGTAAACATGAGACACTGGCAGCACACTGCAACTGTTTGAATATACAGATTACACGCTGAATCTGTGTGCTTTCAGCCTCCCATAAAGCATTGTGATTCTGTGGGCTTACAGTCTCCTGGATCAACAACGCCCCCCCCTTCAACAGTTTAATGGCATGAAACCGCACGGATATGCGCCGCGGCCAAATCATGATGCAATCGTGCCCTAATTCACACTGTTATTACTTGTCAAGCTATTATGATTTTTGGCTTGTGGCTTTGTACATGTGAAGGCCTGAATGGCTGCGCTGTGAATCTGTTAATAAACAAGCTTGTGTGTGCATAAAGGCATAATACCAATAACAATTTACCTCCATGTTACACTCGTGGCCTAATGATAGAACAAACAGAGTGACAGGCGAGTGTGCTTTTTGTTTCCTTGCAATTTTCCGGATCAGTCTTGACCTCGCTTCATGGCATTTTCACCTGTTTGAGTTCCCAGGAGGCCGGCGTTTCAGACTTGGAGCAGGCAGTCTGATCATGGCTCCAGCGTACTGCGAAAGCATTTACTTTACATACATGTTACACTCGTGGCCTAATGATAGAACAAACAGAAGGACAGGCGTCACAATGGCCGTGTTGACTTAAAGCAGCGTTTTTGGTTTCCTGCCATTTTTCCTAGTAGGAATTGAATGGGAACATGTTGAGAAGGTCAATGGAGACATCAATTATGCCTACGGATTTTAGATTTAAGCTTCTCACAAATGATTCTGAGACATTCCCAAGCACACGATGAGATTTAGATTCTCCAGGATCTTCATCCGGGAGCCAACCAGGGTGCACTTTAAACAAGGCGACGGTCAAGATCGGCATCGTCAAATCCAACCCCAATCGAGTCAAACCATCAACTCCATTCTGAACCCAAGCATTTACTTCAGGTCTGATTTTGAATATGAAACCCAGTCGAATAATTCTCTTCTGTAAGATATCTTCTGTAAACCGTCAGTTGAGACCAAGAGCATATTTGGCAAGACCACTGCTCAGGCTGAGACAGGTCCAAGTTTAAATGCCAGTCAAGACAAAACGAAAAGTTCTTCAACCCTACTTGCTAGCTATTTCAAACTCTTGAAATTGCTTCTCAAGCTTGAGAAGGTTGGCAAGGTCCTCACACTTATCGTGGAGAATAGGTGGAGGAACCTAGTTTTGGATTGGACAACTAATTCTTAGCTCCATCATCCATATTCTTAGGTCCCGATTATAGATGAGGATAGGATTGGACAAACTGCCTCAAACTAAACCACTGTTTCACCATCACACACACTCGTAAAAAAAAGGTATTGCCGCTTGAGGTCAAAGAAAAGTGATATCCTTAATCAATGTATCTTCTGGCCTGCCATGCAGGTTCACTACTCAGTCCCAGGGGTTGTAGGGCACCCTTAATGCCAGTCTAAGGCTGGATAAAAATGTGAGGGTAGTGTCAGGATAGAAATCATAATTTGTGGCTTGAGTGATTTGTTTTGGTGGCCCCTACTGGGTTCAACTGAAACAACAACCACAACAAGGAGGTACACCATGTTTCCAGGTGAAAGGCAGATATTAAAGGTACAAAACATAAGAGTAGCGCCCCAGGAAATTTACACCGACTAATCCTTTTTTTTTTTTTCGGAATGTGCACCATGGTTAAATGCACCGGTAAATTTTTAATAGATATTTATTTATTATAATTATTTTTAAAATATACATTTAGTCACTTGGCAGACACTTTAGAAGCCGTTCCAGAGCAATGAAAAAAAAGAATACAATAGAGCAAGGAATAACATTGCTTATATAAAAGCACCGATTACATAATCCTAAGGTTTAAACAGGGATGCATGGCCAAGAATTCCTACTACATCTGGGCACGCACAAGCACTGACTCGTTTACTCAAACATATAAACATTCATGCAAAATGAGGTGCTGTTCACATGCCTGAATGAACCAACAGCGGTAAGTGACCAGGGTATTCTGGATTGAACAGTGATTGAACTCTGATGCCTCTTGTCTGTAGGATGTAACCCAAACAGTCTGAATTGGAAATTGATTCCACTTTGAATAGACCCAACTGCAGGACTTTCCAACTAAATATTCCAGCTTGGAAAGTGATCTGATTCTGAATAGACCTGAATGCAGGAAGTAATCCAAAACATTCTATATTGTAATTCATTTTCATTCTGAATAGACCCAGTTGCAGGAATTGTCCCAAACATTCCAGATCCTAGAAGTGGTTTGATTCCTGGAAAAGCCCTTTCAGAACGACTCCAGAAAGTCACCAAAACATTCAGGATTGGACGGCCATTTCACTCTGAACTAGACTTCACTCAAAGATTCCAACTTGGTACTAAAATGCAATTCCAAAACTGCAGGATCTAACGCTAACATTCTGGATCGAATGAAAGGAATTCGACTCCGAATCAACCAAAAGATACTTTTTTCAGAAGTACCTAAAAAAAAAAAGAAGAAGAAAAAAATCAGTTCTGTAAATCATTTTGATTCTGAATAGACTCAGTTGCAGAAACTGAACCAAACATACCAGATTGAAAACTGATTTGATTCTGAGTCAACTTGACCTTTACTCAAACCCTGAATGGCAAATTAGATTCTCCTCTGAATCAACGTAACTGCAGGAAGGCGCTCAAATGTTCTGGGTTGGAATGTGATTCAATTCCAAATCAACTCAACTGTAGGAATTGACCATAACATTCCAGATTGAAAAGGGATCTGATTCTGAAATGACCCTACTACAGAAAGTACTGTAATCCAAAACATTCTATATTTTGAAAACCATTTTGATTCTAAATAGACTCAACTGCAGGAATTAATTATTATTATTAGGAATTATTATATAAACAGTCCATTAGATTAGAAAGTTGCCAAAACACTCACCAAACCATTTCACCCTAAATAGACTCAACTGCAGGACCCAGAGATGATTCTCGGAAATCAGCTTGGAATATGAGAACTGAAACTCCCAAACCTTAGGAAATAACCCAAATATTCTGGATTGAAAAGCAATTCAACTCTGAATCAAGGTGACTTCAAGAAGTAACCAAAACATTCTGAACTATAAATCATTTCGATTCGGAATAGACTCTGACTTATATACTGACTTATTAAATGATATTTTTTCTTGGATTTTTCCCCGATTTTGGTCGGGGCTCCCACATTAAGCTACGACGACCACTCATGTGTTTCCTCCGAACCATGTGACGTCACCGACTGCATGTTTTCGAACTCCTCGCTCACGCACCGTTGAAAGCGGAGTAACACACTCGGCGGACAGCGCTATCCGCTCCTTCCGCTTGCGCGAGCTCACAGACACCCTTGATTGGCCGTAGAGCCGTGATTAACGTGGGAGCACTAAGTACCTCTCATCCCGCCCCCTCTGAGAGAGCTCGGCCAATCAGCTCTCTCTAGACCTCCGGCTGCGAGAGGTTACAGCACCACCCGGGAATCGAACTGGCGATCTCCGGATGATAGGGGTTGACTTAACATAAACGTAAACTAAACATTCTGCATTGTCTACTCAAATCAAATCTAAATCAACTCAACCACCAAAAGTGAACCAAGCACTCCTGTGGGGAATGCAAGTCGACTTTGTACCAATCGGAAAGCAGGAAGTGACACAAACAATACTAAAAGAGATACAGACAGGTTTAAGCACAAACCTCTAGCTCTGTGATTTGGGCAAAGGGGCTTTCATTTGACTATTTTGCTCACACGGTTTGAATCCTCTTGTCATTTTGCAATGCTAATTGCTTTTATCCTGATGGTATGATTTCTTCCAGGATACAATCTACAGGCTCTTACAGTATGAACCTCACATTAACTAATTGAATTGGGTTGAGAGCCAAAAAAGTTGCATTACTGGATGTCGACCCAATTAAACTTAGGCAGCGGTCTCTCTACAATAAGAGCCGAGGAAGAATCATTTGGAAGTTGATTTTTCACTCCTGTAGACTTCCTAAGACTCAAGGTTTGTGGTGGCCTGACAGCTTACTCACACCCAGGAAGTTTGGTTTTTCTTTATCGCTGATTTCTTTAAAAGATCGAAATCAAACCAGGAATTTTGATTGTGCAGTGGAAAAGAACACAGTTATGAGATTAAAAACTCCCTTTATGTCTCTGCTACACTAACGCACGTATCCCTAGTGTTTCACTAGTGCTTGGACACTCTCAAGGTACAGTAGAAAGTTTTCTTTGCCTGATTCACATCTAAAACCCTGGCATTCCAAGAAATCCTTTAATGGCCCAAACATGTGGAGATGGCCTGGAGCACGGTCAGGACTGTACGGGGGTTCAGTCATGTTCCTGTAATGTTCCTGTAATGTGCAAGTGATGTTGGTGAATGATTGTGTGTCTCTGAATCGCACTCACAGTTGATTTTAGTGGACAATTTTGAATTAGCACTTGGTATGATACTCAATAGGAATAAAGCTCTGTAATAGGAAAATAATCAACTTTTGTATGATAACAGCGACTTTTTTTTTAAGATACCACCCCAAAAAGGGTTTATTGCTGGATTATTTTTGAATTTGTCATGTTTATTATTGTCTTGCCTGTTTATTCTAAGCTAAGATACAAGTTGGCGCAAAAACAAGTCAACGGCTTGGTAATTATTATTCACTTTTTTATTATTATTATTATTATTATTATTATTATTATTATTATTTTAGCAATGAATACAAATGTGCTGAAACATTGCAACAGCAGTGTACAAAAGGCAAAATTCATAAATTCATAAAGGCATAAATCACTTTAAATTCTCCTAAAAGGTACACCTCTATATTTTTATATGTATTTATATAAATACACTTCCTTCATTATTTTTAATGCACACACACATATACATACACACAGTGTATCATCACTCATGCAAATGCACACAAAATTTAAAAAAAAATAAAAAAAATAAACAGTGGCCTGTCAGTTCTACCTATATTAAAATCTATATCTTTGAGGGCCCCGGTAAATAAGCTTAATACAAAACTTCAGCTTTATGTACAACCAGATGTTGAGGCACATGGGAATCTTATCAGTAATGCAGCACAAGAATGTACAGATCACATTTTGGGATGAAGCTTAAATATCCTTTAAAAAAATAATAACTTCAGTGTTAAACATCAAGCAGGATGATGCACTTGTTCGTGATAAAAAAAAAAAAATTAAAAAAAAAAAAAAAGTCAGTAGTACTTAAAGGGTTTAAAAATATAATGCATGTTTTGCAAACTATTCTAGCTTATTATAAAGACATTCCATCCGCTGGAGAAAAAAAATTACACAGAATTAGATTCTTGTTTTATAACCGCTGCAGCAAGGTACCTGAGATACAACCAGGAATGAGCCACAGCCCAACTCTGAGACAGCACAAACTAAAGCAGATATGAACACAGCGTCTATGTGAATTTCACAAGATTAACAGTCTTGTTCTTCTGGCAGCTGAGTGCCTACATTCTAAGAACATGTAGATCTGCAGTTAAGATTGATACGAGTCTGCCATAGCTCCGTGAGGACTATGACTACACTAAAGCGATCCTCTAGCTATACTGAACACAGCATGATACAGAAATATGAGGGATTCTCATTACAATCCCCGAATTCAACAGACGAATTTACAGCTGGCCTCTGGCTCTCACACCTCGCAGGACGATTCGAACCCAGGCCGCGGCGTGGTGCGCAAAAGGCAGCGCTTGTGCTTCATGGTGAGGCCATACTCCGGGGTCATGTCTACCATCTGCCCTGGCATGCCACTGAACTTTAACCTCTGGATGAGGATGGCGAGGAAGAGGAAGACCTCCGAGCGGGCGATGAGCTCGCCCACACAGCGGCGTTTGCCCAGACCGAAGATCATGACCTTCTCGCCTTCCATCTTGTTGAGCTCGCTGCCATCGGCGCTCAGGAAACGATCAGGGTTGAAAACGGTGGGCTCCTTCCATGTTTCGCTGTTGAATGAGAATCAATACATCATGTTTAACGACGGCGTTTGGTGTCGAGCGTGCCATATCACGTACTCGGGTTGCTAAGACATGCAGCACAAACATTTGCACAATTGAAATTCAATATTTGACGCTAAGCTGGAAAGATAAGATTCAATGTTAGCGACTAGAAAGTAAAAAAAAAAAATAGCATCTAATGACGCCTGGGCGTTGATTGGATTTTGATTGTTTTGTATTATGACAAATCTGAAACTTTAAAAATGACATCATGAAAAAATTCCAGCAGTGCCAGTTCCTCCGCTTTGCCAAATTTTCTATCCTTCTTTCATAACTGCGTAATGTAATTATTGAACTTACGGGTCATGGTTGATTTGCCACTGGTTAATGAAGACACATGTGTCTTTAGGAATGAAATATCCATTGAGAGATGTGTTTTTCGTGGTACTGCAAAAAAGAAAACATGCATTAATCAACATTATGTCTCTGCTTTATTGTATACTTGATTCTGATTGGTCAAGCAGCAGTTCCTTCTGCAAGATGATTATTAATGCAGCCTTTTCTAATGTACAAACAGAATTGATCATCTATGAACACTGACCATTATTGATATAGTGAAATTATATTGAACTATTTGCCGTGACTATAAACAGACTCTTTTCATTGCTGATTGATTCCCATAATGGCACGTCACCTTTTAAGTCTTCCATAAAAAGTCATGCTTGAATGTGCAGTACAGTGCCGAATTTTCTGCATACGTTCGTGTAACCTACCAGTGCGGAATGGTGAAAGGAAGAAAGGAGGTATGACGGAAGATCTCCAGGATGAAAGCCTCGAGGTAAATCAGGTTGGTTTTGTCCGTCAGTTGCGGTACGCGGTCCAGTCCAACCTTCTCCTCTGTGAAAAAAAAAGGGCAGAGCTTAATGTCTTGAGTGTCTCATTCGATGACTCATGGGATGATTCATTGACTCATTACGTTCATTCACTCGCAGAACTGGAGTGTCTATTTTAAATTGGAGGATTATTTGCAGAATACATTGTGTTGATCCTTTTTTGTGCTGTCAATCAGATAAACATTAACGTGACTTACTCAGCTCTTCATGCAGTCTCTCTTGAATCTCAGGATAAGCCACTAGGTACACAACCGACCAGGACAAAGCCGTGCTGATTGTGTCGAAACCTGTAAAGATATGCAGATGAGCGTGAGGCCGTGCACGAAAATACCAGTGATTTGATTCATGTGTTCAGGATATTTATGCACATATAGGTTTTAGCTTGGAAATATAGAAAAAAGAAATATTCCCAAATGGTTAATCCTTGATAATCCTTACTCACCGGCTCCGAAGAGATCATTCACAATTCCCACTATCTTCTCATCAGACACCTGGACGTTTGAGTTCTCGTCCAGCTTCCTGTCCTCACAGTGATCGATGAGAGAGTCTGTGATATCACGAATGTTGTCCTGGGGGAAAAAAAAAACACAAAGTGTGAACATGCTAATTTTTGATGGAATCTCATCACGCTATTCGGATACACTTGATCAAACTGTGCACGAACCTTATTGTATGTCTCGTAATGCTCTTTGACCAGCCTCTGCATGAACACGTTAAAGCGCTCGTTGATGGCCAGGAATTTCTTCATGCTCGTGCTGGGCAGGAGGCGCAGGAAGGGAATGAAGTCAGCCGGGTTTCCGCTGCCCACCACTTGGTTGAACTCTTCGCTTAAGTTCACCAGGCTTAACAGTTCCCGGTCATCGTGGCTGTAGCGGCGGCCAAAGCACATGCCGCAGATCACGTTCGCGACAGTCACAACGATGTGACTGAACGGGTCGAATCCGCCGCTGGCCTTCATAACAGTGTGCAGCCTCTCAATCAGGTACAGGCCTTCCTTGCTGATGTGTTCCTCCAGGGCGCAGGAGTACTCAGAACTCTCACCCTCGATCAAAGCAAACGAGCGCAAAGCATTCTGGGCGAGCTTGCGTCGTGCGCGCCAAACACCCGACTGGTCTGTGCTGAACGCCAGGCTCTTGCCTTCACTGATGAAGCGGAAGCTGTAGAGGTCAGGACGTCCGGCGAACTCTTCGCCTTGCTTGATCAGAGCCTGGCGTACGACCTCGCTATTGCTCAGCACCGCCACGGGACGTGTGCCGATCTGGACCTGGAAAACCGGGCCGTAGGTCTTGCTCATGGTCGTCAAACTCAAGTGAGGGTTGCTACCCAATTCCAGCACATTTCCAATCAGAGGGAGGGGTTTCGGGCCTGGAAGCACCCGAAGACCTTCAGGGATTTTGGTACGAGTGACCCACATGAACAGATACACTGTGCATATAGTTATAATGGCAACCAGACTCTCAGATGCGGAGATAGGGCCATAAAATGGGATATCTGCCAACGCCATTTTTATTTGCCTCAGGGAGAAAACACCTTAGGAGAAAAAAAAGACTGAGAGAGAGAGAGAGAGAGAGAGAGAGAGAGAGTGTTATTGCACGTGTGCGAGAGAGTGAGTGCAAAAGAACTTTTGTGAACTTGTGATTTCTATGCTTTATTTATATGCTTCTTATATATCTTGTAGTTTTTTTTTTGTTCTTAGCATTGCAAGAGTAACTTTTATCTATTATCTATTTAACTCCTTCCTATTCATTTACATCAAGTACATTTAAAAAAAAAAATTGAAATCCTAATATATGCATAAGTGCATATTCAGTTGAAAATGCATGATTGTCTGATTGCACCATGCTTTATTATTCCGTTCCTATCCTGCACAGAATTTTAATCAGTGACCAGATTAAGGAACCAGCAGCCAAGCTTATCGCAGCTTCTCGTGCCGCACCGGCTGAGACAAAGAGCGCGCGCTTGGATGCGTGCCACATTGTAAACCGGAGTATGAACTACTTTATATATATGTATATGTATAAATATAAATAATAATAATAATAAAACAAACATTGCATGAAAAAAATATGTACCTTATTGCTATTATTGTAATAATTATGATGAAAACAGTATTAATAAAATATTTATTATTATTATTATTATTATTATTATTATTATTGCATGGAGCTGACTTACCTTGAGAGAAGACCTCAGGGCGCAGTGTCCAGCTATTTACGATCTTTTTCTCTGATCCGTTCTGCTGCTTTGAAACGCTGTTACACTCGCGGGATGAATAGAAGTTTTATAGAGGGGCGCTCGTGCTGATTGGCCGCCTGTCCCGTGACGTCACAGCGGCGGAGCGTTTGAGGTGCGAGAGTAGCAATTAGATGTGAATGGAGATTACAGGAGATCACAAGAAAGGAGGGGGGATTAAAACCTTTTATGATTTCACCTGCTTTCATAACACGCAGCATTAAATCACGTTCATACGCAGATAAAAAAAAAAAAAAACATGTATGCATGAATCAAACTCGATTTTTAAAATGAATAAAATGTTGATCAAAGAGTTCAGATCAGATCAAATTTCGATGAAAAAGAGCAAAGCTTTTGCTTTACAGCATCCTGTCTGATAAAGCTCTAGATCATATATTGTTTTATTATTATTATTATTATTATTATTATTATTATTATTATTATTATGTGAACTAATCTGAACATGAATGTGTAAGACGTAATAAGAATAACTTTTGGTTGATCTCATGAGGCGACTGCGCTGACTGACTGCGCGTTTCATTTTTTGTTTGCTCTGTGAAACATGAAGTCCTGTGTTCGTGCCTTTCCAGTGCACCACACCGCCTTCGCGTGACTGCAGCCATGCAGATTGTATAGGAGCTGTCCCGCAGAGCCGCCGCCCCCCAACGCATTCTCACGCAAACCCCTGCAGGGACCCCCCACATCCCGGCGCGCGAGGGGCGGGACAACTCAGTGCAGAGCAGATAGACACAGTAAGACACAAGTCCATGACGACACAGCGGATTTAAAATAAAGCAATTAAAATATTATAGCATATGAAATGATTATATAATATATAACTATATAATCTATAAAGTTTAATATATACGATCATACATTCTGCCCAATGCTCAGCGCAATACCAGTGTGAAAGTTTGATAGGAAATTACATTCGAAAACTATGGCAATTTATGTTGTGAACTAATATTGTATGCATGTATATCGGGGAGGATATTCCACATATAGTGTGCATAAAATAAAAATGCCCATTGGTTATTTTTGGTCATGCACTATATTATTATTATTATTATTATTCATAATTCGAATTGAGATGACTCGTGTAGTGATATCTTTGTTATTCAGACTATGTAGGGTACAAGTGAATGAAAAAATATACAGTATATACGCACGCACACACACACACACACACACACACACACACACACACACACACACACACACACACACACACACACACTATATATATATATATATAGTCTCACCATTAAACGTAAAAATTTCTTCTTGTGATCTGTATGCTGAAATGATGATGCTATTGCAACAAAATTCCAGTAAGGGGAACATAAAAATAGAATAGTTTTCTTTTTTTTATTTGAGGAATTTTTAATTCCGAATGATCAACTTTTGTCTACTTTTTAATTATAATATTTTAAAGTTTATTATGCTCTATAACCTATAATTATTAACATGTCTAAAGCATATACCTGGCCTATATCTATAAAATATTGGGAGATGAAAAACTAACAAAACCAAAAGCAATAATAATAATAATAATAATAATAATAATTATTATTATTATTATTATTGATGTTGTTGTTGTTGTTGTTGTTATTTATTTAAAAAAATAATAATTCAACATTAATTAAAATTTAGTTTGTCATAGCATGTTTAAATAAACACCCCAAGGAAATGGAAAATTATGAGGAATGATTGTTATATACTAGTAGTAGTATAGTAATAGTATAGCAGTAATACTATTTTAATACAAATTAGTACTACTACTACTACTACTAATAATAATAATACATCGAGGACCTCTGTAGTCCAACAGAGGCCAGTGGTGATCACCATTGTATTTATTTCCATTTTTATGACAATGCTAAGGCTATTTGGGAACGCCAGTTAACTCAATCTGCATAACTTTTGACTGTGGGAGAAAACCAGAGAACCCAGAGAAAACCCGCCAAGCACGGGGAGAACATGCAAACTCCATACACAAAGACTGGAAAGGCAGGAATTGAACCTGGACCCTGGTTCTGGTGCGAGTTAACAGTTCTAACCACCATGCCACTAATAATAATAATAATAATAATAATAATAATAATAATAATAATATCTCATAGTGTCCAGTAAAAAATACTGGTAGATATTTTGATAGAACCTAGGGCTTAATAATTTATTGGGCATTCAATTATAAATGATAAGTTTAGCATTTCATTAGCATTTATTGGAATTACATTTCCATTCCATAAAAAACCCGAGCAATGCAAATTCTGCAGCAAAAAGTGACTCAAAGTAAAAAAAAAAAGGAGAAAAAAAAGAACAAAGGTTTATCTGTTTTCTCTTATAAAAATAATAACTGCATGCTTGATAGCCTGTGAGAGGTCCAGAGAGACAGGCTGTTTCCGCAGCGCGCTGAGTATTGGCGTTACAAATCCTCGGAAATGTATTACACAAGCAGTAATTACCCGAGAGCGCTTGCGCAACACGATAGCACATCTAAGGCGTAGAGTAAAGGCGCGCGCGCGCACGCACGCACGCACACGTGCAGTGATCTGGATTTCCGCCCTGAGCGCTGTAGCAGGAGCTGATGAGTGAGTGAGCAGAGTGAACTTAGTTAACCCCACGCCTCATCCACACCCCCACCCCCCAACATACACACACACACACACACACACACACACACCTCCTTCCGTGACCGGTCAGGGCAACTCCTTCTTCTACCCCTCCTCCACCCCCAACCTCAAAAACATCCTCACGCGCTCGGAGCGCTCGGGTTCACGCGCTCTCACGCAACCTGGCCAATGTTTAACTAGTGCAGAGATCTACAGGTGCACACGCACGCGACGGGATCCGAGAGAGAGAGAGAGAGAGAGAGAGAAATAGTGGTTTGTCAGTGTTGCATGCTGAGATATACTTTATATTGTCATACGAATAAAGCTGCACTGAAAAAAATACATCAAATAAAAAAATATATGCATTGTATCATCTGTTCTGTAAATGTATTTCCTCCACAATACATTTTCTTGGATCTGGAGCATGCGTAACTCTTTATTATTACTGCTACCATTACTACTACTATTACCACCACAATTACTATTACTACTACTACAGTATTACTACTACTATTACTATTACTATTATTACTACAGTATTACCACTATTATTACTACTACAACCTGGTGAGCAGCTCGATCAGGAGATTGTGGCCCAACAATATCAATCAGTCCATCATACTGCCTCAAACTACTCATAATAATAGCAATGGTGCCTTCTGTGATACTCAATAACGCTGTACAGATATTATTATTATTATTATTATTATTATTATTATTATTATTATTATTATTATTATTACTACTACTACTACTACTACTACTACTACTACTAATAATAATAATAATCGCCAAAGACCAAATAGTCCATTGCATAGTTTCTTTCTTTCTTTCTTTCTTTCTTTCTTTCTTTCTTTCTTTCTTTCTTTCTTTCTTTATTATTTGGCATAATTGATTAAATCATATTTAGTGTTAATAGTAGTAGTAGTAGTAGTAGTAGTATATAACTACAATCTCATCATAATTTTACATTAGATGTATTAGGAGTTGTGTCAACAATTAAGGCTCTTGATGGTCAACGGTTCAAGCCCCAGCACAAGCAAGCTTCTACCGTTGGTCAAGGCTTGCGGTGTTGTATCATATCTGACTCTGCCTTCCAACCCCAGCTTCCTGCCTAGGATATGTGAAAAAAAGAATTTCCTCATGCTGTCAAGTACATATGACAATCATATAATTATTATTGGAATATAGGTAAAGTCTCTACTGGATAAACGGTATAAAGGATAAATAGTAATAATAATCATAATAATAGTAATAATAATAATAAAGGTTGATTCTAATTTAGGTCACAAATAGAAGGTTTGTATTAGACTCACCCTCAACAAACCTAAATAAAGTAAACATGAAGTAAACTGTCACTATTAAAGCCCTCACAATGTACCTTCGGCATTAATTTTGCATAAAGGTAAACATTAATCGGGTCACATTATGCACCTCTGACGAACAGTATAGTCCTCTGTGGAATTCCTGAAACTTTTTACAAAATGAATGAACACAGAGAATAATAATTTTCCTAAGTGATGTATCTAGTACCTAATTTATCCTGGTCCTGAACTCATCTCAGGAAAAGCCAGAGGTGGGTTGTAACGAGTTATATTTACTCCGTTACATTTACTTGAGTAACTTTATGGAAAAAAAAAATGTACTTCTATGAGTAGTTTTACTGCCGCACACTTTTTACTTTTACTCGAGTAGATTTGTGAAGAAGAAACGCTACTCTTATTCCCCTACATTCGGCTCCACTCGACTCGTTACTTTTCTAAGCATTTATTCTAAACATGCAGCCGATAGATCTACCGCATGACTGTTTCACCAATCAGACGCGGCAACAATAATCACGTGACATTTCACCAATCACATGGTAACAATAGCCACATCTTCAGGCAGTGTTCTATTAATTCGTCCTACCTGTGAATCCGTCTTACATGCTCTCACTTTCTCTAATTTTGTGGAACGCCCATAAATCCATGCTGCTTTATATAATAATAATAATAATAATAATAAAAAATTTGGAAATTGCGATTGAAACAGTTACTCAGTACTTGAGTTACTTTTTTTTACTTTTACTTGAGTAATATTTTGTAAGACTACTTTTTACTTCTACTTAAGTAATATTACGTAATATTATTTGAAGTTCAGCTACTATTACTCGAGTAAATGTTTTGGCTACTCTACCCACCTCTGGGAAAACACCAGGACTCACACATTTAGGGAGAATTGAATCCAGTAAATCAACTTAAAGTGTTCTTGGGAAGTCGGAGGAAACCAGAGAACACATACTATATTTAGCGCTCCTTATAGCAACATTTCCAAACAAGTTTCATGGTTGAATAGTAGATTCTGAAACTTTGTTTTTTTTCCCCCTATGGTATAGGATGACAAAGGGATTTTCCATGTGTGCTGTGTCATATTTATACTCCACTGAAACAGGACACGGGTAAAGGCCACAGCCGAGTGAGTTATGAGAACTGATTTCTTGAAAAAAAAAAAACAGGAAAAAAAAAAAAAACTGAGTCAAGCTGGGTGTGAAATAAAGGACCTGGACATTGTGTACCAGCAAAGTGCACCAACAGGACCTGAAGGTACTCGGACACTGTTTGTTTTTGTTTGGTTACGCTAAAGAGATGACACAGACATAGAGATGACACAGAGTAAACAAACAGCAACATTTCAGGATACAGGATATTTGGAGACATGGAACAGAGATATGCAAGTATCTGATCTCAGACTTGGTGTTGTCTAGACAAATAATCAAAGGTGACCAAGTAATTTCTTATTTTTTTGATAGAAAAATCAGGACACAATCATTCACAAAAGTCCCGGTTTGACTCGAATGCCTATAATTTGTGAATGTTTTAATCACTGAAAAATGACAAGTTATTCTTTTTATCCGTTCGTAGTTACATTTAATGCTGTTGCATCAAAATGAGTTTCTGTAATGTTTGTTATAAGAAACAATCAAATCCACCAGCAGCCTTTCTTCTTCTCTTTCTTGAAGATAATTTGTCTTGAAGTCTTGAAACACTGACAGTGGATACTCCTTCCACAAATCTCTTATGGAAAAATTCCGCATGTGAACAGTTCCACATGTTTGAAGCCATTTATGTACCGCATCCACCATACTGTATGATATAGGTTGAAAAGAGATGTTAACGATTAATGGAAGGAGTCTCCAGTGTCAATGCTTTGTAACCTTTGTAATATGAATCAACATCTTCTGGCGATCAGTACAAAAATAGCACTGTTAACAGCACTGTTGTTTAACAACCTCCTGATCAGATAAAGGAATTTGTGAAACATTAAAAGTACAAAAAATGACATCATCAACGATGACATGTGAGCTGCATGCTGAAACGATGATGCTGTTGTGACAAAATTCCAGTCAGTGGAAAATAAAAATATAATAGTTTTTGTTTCTAAATGTGTAACGGAAAACACCTTTCACAATATCATCTGAATGATCTCAGGAAGCATTATCACTCGAGAACTGCTCAAGTTCCAATCAGGTCAATGTCTCAAGGCAATCGGGTTAATTGTTTATTTAAGTCAAAACAAGTCATGTAACGGTCCTGACATAAAATTATTAATGATAAGTCATTTAAGGGCATCAGACTGAGGGAAAAAAAAAATTGTGGTTTCTGGTGTAAAATCAAGCTGGTTTTTTTTTTTTTTCTTTCAGTTCGACTGTTATCAGCCTGTGAGCAGAACTGAACGCTCTCCAGAGGCTTTGCACGCGATCGCAGCACGTTGCTTCACAAACACGGCTCTTGCCAGGAAAAGACATGACTTTACAAATCAATGCAAATCATTTTACAACCTCAGATTAATTCTCTGTTATGAATCAAAAGGAGACAGTTTATGAATCGGTCTAATTGCTATTGAGTTTAGCGGTAAGATTATTTTACATACAAATCTACAACTGATCAAATATTTCAAAGGCGATTAAAGGAAAGCATTAGTTTTATGTCAGGCAAATTTGTTTTGGCACTTTCAGTCTCATCATGTGGACACTTAGGAGGTTTTCACTCTGACACATTTCCTCTCTGTGTTTAAAGCCCTCACTGGAGACTAAGATGAATTAACTATCAAAAGAACCTCTGATGAGGTGTACACTGCTGTAATCTGCTGTTTACTATAGTCAAGTAAGTAAACAAACAAACAATTGCATAAGTAAACAACAACAATTACATAAATTAAGCATTACATTTAATTATAATAAAAATAAATAACAAATATGTATGGAAAATTATGATGATTGCAGATAATCAAAATATAAAAAAACTAACTAAATAAATTCACTTAGCAATGGACTATTCGGAAACTTATAATAATAATAATAATAATAATAATAATAATAATAATAATAATAATAATAATAATAATAGCATTATTTACATATGATATAGCCAATATTAATAAATTAGTAAATAAATAAGTAAGCAAACTAAGCAATTAACAATTATGTCTTTAGTAATGAATGCTACTACTACTACTACTACTAATTATTATTATTATTAATATAATAACAACTGTATGTCTGGTGTAAGCAGTATTGCCAAATAAATAAATAAATAAATAAACAAAAAGTAATAGACGGTTTGGTCTTTTGGTATTTTTTATTTTTTATTTAAAGTCTACATATGACTTTGTTCAATAAATAAGTCAAATAAATAAATAAACTAATCAACTGACTATTTGATCTTTGGCAATAATAATAAAACATATTCTAATAATAAATATTATTATTATGAATATTATTAAGTTAGGTATAATATAATTAAAAAAGTGTAAACAATAAGCAAACAAATAAAGCTTTGTTAATTAATCATGAACAATCAATTAATCATTAGGCAAGTTTTTTTTTAGTTTACATTTTGCACAACATTTCTATGGCACAAAATCTACAAAATAAATGTACCACTAAAGTGTGTATCTGCAGTAGGTTCTGCTTGTTTTGGGCAGGTCCCAGTATAACCACACTCAGCTATCAGCAGCCAGAGTTTTTGTTTCCAAACGGTAAATATGTGCCGTATCTCAGTGTGCCAGTGGCAGACAGTCGACACTATCGTGCACAAATTCCACTCTCACGTTCTTTTTCTTCCCTCGACTGAGCCACTGCTGCGGTTATCACTCAGCCGAAATGTTCTCGCTCCTCTAATCAGAGACCCTGTGAGCTCGTCCTGCAGACATGGAGAAGCATTTCAGTTGCCTGTGTTCTCTCTCTCTCTCTCTCTCTCTCTCTCTCTCTCTCTCTCTGTTTTGACCAGGCTGCTATGGCACACTTGGCTTCCTAAACTCCTCCAACTCACATAGCACATGGCAGTTTACTCAAGAAGTGTTATGGAAGAACTGGTAGCAAAACACTTCCCAGGAATAGTTAAAAAAGACAAAAAGTAAAACAATTAAATGAAATAATGAAACATAACATATAAAAACAATGACTATGACGGTGACATTAATCTCACTGTCTCTGAGTCTAACTGCTCTTGGATCACACACACGCACACACACACACACACACACACACACACACACACACACACACACACACCAACTCTCACTATCTACAGATGAATTACAGGGATTTAGATCCATTCATAATCCTCTTGTCACTTTAATTAAGTATAATTAGTATTTAGAGGTCATTAGTTGTCCTTGAAGTCCTATTATGTACATTAAGTTATTTGGAAAAGTGTCTCATTGTATAGTCACCTTTCCAGGTAAGGATTATTACCCCCTTGATGGCGCAACAAGTGAATGACGCAACAATTATTGTAAACAAGCAGGACACGATTTAGAAGACAACACCTTTTCTAACAGTCGTTTCTCAGATTCCATATGATTTATGCTTTTCTGAACGATCTCAAGGTTATGGTAGGCTAATTTATGATTAACCCAGTTGACACGGAGAACAAATCCACTCATCTTTCACGACTCAGCTTGCTTTCCCTCCTGCATGGCCCATCTTGTTTCGTGTTTGTCATTCTGGCCTTTACTTATTTGTACCTTTTTTTTTTTTTTTTTTTTTTGATGCCAGGGAATATTTGCACACCATAACGCGAGAGCCTGAGGGCTTGTGTTTTTAAACCTGCTCACATGCAACACCAGTAGGAGCTGAGTGAAGGTGCTGTCGTGCCAAAGGTGGCGTGAAAATTCCACCTGGGTCGAACAGGGTGTAAATCACAGCAGGCTTTCAACTCTCTGCAAATAAATAATATGAGTTTTAGAACTGTCTGCCTCAGTGCTGTCCTCAGGAGCAGGGACGGAGAGTTCATTTGTAGAACGACTTGGAAAAGTGAATCAATGAACAAACATAGTAAGGCATGAAGAACCTGCTGTTTATTTTATTATATTTAGCTACAAATATTGTATTTAATTAGATTTAAAAAAAAAAAAATTCATCACATAAGTTTTGTCGCAATTGATGATCCGGAGCTACTTTGGAGCCGGTACATAATTTTCACCCAGTTCTTTGGACGTGCTTAAGTCAGGGACTGGGATTATCTCGTCCAACTAAAAGTTTGTGCCCACCATCTTTAAAAAAAGAAACTCAGTTTTCAATGGGCAGCTCAAATGCTTTCTAGTAATCATAAAGCCAGAAGAACTGAAGAACTTAAAGTCCACCTTTGTTGTTTTTTGTGCTAGCTGCTAGCATTTTTTTTTTTGTTGACGCCAGCTTTTTTTTTTTTTTGGCTGCTAGGATTACCGCTAGCATTGCCGAGGAACGTAGAGACAAACACAGGCGTATACAGTGACGTAATGAAGTGACTCCCTAGCCAATGGAAAAACAAGGCCAGTTCTTAGGGCGTTTGCTTTTGTGCCAGCTCTGAACACATGGACACGAGCTAGAACCTGGTTCACTTTAGTGGAAAAGAGGTAAATGGGTAAATAAGGATTTGAATGTTGGGTTCAACGATGGTTTAAATGCGTGGTTTGATGGAGACTATGTTAAGTTGTACTTTTGTATAGACGAAGAGTTACTATACCAACATGTCGAACTTGAACAACAGTACATCCATCAGACAAGAAAAATGCTATGCCTTAGAATCTTTTGCATTACTTTCGGTACAGCCGTCATATGATAATATATTGTAGGTTGTAATTTTTATTCTAATGGTGTTATTCAAATGAATCAATACACATCAGTGAATCGTAATAGTCATAGATCATAGTAACACTAATAAAAAAAAATCCCGAAATAGACAAATATGAACAGTTGGAAAAAAAAAAAAAGTTCTGGGACTCATTAGCTTAATTAAGACTTTCTCCTCCGCGCCAGCAGAGGGCACACTCTCGAGAATTGTACAGCAACCTATGGCACCAACACTCGACTTCATGTTATATGGAGGTCCATGTGTCCGTAGTGCATCTGACCCTTGCAGTAATGTAATGTAGCTTATTGGATGAGCTTTAAGCCATTCTCTAGACGAAAGCTAATCCGCTATTTAGATCTCAGATCTTGTTTAACAGATTTTTATTATTTAAAATGTTCTGCACTTGGATCCTCAGACTGTATCCAAGACTGTGAATTTCATACACCTTGATTCCTCCATTCCACTAATTCTAAATGTATTATGACGTCACTTTTAGATCAGAGGCGACTACATCCTGTGTGATGTACCGCAATATTTCCTCAAGGTTAAAGAAATGATTGACTTTGAAGCTGAAATGAAAGTCTCTTTCTTCCACAGGTGATCACATTGCCTTTAGCAATCCTGCTTCAAGCAGCAGGTTCGGGGGGGGGGGGGGGGGGGGGGGGAACAAACATTAAATCCATCATAAATCCAGGAGGTGTGTAAAAAAAACAACAACAACAACAACAACAGAAACTACCCCTGCTGGGATAAATGGGAGAGTTGGTGAAGTGTGGATATAATCACCTGCTGCCTGGAGAAGATGAAAACATCAAGTTCTGCTTTCAACCGGGATCAAATGCGTCGTTTCATGTGCAGGATCAAACTGTCTTCTATCTGATGTTTGGTTTCCTTCATGTCTGTCTGTGCTGAGTGTATAACAGGGCAGTGTTTACGAGTGTTGTAGTGTTTAAGGAATATGTGGGCTTTTTAATTTTGCATTTATACTGGGATTTATTGTGTTTCAAAGACAACTATGAGTAAGAAGGATGTGGGACACATCGAACCCTTGACCCTGAAGGTGCGAGGCCACAGTGTTAACCACGACACTTCCGTGCCACCACATGAGATTCAGTTTCTACAATAATAATAATAATAATAATAATAATAATAATAATAATAATAACAATAATAATAATAATAAGAATGAAATAAACTAAGTTTAGAATTGAGGTGTGAGTTAATAATTTGAACAAAAGTCCTCAATAATCCTTCAAGATGCTCCAAAAAATTGGTTATTAAAATGATCCTTTTCGTCTCTTTGTACTTTATGCAGTAGTTCTATGCATTTATACATGTAATACAATGTCATTTTACTATACAGTCGTGGCCAAAAGTTTTGAGAATTACATAAATATTGGAAATTGGAAAAGTTGCTGTTTAAGTTTTTATAATAGCAATGTGCATATACTCCAGAATGTTATGAAGAGTGATCAGATGAATTGCATAGTCCTTCTTTGCCATGAAAATTAACTTCATCCCGAAAAAAAAACAACTTTCCACTGCATTTCAGTGCTGTCATTAAAGGACCTGCAGAGATTATTTAAAGGAATCGTCTTGTTAACTCAGGTGAGAATGTTGACGAGCACAAGGCTGGAGATCATTATGTCAGGCTGATTGGGTTAGAATGGCAGACTTGACATGTTAAAAGGAGGGTGATGCTTGAAATCATTGTTCTTTCATTGTTAACCATGGTGACCTGCAAAGAAACGTGTGCAGCCATCATTGCGTTGCATAAAAATGGCTTCACAGACAAGGATATTGTGGCTACTGAGATTGCACCTAAATCAACAATTTATAGGATCATCAAGAACTTCAAGGAAAGAGGTTCAATTCTTGTTAAGAAGGCTTCAGGGCGTCCAAGAAAGTCCAGCAAGCGCCAGGATCGTCTCCTAAAGAGGATTCAGCTGCGGGATCGGAGTGCCACCAGTGCAGAGCTTGCTCAGGAATGGCAGCAGGCAAGTGTGAGCGCATCTGCACGCACAGTGAGGCCAAGACTTTTGGAAGATGGCCTGGTGTCAAGAAGGGCAGCAAAGAAGCCACTTCTCTCCAAAAAAAAAAACATCAGGGACAGATTGATCTTCTGCAAAAAGTATGGCGAATGGACTGCTGAGGACTGGGGCAAAGTCATATTCTCGGATGAAGCCTCTTTCTGATTGTTTGGGGCATCTGGAAAAAGGCTTGTCCGGAGAAGAAAAGGTGAGCGCTACCATCAGTCCTGTGTCATGGCAACAGTAAAGCATCCTGAGACCATTCATGTGTGGGGTTGCTTCTCACCAAGGGAGTGGGCTCACTCACAATTTTGCCTAAAAACACAGCCATGAATAAAGAATGGTACCAAAACACCCTCTGACAGCAACTTCTTCCAACAATCCAACAACAGTTTGGTGAAGAACAATGCATTTTCCAGCACGATGGAGCACCGTGCCATAAGGCAAAAGTGATAACTAAGTGGTTCGGGGACCAAAACGTTTAAATTTTGGGTCCATGGCCTGGAAACTCCCCAGATCTTAATCCCATTGAGAACTTGTGGTCAATCCTCAAGAGGCAGGTGGACAAACAAAAACCCACTAATTCTGACAAACTGCAAGAAGTGATTATGAAAGAATGGGTTGCTATCAGTCAGGATTTGGCCCAGAAGTTGATTGAGAGCAGCCCAGTCGAATTGCAGAGGTCCTGAAAAAGAAGGGCCAACACTGCAAATACTGACTCTTTGCATAAATGTCATGTAATTGTCGATAAAAGCCTTTGAAACGTATGAAGTGCTTGTAATTATATTTCAGTACATCACAGAAACAACTGAAACAAAGATCTAAAAGCAGTTTAGCAGAAAACTTTGTGAAAACTAATATTTGTGTCATTCTCAAAACTTTTGGCCACGACTGTGATGGGAAAAAAAAAATAATAACAAAGTGGCTCCAAACAACAAATTTGCTGTAGATAGAATTAAATGTTTTCTTATGCATTAACTGAAGATTATTAAATAAAATCCTTGTAATCAAAATTTTTACCTTAAAGTTTGGTGTTTAACTGGCACGCACCAGGATATATTTTTTGTCCAACTATATTTGCCTCTAGCAGAACATTAAAACTTTGCACAGATGAAACAAACAAACAAACAAACAAACAAACAAACAAACAAACAAACAAACAAACAAACAAACAACAATAAATCCAGTTCAGCATAAAAATGTTACAAAGAAATAAAACAATGGACCCCTACAGACGAACATCTCTACAGCATTATTAGAAATGACAGAAAAACCCTTAAAATTAACCGCTTGACCATAAATACCTGATAAATTCCACGTTTTGGTCAATTATTTTCCTATGGCACAAAATGTTATTTTTTATTTTTTATAAAATAACCTTGAATATAAAAACCACTACATATCCTTCTTTAGAAACTTTGAACTTACATACTGTATATTTAACACAACACAACAGCGAACAACTGCACTACACAGCTGCCTGGAATCGACTTAATGTACTTTATAGACTTTTTAATGATGTTAAAAAGAGACGTTTAAAGTCTGTTACTGTTGTTGCAGTTCCGTGCTGTTGTCAACAATGAAAGCGGAGGAAGTGCTGACGATGCATATGTGATGTATTCTTTTCAATTAAATTCCATTCAATTCAATTTTATTTATATAGCGTTTTTAACAATGGTCATTGTTTCAAAACAGCTTCACAAAATTAAAAGAAGATTATGGAAATGTGTAGGAGAAAGTAAATATGTATAGATAATAGTGATCTGATCCCTGTTCCTGGTGCTCATGAATTAACTCTGAGTACTGAGTAACTATGAGTAACTCTTCACTACAAAAACATAATTTAAGCTTCAAGTTTGCTATATATTTTAGTTAATTTAAAACTCACCCAGCATATGTTTTTAATACTATATATGCATATTTACATAGTCACAAACACAACTGCATGGGAGATGGATTTATATAGTTTTGCAACATAACACAAAATGTACGCTGATATAACCGAAATAATTTTGACAAAACATGTTGGCTCTGCCTTTTGACACATTTGTGATAAACAAAATCATGTAATAAAAAGTATTTATTCATAATACTTCACAATTATGTTTTAAGAACTTTTTATATTAATTGGGGTGTCAATTTTTCTATCAAAACCAGTGCTTATTAGGTGTGTTATTTAATAATTATTGTGTTACAGATAAATAATTCCCCAAAATAAATTATTGCATTTGCTAAATACAGTTTCATGTCCTTTTATGTCTGTAGTGTCCGGAACTTTTTTGAATTCAAATATTTCAACGATGTTAACTGTCATTCAGCTGAAACCTGGCCAATTTAGATTTCACATGAAAAGACATAAACATGATAAAGTGTATTATTCTTGAATGCAAAATTATTAAGATATTGCGACATGAATTTGACATGGACACTACAGATTCTTTGCTTTTTAAGCTTTTTAAGCTTTTTAAGCTTTTTACCAAAAAAAAAAAAAAAAAAACTATTTAAGCAAGCGCATACCAATTTTAGCATCAATACTCATAAAGAAATTTTAATTTAAATTTTACATTTTTGTAGGTTGAAGCGAGATGAGTGAGTTTTGTCTCCAAAACAACTGAAGTTAACTTGAAATTTTTAGGGAAGCAAGATTTCTTACTTACATGTTGCATAAACTTAAGAAGTAGCTTATTGGCACACACATTTTTTGTATTATATGTTTAACATAAAAAATATTAATAATAAATAAAATCAGCACCAACACTGCGTTTGAGCCGACTGTAACATTATGCCACCAAACAGTTATCCCGAATCCATGACTTCCTTTCAAGCTTCTAATAGTACGTTTACATTCTTGCTCGAATGCACTGGTGGATTACATAATCTACACTGAATCACACACATACACACATACACACACACACACACACACACCTCTCTGTGTGGGCATACACGCAAGATTTCGCAAGCAGCTAATGGCATCTGGCTACACGCTCATCAACTTCACACACCTGATCACAGGCCATCCGAGATACGGGGAATCATAACTCATTCATGTTTACTGGGATTCTCATTTGTTTGATGATGATCAGGGCAGGGATGAACTTTCTCATCGTTTAGTCTATGCTTCATGTATAAGTGAAACGATTAAGGAACCCTGAGCATTCATTTATCTTTAATAATGCTTCATCCTGGTGATAGTCACGGTGGAGCTGAAATCTTTCCCAAGAACTCTGAGGTGAGAAAACACTCCGGGTGGGACGGCTTTCACACACACACACACACACACACACACACACACACACACACACACACACACACACACACACACACACACACACACACACACACACACACACACACACACACACACACACAAACACAAACAGACACACACATTGACACACCTTGACATCTAGGGCCAAGTGAGCATCAAGGAAATCTATTTGTCATGATTTTGGGAAACCAGAGAACCTGGAAGAACCTCGACACAGACAGAAACCTGAGCTCAGTCCAAATTACGCCGCTAAATTTGTCTGAATGAAAGACTTGTATTCAATCAGGAAGATGTCAATCAATATGAATTACTGCTACAAGATGTTGGACATGACTCAAAAGACTAAAAATAAGGAGATGCATATATTTTTTTAATCACCTAAATACAAGGGGTGTTCTAGTCAAACAAAGACTGATGAATAAGGCGTAAAACTGATTGACGTTTATATAAGACTTCAAACACAGTACGGCGATGAGACTCTAAACAGCGGTTAAACATTTGAATGGTACAAACGTTTTAAAGAAGGCCGTACGTCTGTGAATGACGTGAATAACTTGCCACAAACCTGCAGAGGCGACGCATTTGTCTCTGGGTAAATAATTCACTAACACCACTTACACATTACAGGAACTCGTCTGTGAGTTATTGCCATATCCCCCGTACAGTCCTGACCTCACTCCAAGCCATATCCACATACTTGGAACAATAAAGGAGTTCCTGGGAGGCCAGCATTTCAGACATGATCATAGCTCTGGTGTCCTAAGAAAACGTTCTACCTTGATGGGATCTGCGCACTAGTGAAACACTGGGATAAGTGCATTAGTGTAGCAGAGGATTATATACAGAAATAAAGGTTTCTACTCCCATAACTCCCACGTGTTCTGTTATTCTGCACAATCAAAAAGTTTTATTATAAAGTATTATTATAGCACAATGTTAATAAAACAATTGAAAATAGTTATAAATAAAGGATGTATATGCTGCAGCAAAATAACAACAAAAAGAACAACAAAAATAGCTTAGGAAGGAAACCGAAGAACAGTTTTTCCTCTCAGTCTTCAAACCTGATCTCACAGAGACAGCGTATGACATTTGGCAGAGCTACACCAGATCCATTACCTGCCAGAATTACTGTCATGCAAGAAAAAAAGAGAACATTTCCACCCAAACAATCCAAGAAATTTGCAATTCGAAATAGAGCTTCTTAAAAACAAATAAACAAAACAAACAAACAAACATAAAAAGGACTATTATTTTTTTGTTTATTTGTTTGTTTGTCTTCCAGAATTATTGACACGTCACATCATTTGCAAACAAAATTGTCATTCTTGAAAAACTTGAAGTAAAAAATATTTAGTTTTTTTTGGTTTATCAAACCTAAGGAGCACAATTTTAAATGTCAGTGATATGGTGCTGCTCAGAAAGCACTGCTTCATAAAAGACAAATAAATAAATAAATAAATAAATCTAAAAAAATAATACATGATCTATCAAAAATGTGTAAAATGTTTAAAAATGTTTAAATTGCATTTTTTTAATTTAAGTTTAAATGTTAGCATTTTAGCAGTAATTCCTGGAAAATAGTAGCAATTTCTAAAAAAATAATAATAATTAAAAAAAATTGCAGGTAACTACACAGGATGCTGTACTTAATAAAAAGAAAACTTGTGACATATCATTTCAAATATTATGTTAATATCCTAACAAAACCTAACAAACCTAGTCTTATTTATTTTATCCCAAGGGTATTCAAACTCTTACACTCAAATACACCGCCTGGCCATTAGAAAGGTCCCAATTTCAGATCGGTCAAATTATTGGGCTGCAGCAAGTAACTAAAACTTCAATTAAGGGAAAAAGGAATCTTAATAATTTACCAAATCCAATAATTTACATTTTTCCCCAAATTTGCAGCACATTATCAAAACCTTTAAGGATAGTGCTGAACTGTCAACTTCATAAAAGATATATGGTCAGACCCGAATGAGATGTGAGATTATCACATCTATGGATAGAGTGTTTATATTCTTTGTCAATTTTAATCAAGTTAAATATTGTGTGTTCAAATGAATCAATGAATCGATCAATGAATCAGTGAACCATTTTTACAGTGTAATTGAAATGAACTGCATGTTCCGCACTGAAATGAAATGTCCTGGTCTGTCTACCCCTCGTATTTACCTTTACCGTTCCTATAAGCGTGTGCTACGTGCACTCGGGCTTCTTCCATTCTTTAAGGAACAGCAGCATTCACCAGTTTGGACACGTTCCATATATGCAGCTTTACTAAATATATCGTCTCGGGTCTCTAGAAGCATTCAGCTGAGAACGGAGAGGCAACAAGGCGTCACGTATCAGTTCAATCTGAGCTTTATCTTTGGGACACACACACACATACAGTACACACATACACTCACACACACCGACTTGTCCTCCTTTCACACTGGTTTATGGTCTTTCACTGGCGTGAGAAGAAACAGTGATTGTGACAGAGATTGTGACGTGTCCCATGTGCAACCTGTATAAACCAAACAGGAGGGCTAAATGGTGGGCCTTTTATCTTTATTAGATAAAAATCTGATAATATTTTGATTGATGGAGCTATCGTAATGAACAACGAACTTCATACAACACCGACTAAACCAGCAGAAAGCCATCCGTATGAAATTAAAAGCACTTCACTTTGGGATCTGGATAATCTGGTAAATGCTGAAGATGCTGAGAACTTTGTAAGGCTTTTTAGTTTCAGGTGTAAAATGTAAATCTTTGCCTTGTGCAGACGGGTATTTGATTGAAACACTTCAGGGCCCGTATTTACGAAGAGTCTCAGAATCAATCTGAGGAATCACGATTAAAGTTAAAACTGAAAGCTAAAGTTACAGCTAACAATATTTCTACCTCCGAGTAGGACATAAAAGTTAATTATAAAGATTCCTACTCTTACTTTCAGCGAGGAGTAGGACTGCTCCTAGGAAAGCGTGTGATGCCACCATTTACGACACTGACTGCTGCAAAGTAGGCTACACCTTATATTGGATGTTGTAGTTTTGACAGGTTTGTAGTTTTAAATTGTGAAAAATCTAAATTAAATGGTGAAATCGGTTCACATAAGCCTACTCATTGGTGCTTGAGGCCATTATATTAATCATGAATGATGCCCACACCTCCAGGGAAACAACATGAATCCAGTTTGCTTTTGTTGATTTCATGCTGTGTGGTGGGGGAAATCTATGAATCTGCACATGATCAGCGGTGCGCAGAGTTTGGTATATTATTTCTGATGTTGTCAGCTATGACACACTGTAAATTTAAAACAAATCACTTATTTAAAGCTGCATCTTTGAATAAAAAATAAAAGTAGCAGTCACCTACAGAGACAGCATATGGAATGTTTGTTAATTGACCAGTTGCATACCGTACATGATTTTTCTCAAAAAGTAATTTCCTCGCTACTCCGGACACCTCCGGAGCTCTTCTACATTTTGGTGGACATAGAAGTCATTGCCTGTTTAAAAATGTTAATAAATTACTCTTACTCCTACTCCTAAAAGTAGGACCAAAATTACATCTTTCTGAGAATTTTTCTCTCCTTAGGAGCGATTTCCTCCTCTGTGATGCTTAGTAAATAGGGGCCCAGATCTTCTTGAGCTCTCACTTAAACTGCATTGTACAACAGTTAGTTCTGATCAAGTAAACTGATTGGATTAGAGGCATTTTCATGATAATAGATGGTAACAGCATTGGAATGTTTCCCTATTTGTATCACTTCACGTCAAGGTGTTCTAATAATTGTTAATTAAAAACCGTTGTTAGTTTTTATTCTGTTGGTTGCAGAATGAATGAAAATACAAGGAGAGAGCACCAGCCTGCCAAAACCCACACTCAAAACCAGTCACAGAGGTACTTTCAGTAAGAAAACACACCTGATAACGTTATGTCATTGTAAACAACACGCTGAGTAATCGCTTCTACATCTTTCTAAATTGTCTTTGATCGTCCATGTTGTTCCGTTCACAGCCAAATTTCAAATCCCTCTCTAACAACTGATCCAAGGGCACTACTTAATGAGTGGATTACTCAAAAAGCAAGGGATTGTACATCTTACATAGTGCACTAGATTTCCATGTAACGATATTTGGGATTCACTATTTGGGAACATATACATTTTGTAAGTTTGTAAGTCTTATGACTTATGACTGTCCAGCACCTCCATAGTTTATTCTTCTCACCTTTTGGCTATATCATACTCTTGTTAATTACACAATAACTCCCAGTTCCTAACTGTCGGCTGCCAATTCAATCCTAGTTCCACCGGTTGCAGATGAATGTGTTTTAGCAAAGCAAAATATCTTAATGCTGAAGCATTAAGAGTTTCTTTCACTCGAAGGAAGGGGCTGAGCCTGCTTGAAAAATCAACCCCACACCAGTTCCAGGTCTTCTCGTCCAACATCATCCAACATCAGTAATTTGTGAGGTTTCTAATCCAATGGTCAAAACTTCCTATAAAAACACTTCTAAACCTTGTGGAAAGCCTTCCCAGAAGAGATGAAGCTGTTATAGCTGCAAAGGGGGCGGGTCCGACATCATATTAAACCCTATGGATTAAGAATTGGATGTTACTCAAATTCATACGTAGGCATGTGAAGGCAGGCAAGCGAATACTTCTGGCAAAATAGTTTATGTGCAGAAAGAAAAAAAGGAAAATATCTGTCAAAAGCTGTACACTTGCCCCATTAATAGAATCAAACAGGTTTATATTAATGATTAAGATTCAGTATTACACCTTATCAAGAGAATCTTGATTAATTAGTGAAAATTTGTGAAAACACACTCTCACTCACTCATCATCTATACCGCTTAATCCTGTATTCAGGGTCACGGGGAGCCTGGAGCCTATCCCAGGAGACTTAGGGCACATGGCAGGGTACACCCTGGACAGGGTGCCAATCCATCGCAGGGCAATGTGAAAACACAGTTATTTTATAAAGATCAAATCAAACCATAATTTTGATCACAAATGAGTCCCTGGAAAATCTGGTCAAAAAAATGTATTTCACCAGAATGACAAATTTCAAATAGTATAAAGAGATTTATGGTTTAACAAACATGACTAAAAAAAAAAAAACACTGTAAATTGTTCTGTGCTTGCCAAGATTTTAAATAATCTTCGATCTGGACATCTTATCCTGTTTTTAAATTTTCTAGCTGCATAGACAAATAATTTCACTAGTTAAAAAAATTTCACTTATAACAAATTCTCTGTTTTTTCCTAATGCTTGAAGGATCTGGAGCACCCAAGCACGTTGTTTTCCACCTCTCCTCTTGTTCACAAGTTCATTTAGTAATCAAAGTGATAGTACAGTGCCTTGTTGTGTTGTCTTTTAAGGCCAGTTTGTTTCGTCAGTTTATTCAAGCATAAACGCAAATACAATTTGCTTATTAAGGTTATTTCGGCAGGAAATTACACAATGGAGATTTTTCTCTTGTAGTTCTTCTAAAGCATCTGTAAAGTTTGTAATGTTAAAAGTTTGAGCTGTTAATTTTCACAAGCAGCAAATTGTAGGCAAACAATGCCATTACTTTTGAAATGTATTTTGAATCTTTCTGACACTTGTATTTAACTTGCTTTAAAGTTACATAGGTAGGTATAACTGTATTGCCGCGGCGGCACAGTGCTGTAGTGGGTAGCACCGTCACCCTGGTGGATTCCCTCCCACGGTACACGCATCTACCAGATGTGAACATAGTATTAAATATATACTGTATTAGTGCAAATATAGGCATTGTGCTCATTATAAGGTACAGGTTAAGATAAGATAAGATAAGATAAGATAAGATAAGACATGAAATTTCTACATTAGAGCCGCAAAGAACAATGTGCAAACATAAAGTAGTGACAGTACAGTGTATAAATACAAAAGAAAAAAAAACAAACATTTTCAAAAACAAATATTTAGTGTATAAATACAAAAGAAACGGAAAAAAAAAACAATACAATAGTTACACTTTCAATCAAATTGCACTAGATGAAACATGGGTACACTTTTCATTGCACAAAAATGTAAGATATTGTAAGTATATTGTGAGATAATGTAGCTATATTTGAGGTATTGTAACTCACTCATCATCTATACCGCTTAATCCTGTATTCAGGGTCATGGGGGCCTGGAGCCTATCCCAGGAGACTTAGGGCACATGGCAGGGTACACCCTGGACAGGGTGCCAATCCATCGCAGGGCACAGACACACACATACACTCACTCATTCACACACTACGGGCAATTTTTTTATTTTTTATTTTTGGAATGCCAATTAGCCTAACCTACATGTCTTTGGACTGTGGGAGGAAACCGTAGTACCCGGAGGAAACCCACCAAGAACCCACGGGGAGAACATGCAAACTCCATGCACACAGAGACTGGAATCGAGCCTGGCCGGGGATCGAACCCGGACCCTGGCGGTGCAAGGCGACAGTGCTGACCACTACACCACCGCGCCGCCTACTATTGTAACTATATTGTAAAATCTAATAGATTGTAACAACAGTGTGCGGTGCGTGGTTCACTGGGAGCTGCTCTGATTTTACAGTCTAATAGCAGCAGGAAGAAATGACCTTCGATATCGCTCGTTCAGACACTTAGGATGTAACAGTCGGTCACTGAAGGGGTTGCTCAGAGATAAAACTGTTTTAAATAAATATAGTTTTATGTATACAGTACATACAGTAAACGCAGTAATTATCGTGCAACATGGCGATGTAGTGAGTAAATGCAGTTACTACAGAATAGATAATGCTATGAAGTGGAAACGCAAATATAAGCAGGAATATAAGCAGTTACTGTCTTTAGCCTAGTAGAAAACAGCATCACTGTTTGACTGCAATCCGCTGCTTAAACCCAAGCAACTCAAACTTTAAGAAGAAATAATAATAATAATAATAATAATAATAATAATAATTTTTATTTATATAGCGCCTTTCCAGAGCTCAAGGACACTTTACAATGAATAGAAAAAGGGGGACAAACAGACATTAAAAAAAATAAATAAATAAAAAACTAGGAGACAGACATACGAAAAATAGCATTTGCTTATCACCAACCGTTCTGAACCTTAGAACTGGAAGAGAAATCAGTTTCGGACCTTTGGATATTAAGTTCATTTAAAACCTCTGCTATAGTGTATAGCTGGATATGTGCATGGGTTCTCCTGGAGTTTGATGATATATTTACAGTAATATAATGTCCAGAATGACCATAATCATAACCTGAAGCAGGTTTTAGCTGAAAAATAAAAGATGTCTCCTGGGGAACAAAACATGCCTCATAATATGTGACAATAAAAGCAGAATGGTATTTAAATGAGCACTGCATTGATTTTTCCTTTTTTTCCTTCATGCATTGTTACATGAGCGTGGTCATGGACTAAGTCTTCTGTTTGGTGACAGAAAGTCACATAGAGGGTGTTCAGGAATGTGGGAGAGGCTGAACTGTGTATGCGTGTGTAAGAGGGAGAGGGAGAATGAGAGAGAGATGACTATCACTACTTTTGTCATTCATGGTTAGGAACCATCATCTCCTGGTTGTTGCTGTAGGAGCGGCGTGTTCACTCTCTGCGGCCTTTGAAGCGCTTATAAATGTCACCACTCTCCTTTCTTACACATCTGATACGGCAGAGCAAAGTACACACCGTGCCGAGACCAGCCAATCAGAGCAGCCTGCCTTCACGTCTTCATAATCATGCCTCTCCTCACTCGCCAATACAGCCACGATTGACAGCCTCTGTGTTGTTTTCTTTGCTGCAGCACACCTGATCCCGGTCGATAACTGATCCAGGTCACTGATATACCGCAAAGCTCTGCAAGGAAATTCAACACTGCAAAGAAAGAAAGAGAAAATGAAGAATAGTGCCTTTTTGGTGGAAGGCCATAATATAACCATGAGATGGAAAGGGAACATGGAGGAGTGTACAGAACTGTCAAATGTTCAATGTTTTTGGATGAAAGCATCTGTCTGGACCTTCCTACAGTATAAATAATCAAACTGTCACAAAAAAATGTACAACTACTTAGTAAACATACAGTTTTGCTCATTCGCGTTAATACAGATGATGCACTATAGCCCTGTATATGTATTGGAAAGGTATCAAATTTAAAGAGTGATAATGTTGGAAACCGATCCACAGATTGAAGAACAATAACTCAACAGTGGTTAAAGCGCTCGCCCTATCATCCGGAGATCGCTAGTTCGAATCCCGGGTGGTGCTGTAACCTCTCGCAGCCGGAGGTCTAGAGAGAGCTGATTGGCCGAGCTCTCTCAGAGGGGAGGGATGAGAGGTACTTAGTGCTCCCACATTAATCACGGCTCTACAGCCAGTCAGGGGCGTCTGTGAGCTCGCGCAACGGAGGGAGCGGATAGCGCTGTCCTCCGAGTGTGTTACGCCGCCCCCAACGGTGCGCGAGCGAGCAGTTCGAAAAGATGCGGTCGGCTGGCGTCACGTGGTTCGGAGGAAACACGTGATAGTCTTCGGCCCTCCCGGCTGAGTGGTAGTAGTAGCCTTAATGTGTGAGCGCCCCCTAGTGACGGGGAGGAATTGGACACGACTAAATTAGGGAGAAAATTGGGGAAAAATCCAAAAAAAAAAAAAAAAAACAATAACTCAACAAACAAAACAGCGAAACAACAATAAGCCTCGTTATAATCGTACTACAGTAGACAGGAAGCTGCAGAATAACTTTAACCTTAACTAACGTTAGTACACGTCATTACCAGGAAAAGAGTTTGTAGAAAGAGTTAAAACTGTTAAAGCTAATAATAATCTGCTGATCTTTAATGTAATCAGCGATATTATTAAATAAAGTTAAAGTCACTTATATCACTTCAGCGCTGTTATTTCAGCCGAAGTGAAAATATGAACTAATCCCAGTAACAATTCTTTTCTAATTAATATCTGTTAGTACAGGTGTTTGTCTACATTGAGCAAGAACGTTTATTAGGAGCTTATTTTAAAGTAGATTATTAAATCTTCACATAACTGTTCATAATGTCGCTTTTCCTCAACAATTTGATTTCACTTATGGTGCATGTTGAACTTTAGGTAGACATCTAAGTACTGAGAAAGTCTCGATAAATTCTGTCCAGCCAGTTTGCAGCGTGTGCAGTACGCTGTCAAAACCTCCTGTTTGTAATCTGGCACATAACTGCTCATTACTCAACTTCTACTCAACATTTGATTTCCAAAGTTTCATTAAATTTGTCCGGCCAGTTTTGTGTTATGCTGTGATGAAATCTGGCTGTTCAGACTGGTCCTGCAATGGTCCTGCAATGTATGTAATGTAAAGATATCGTTGAAAGAGTGAGTTATGGCCAATGTGCAGACGCAATCTTGATTTTATTTACTTAGAAAAGTCTTCCATGAGGGAAAAATGTCATAGATTTTTATGTGAACCGAGACAAAACAAACAAACAAAAAAGTTATGTATTATTGCAAAACAAAAATATTAAATAACTTTAAAAATAACTATAATTTGTGAAAAAAGTACAGTGTCACCAATCAATCAATCAATCAATCAATCAATCAATCAATCAATCAATCAACATTTATTTCTATAGCACTTTACAGCAACCTAAGTTGTACCAAAGTGCTTCACAGCACTAAAAATGACAAGAAAGTGACAATTAAAAATAGAAATAAAAATACAAAAACAAAAACAAAATAAAACATAACTATAAATAAATAAATGAAAAATTAAAGAATAGTCATGAAAAATATAATAATAATAATAATAATAATTAAAAAACTATACCACACCTCTAAGGCTGGTAGAGCTGGTGGTGGACATTGCATTTGGAGCCTCAGTGACACAAACAATAAAAACTGTGGGTAACTCTGGATAGGAAGGTTGAGAGAGTCCCAGCACCACCAAGATGGCACTGTTGAGCCCTTGAGCAAGGCCCTTAACTCAATGTGCAGTTTCCTAACTGGGTTATGCAAAAAAAAAAAAAAGAAGAAGAAGAAGAAGTAAAAAAGTAATTTCACTAATTTCACAAGTCATGTGACAAATAATTGAATCTTAATCTTAGTTTTGAGGAAATTGTGCTTTTGTAGAATGTTTTTGGGAGTTTTTATTAAGTCAAATATTTAAGGTCACATCACAAATCAACAGCCCTTAGATGTACTGTATGTACTACAACACTTTAGAAAATGAAGCTTTCGCTTTTGCAACATGTAACTGTTGTAACTGTAGATGTTTTAACTGTCACTGTTCATCCAGACAACAAGCCCATGATTAAGGTTTGGTCATCTTTCTTCTGCAGCAAGTGCTAAGCTAAGAAATCCAGGGGTGATTCTTTGTCATTTCACCGTCATGTTAAAGGACATGCCAACAAATATATATTTTTTTTTCTGCTTTGTTTTACTCAAGTAATCTTAGAAAACTCACATCATTAGTTTTTAAGGCACAACTGGAGATGCTTCTTCAGGCTTTCCTCTCCTCATGGATCGACTATGTGCTTTTCACTTCACTTAGTAAATCTGCCCTCTACTTGAAAAAAAAAAAATCCATTTAACATTTCATTGGAGAATCTTTTGCTTTGATTCCAGCAGACACTCACCGTGGCATCGTTGCATTAATTTCTTTCCAAGATGTTGTATTGATGATGGGACAATTGGACTGCTGTGTAAAGCCTTCTACAGCACATCCCAAAGATTCCCAACTCTGTGGTGAAAATGATATCTCATGCTCTGTGAACCACTCTTTCACAATTTGAGCCTGGTGTATCCTGGCGTCATGATCTTGGAATATGCTGTGACATGGAAGAAAAAAATCCATAGACACTCCATAGATCAGTCTTGGACACTTGGCACTAGGCATGAAGGGTGCATCACTTTATCCGCCTCTCTTCATAACCTAACATGCCCATCACTGTGGAACGGGGTAAACACTGGACTCATCAGACCACATGACATTTTTCCAGTGCTCCATACTCTATTCTTCATTCAAATGTTTTTTTTTTCCTGAATAGCCCTGATACGTGGTTTTCATAAGCCTACACAGCTGTTTAGTCCCAGTCCTTCAATTCTTGATCATTCATAATGCGTTTTTCAGTTCTTAACCCAAGTTTAGTAGTTTCAACAATCTCCTTAGTTGTTTTCTTTGCTTGATGCAGAGTAACATTTTTGCCACAACCACAGGATACTGTATGTCTTCTGACATGGTTGATTAAGAAATGAGAAGTGAAGAAGCGAAGAAGCGAGAAGCTACATCAGTTAGGGTTAAATAACTTTGTTGCAGCTGATCCATATTAATCACTGCATTATTCAATAGATCCAATTATCCAATGGAAGCCTTTTCAATTAGTTAAATACAGGTGGTGATATTTTTTTCCAAACTAAGTGCTGTAGTATGGACATCTGGATGCCACTGATCCAGATGTGTGGTGTGATTTTTGTGATGCAGCTTTTGCTCTTTGTAGATGGTCCATACAAGTCTTAACATATAGATCAATGCTTTTTGCCCCATGCAGAAGACAGGTTGTTTAGACTAAAGTTAGACTGTAGCTTATTATTTATTTTATTATAATTATAATAGGCTTGGTAGCATGGTGGCTTGGTGGTTAAAAGTTTTAAGATGGCATGAGTATCATTTTTTAAGTTTTAAGATGCCATGGTTATCATGTGTAAGTTTTAAGATGGCATGAGTATCATTTAAAAGTTTTAAGATGGCACAATTGTCATCTGTACATTTGGTTTGGATTGAGCAGAACATATAAAAAATGTAATAAAATAATGATGAGAATTAGGTTATTCCAAATGTAAGTGATCAGCTAAGCTAAGCTACAATGATCCTTAAATAAATAAATAAATAAATAAAAGTTTACTGTCTCTTTGCAACTCCAGGATCCGGGTTCGATTCCCGCCTCAGGGTCTGGCCATGGAGTTTGTAGGCTCTTCTCGTGCTTGGTGGGTTTCCTCCAGAATCTCTGGTTTCCTCCCACAGTCTAAAGCCAAGCAGATTAGGCTAATTGGTGTGCCGATAGTGTGTGACTGTGAGTGTATTTGTGTGTATGTTCTGCACTGGATTGACACCCTGAAAACTAAATAGCAAGATAATTAATATAAAAATATACATACATTATAATACATAATATTATACATAATATAATTGTTTAAATGACGAGATCTTCCCGGATGATGACTTAATTTAACAGCATTAAAGGTTTGTTTCACATTTGAGAATTGCTTTCTCTACCTATCAATTATCAACACACACACACACACACACACACACACACACACACACATACACACACACACTCAGGTCTGCGGTCCTTTATTTACTTTGCATGTATCATCATTGAGATAATTATCATTTGTAAATGACTCACAACACTCCCATTTAGTGTTCAGGGTGCAATTTATCATGTAGGACTTACGCAATATTGACTTAGTGTTCTCTCTCTCTCTCTCGAGGTAAATCAGGCCCTTGCTCCACAGTACGTTTCTTCATGTAGCTGTTGATTATAGGATGCTTGCAATAAACTTTTATGTATTTATTTATTTATTTATTTATTTATTTAAGGACCGTTGTTGCTTAGCTTAGCTGATCACTTACATTTGGAATAACCTAATTCTCATCGTTCTTTATTGATGAGAATTCTTTATTTTTTATTTATTCTGCTAAATCCAAACCAAACATACAAATGATAATTGTGCCACCTTAAAACTTTTAAATGATACTCATGTCCCCTTAAAACTCTTAAATGACAATTGTGCCGCCTTAAAACTTTTAAATGATACTCATGTCCCCTTAAAACTCTTAAATGACAATTGTGCCACCTTAAAACTTTTAAATGAGACTTATGTCCTCTTAAAACCCTCAAATGATACCCATGCCACCTTAAAACTTTTAAATTATACTCATGTCCTCTTAAAACGCTCAAATGACAATTGTGCCAAATTAAAGCTTTTGAATGAGACTCATGTCCTCTTAAAACTCTGAAATGACAATTGTGCCACCTTAAAACTTTTAAATGAGACTCATGTCCTCTTAAAACGCTCAAATGACAATTGTGCCACCTTAAAACTTTTAAATGAGACTCATGTCCTCTTAAAACTCTGAAATGACAATTGTGCCACCTTAAACTTTTAAATGATACTCATGTCCTCTTAAAACTCTGAAATGACAATTGTGCCACCTTAAAACTTTTAAATGAGACTCATGTCCTCTTAAAACGCTCAAATGACAATTGTGCCACCTTAAAACTTTTAAATGAGACTCATGTCCTCTTAAAACGCTCAAATGACAATTGTGCCACCTTAAAACTTTTAAATGAGACTCATGTCCTCTTAAAACTCTGAAATGACAATTGTGCCACCTTAAAACTTTTAAATGATACTCATGTCCTCTTAAAACGCTCAAATGACAATTGTGCCTTCTTAAAACCCTCAAATGATACCCATGCCACCTTAAAACATTTAAATGATACTCATGTCCTCTTAAAACCCTCAAATGATACCCATGCCATCCTAAAACTTTTAAATGATACCCATGCCCTCTTAAAATTTACAAATGATACTCATGCCATCTTAAAATTAAAAAATGATAATCTTTTAAACTTTTAACCGTGCCAATTTAAAGTGCCATAATCAAATGAAAATCAATTACAATCATAAACTTAATACTTATTCAGAGGGCCGCGCTTCACTCAAACACTGTTTACACCCCGCTGTCCGTCACTGCTCCAATAATTATAAAGCTACACTGTAATTATCTACAGTTAATGAGTGAAGTTAGCTCTGGTGCGTTCTCAAAGAATTGCCTCTGTAGCTACTTTTCGCCCAGAGCTTTAAGCTAATAGTTTACCCGTGACTCAGTCTTAATCCTCAAATTAAAACATAAAGACTCTCTCGAACCTTCAGCAATTTCACGGATATTGGGAAATCAGCGCAACTGTCAAAGTTCTCAAAGGGGATTTTATTGCCTGGGATTTAGTATGCACCAATTAAGATGTTTGTGTGCGTGAGCGTGTGAGTGCGTGCATGTGTGTGGGTGTATGTGTGTGTGGGTGTGGGTGTGTTCTGAATTGCATTATGCACTAATTTTAGTCTTTAAAACAATTGCCATTAGAGAATGGATTATCAAATATGATTGTGCAAGCGCGTGCATGTGCGTGCGTGTGGACTGCGAACCCTGCGTGCGAGCCTGCATAGCGTGTGTGCGTGTGTGCATGTGTGTATGTGTGTATGCTAAATTCCTGCAGCATTCAGCAGGTTCCACTAATTGTTTTACTGCAAATACCAGACTCATGAACAATCTCCCATTCTCTCGTTGAGGCTGTTTCTCTTTATACCTACTGTTCGAGTCACTAATGCACTTCGCATGAGTCCCGAGTAACACAGCCCGGCTGGAGAATCGATTCTGATTACTCAGCGAAGCTCGGACAGCCGTGTCGGTTATAATTCAGCTTTTTTCCAACATGACTCTGTTGCTATAGTAACAGCTTATAGAGTATTGTGATTGCAAAAAAAATTGTATATGTAATGTAATAGCGCTGATAGGGTGAAGGAACAATTTATATAATATTTCTGGAAGGAGTCTCCAGTGTCAGAGATTTAGAGGAAAATTTGTAGCTTTATGGATTTTTTAAACATTTTATTTTGTACATAATCAATGTTTTACATAATCCGTGTGTTTGACCTCAACTCTGGTGAGTTCTCTGCCACAACTCACCAAGAATGCCACAATCACACCCAGGATGGTGGATTGTAACGTATCAGACGTCTGGCTAGATATAGAGGAGCTAAACCATTTAAAGCCTTGTACGTAAGTATATACAATCTTCTTCTATTAATGTTTTTAGCCCTACACAATCCTCAGCTTATGCATTTGCTTTTTTCGTGAAACCAAACAAACCAAGATTCAGAAGAACACGTGTGAGAGTCTTCAACATGGCGGACCTTTCACTATAGCTCAATGCCAGGAATGTGTAGGAAGCAGCCATCTTTTACACAAACACACTCTGTAAACTATGAGTGGGACTTAAGACATTAGCATTAGCTAAAAAGGCATCATTTTTAAACTATCTGCTCCAGAATATGTAATGTAGCAATTTTCTGTAGTTGGTTGCACCATCAAGATCTGGGTTTGATTCCTGCCTCGGGGCTGTGTTGGGGAGTTTGCATCTTGTCCTCCAGGTACTCTGCTTTTCTCGCACTGCCCAAAGACATGCAAGTTGGGCTAATTGGCATTCCCAAATTGTCCGTAGTGTGTGGATGAGTGTGTGTGTGTGTGTGTGTGTGTGTGTGTGTGTGTGTGTGTGTGTGTGTGTGTGTGTAGGGTTTACTCTACCTAAGTCTTCTGGGATAGGCTTCAGACCCCCTGTATACGATAAGCGGTATAGATGATGAGAGAGTGAGTGTATTGCATAACAATCATACAAACGATCCAGAATTGGTAGGTAAACAAGATCAACTCAAAAAATGCACAAATATATATTTTTTAATAAGAAGAAGAGGATGCTGGGAATGCTGGGCATGTCAAACTAAAAGAAGCGCCAATGTTTTACACTGACTGGATAAAATTGGAAAAATTCATCGATTGATTTAATTCAGTTACATTCATACTCAATACACCTGTTAAACACTGCAGTAAAGAATGACAGAAGAACAAGTTTGGATATGCATACAGCTGATTTCTTGTTATACATCTGACCAGCTGAGTGGCCTCGGGTTAAGGGCCTTGCTCAAGGGCCCAACAGTGGCAACTTGGTGATACCCGTCCAATCAGCAGTGCAATGCCTTTAATCTCTTCTTCAACTTAAATGCAGGACAAAGACGGCTTTATTTCCGTCTTTATGGTCACAAAACATTCTACAAAAAAAAAACAAAAAAAAAAAAACAATGCAGTCACAGCTCCTAATGTACGCATGTTTCAGGTTTAATAAAAACATGTAAAGAGACTATAGATCTACAAAAGATTTTCATTCTTGAAAACCTAGGTCTCTAAAGGATTGTCATTCTGTAGTCTGTCAGTCAATCATTCGTGTCATGTTTTCTTAAACGCGACAGCCCTAGCATGAGCACAAAAACAACAATCAGTGTTAATGAACAAACCCGGCCGGTTGAAGAACGAGCAAAGAGCAAACAGGGTCAAATCACAATGAAGCAGTGGAAGAGATGGCTTGGTGGCGAATGTCTTGACAGAACATATACCTTGCGGTGTGTGTATGTGTGTGTGCATTTGGAATTTGCTCTTGCTATTAGTTTAATAGGATCCAGGTGGTGACCCGCAGTACGTGCTGTACAGTAGGTAACCTGTATCTGTCAGGAGTTGGAGTCTTAAGCAGCCATATTTGTTGTTCATTCGGAGATTGTCACATTGTCACATGTACAGTACCTTACAGCTCAGTGAAATGATTTTTTTGCAGTTAGGAAGATGAGTTCAGAGCACAGGATCATCCTGGATACAGCACCCCTGGATAAGGGCCTTGCTCAAGGGCTTAACAGTGGCAACTTGGCAGTGCTGGGCTTCGAACCTCTAACCTTCTGATCAGAAATTTCCCTAACTGCTTGAGCCACCACTCAAGGTCTGGTGTCTAGTGTTTGATGGTTGGAAAAAAGCTCAGAGCATAATAGCCATTATTTGTTTTCTTATTCATCATCTATACCACTTTATCCTGTATTCATGGTCGCGGGGGGCTTGGATCCTATCCTAGGAGACATAGGGCACAAGGAGGGGAATGCCATAGACAGGGTACCGATCCACCCCTTGAGCAAGGTCCTTACCCAGGGGTGCTGTATCCTGGATGATCCTGTGCTCTGACCTCATCTTCCTAATTGCAGAGAACTTAGTTTTTCTGTTTTTCTGTATTAAACATGTATAGAACTCAGGATTGTCCAGTATAGATGTACAGCAGTGGCAGCCGGTCAATACGGGGCGCAGGGGCGCCGCCCCCCCTTAAAGTTAGGCAGAGAAGAATGCTACTTTAACAAGTAATTATTTAACATAATAATGACTAATTTTAATAATGAAATAAAGTCATTTAGTCACAATATTCCGCTGTATTTCTTAATATAATTTATTTGCAATTAAAAAAAATCTAAACTGTATTACGTTCATTTGTGTTCGTGTACGCGGGGCGCCGGACAAACGAGTGTCTATGTAGACATGTAAATCTTTGAAAAGCATGTGACCTGAGGCTGAGCTCTGATTGGATCTTTTCAAATCATCCTTGGGGCGGAGCACTGTGCGCCCTGAACCCTCCCACTTTTGTTCTTAGCGAATCAATATTGTTTTTAAATATTTGGGCTCATGTGATTGGACCGTTCTCAACGAGTCTTTTCCAGCACTTCTTATGGCAAGCGGAGCTGCTGACTGGATGCGATATGAGTCAGGCCTTTATTTTATACTAGTAGTAATGATGCGCAATCACCTGATAAATACAGGTGAGTATTAAAAGTTTAATTTAAATTATGTTTGCACCGCCCCCCCCCCCCCCCCCCCCCCCCCCCAAAAAAAATTTTTTTGCACCGGCCGCCACTGATTTACAGTATATATATATAGATGCTCTTTTTTTTAGCGCAACCTAGGCAATATGATGAACTGGATTTAATTTCATTTTAAACAATTATACAAACATGACTGAGCTAAAATGGTTAGATAGTTTTTTGGAGACATTTTGAGAGTTCTACATTTTTACGACATATAGACGATATATATATAAAATCGTCATTGATTGTGATGATTATGCTATGTTGCCAGCCTGTGTTTGTGCTGCTTGGGTTTTAAGGGTTATTTATAATAAGCTTGTTCACATTGACAGATTAATGAAGTATACAACTATATAAAAAAAGTCTGTAGGACACTGTAGGCGTTTAGAGGTAAAAAAAAAAAAAAAAAACATAAAATGTATTATTCCTTATGCATTTTCATATTTACTTTGTTTTGTCAAATACATATCTCCATGCCGGTATTGTAACCCGAAGATTCAGATGAACTAGAGAAGAACGGCTTATGTAATGTCGTGAAAAAAAAAAAAAAATGGAATCACCCAACCAGATTGTGAGGTTAAATTATTGCCTGTTGACTTCTCGCACTGTTTAACTACCATGCATTGGCTGAACTGTATGTTCCGAAGCCACTGAAGCCACTTTTCCCAAGATTCAGGCCTCGGAAGATGAAGCACAACAGCCCAAGGCTCACAAGCTCAGGACTTTCATGTGCGTCATAATTACTGTGGCTCTTTATTGGCAGCTGCCGGTTGTTCTGTCTCTCGCTGGATCGGAGTCAAATCGGAATTGGCAGTTAACACCTGAACGACAAGATAATGGAGTTGGTGGCAGATTTATTGCATGCACGACGCTGAGAGACATGAACTAAAATACACAGAAAGTGTAGGCAGAAAACGTCTCCTCTGAACGCATGCATGCTTCTGTAAGACCCCGAGATAGAGCTGCTGCAGAAGAGCCGGTTCTCTAGGACGCCGCGGTCGGCTTAACACCGGAGATTAGGAAGCTTCTTGTCTGCACATTTCCTCAGGTGGATACATTAGGTGTTGTTTTAAATGACAGGTCTGGGCTCATAGTGATTCGGCGGGAGAGAGAGAGAGAGCGAGAGAGAGAGAGAGAGAGAGAGAGAGAGAGAGAGGGAGAGGGGATGCCAAAAGAGGAGGAGAAGCAGGCAGTGTGAGAATCCAATTCTGCTGTTTCTCGTGGCTTCGTGCCACCAGCAAGACAGAGAGCAAATATGTGTGTGTGAGAGAGAGAGGAAAACGTACATCCTAGCCTTGCAGTGACAGCAGTTTATTTAGGATGTGCACTAACTTTCTAAACAAAGTGACTTTTGTTCTACTCGTTTTTCAACTTTCTCCCTCCCGCACCCTCCCCTTACCACTCATCTATCCATCCATCTATCTATCTACTGATCATTCTACTTATGTAACTCTATAAGTTTTTGGCAAGGTGGTGTAGGGGTTAGCGCTGTCGCCTCACAGCTCCAGGGTCCGGGTTTGATTCCCCATGCTTGGTGGGTATCCTACAGGTACTCTGGTTTTCCTCCACAGTCCAAAGATTAGGCTAATTGGCAGTCCCAGTTTAATTGCTTATAGTATATGTGTGACCTGTGATGGGTTGGCACCCTGCCTCGTGCCCTACGTCTCTCGGGATAGTCTCCAGGCCCCCCGCGACCCTGTATACAGGATAAAGCGGTATAGATGATGAGTGAGTGAGATGTGAGAACTGTCCTTCAAGGATGGTAAATATAGTAATCCTGTGTGTGTGTGTGTGTGTGTGTGTGTGTGTACAAAGCAGGACAGTACATAATAAGTAGTTGGCAGGCCAAGGGATTATTGCCTTTTGTTATCTCAAATGAAGCTGCGAACATCTACTGCCACAACACGCTCTACCCAGCATGAGAACGTCTGCTACAAGCTACATACACACACTGACTGGAAGAAGAGCTTATTACAGGATTGCACCGGATTCTTATGTTGTTTTAGCAAATCCTTACATTTAGAGCACTTATGGAATTATGCAAGAGATCTTGAGGTGTAATGAAATTTCATAGTGGCCTAAACGGGAAAGACGTTTCTTTTTAGGCAATCCTACTTTCTTTTAGTTAAATTGCATTTGAACCCTGACACACTAAATCCAGCAATGCAATAAAACACTTAAAACAACAACAAGAACGATGTTTAAAAAGGTCCAACAGTTTCATCATGATGTGCGAATTCTGACCTCAGCTACATCATTTCAGTCTATGATTGATGTTTTATTTTTTAGTGAGGAACTGTCTTACTTGTTATTTTTTGTTATAATATTCATGCAACAAGTCGGGTATGAAGCCACACAGGTTAGTTTTGCACTATGGCACACTTAATAAACACTCTCCAAGATGCTCTATTTGTCTTAGAAATGTGTGCATTTCTTTGCTTAAAAACTGCACTGCGGTGAAGTTATTTTTAGGGTTAGCAGGGAAATCCTGGGTTCAAAATTAATCGGGAAAAAAAAGCGTTTTAATGTTTTTAATTTTCCATCTTGTAGGACAGGGGTAGCTTAGTGATCAAGGTGCAGGACTATGGTCCAGAAGGTCTCAGGATTAGGTTAGGTTTAACCCTGACCCCAGGGAGTCTGAAAGAATTAATAATAACGGTCATGACACCAAATATTACCCGATACCTGATTTCCTGCGATGGGTTGCATACACAGTCAAGTTCATACATTTTGTAGCAATTTCTTTTTTGCCGTTTGTACACACCCAAGAGCGAAGTCGAGACTTTCAGCATTAATTTAAGGAGTCTGACAAAAGTGTGGCATTAATCATTCAGAAATTACAAAGATTTCATAAACAGACTCTAATTTCAGGGGCTCATATACAATCTAATGGAACAAATGGTTGAAATGGAACAGTTGCATGGCCGGGTGTGGCCTGTTCACTTGTTACTGAGTGACTAATCAAGCAGATAAAAGCACTAGAGGTGGTTATGAGTGTTACATTTGAATTTGGTACACTGTGAACCCTAATGCTGAAAGTAATTAAACATACTGAGCTCTGTAAACTTAAATAATTACAATTATTTCAAACCCTGATGAGTATTTAGAACTTTTTGGTATTCATGAGTTTGTAGAAATGACACTTTTCAAGTTAGCTGAACAAATTTGATATTTTAAGTAACTGTAAGTACTTAAGTAACAGTAACTGTCACCTTAAAGTTCTGCCAACTTAAAATCTTTCAGCCCAGTGATTTTGTTTCTGACATCATCAGGGCAGTAGGGCACTGGAGGCTCAGTGGGAGGTGTTTCGTCTGCCATGTCAAAGGCCCGGGTTCGATTCCCGATAACTGGAGGAAGTGTCTGTCCCAAGCCCAGATAAAATGGGAGGGTTGCGTCAGGAAGAGCATCTGGTGTAAAACCTGTACCAAGTTTGTGTGCGGACCGGATCGTCTGCTGTGGCGACCCATTACCGGGATCAGCCGAAAGACCAACAACAATTTATTTGATTTGCAACAACTAAAAAAATATCATAATTGCTATTAAATAGTATGAGTTAGGCGACTCAATAATGCAAGAAAAGAACGATTAAAATGAATGAGTACAACAAACTCAAAAACCGATAGTTCTGTTTACTTAAAATTGAAAACATCGTTGCATAAAAAAATTTGATGCAACTGATTACCTTATTACCTTGATTGCCAACTTATTGGGGTTTACAGTGTAGCTGTTCACTCAACCTTTTAACATAAAGTGTCCAGTCAAGCGACACACAAACACACACGCACACGCACACACACAAAAGACATCAGAGAGATATCCGAGAGATAACAAAACACTAGCAGTGGCATGTCAACATTTTGGAACATTCTTATATTAAAAATGAACTGGCAAGCTGAGCAACAGCAAAAAACCTGGATAACCACAGAAATCTATCCGTGGTAAAGAAGAACCTATTGTCAACATCTAACCAAGTGTCACAAACAAACGGAGACGGACCAGAAGACTAGCAGTTAGCCCTGTAGCGTGGATGGTAAACCCAAACGCGGAAGTAGCGCGAACAGGCAGGATAACCACGCTGTTTATTTTTAGAACTCTCCCGGTGCGAGAGCAAGAGTTTACACAAATAAACCCGCGTTCTAATAACACACACTCAATCCAAAGCAAAACCCAAAAAAGTGAGTACTAGCATGGGCAAACTCAATGACTGAGCAATGTGTGGAGCCATCTTGTCTCCTTTTATGCTTCTTGAATAACGACCGTACTACTTCCAGGTCCTAGTGCCGGTCGTGTTAGGAGTGCGCATGACAGTACCCCCCTGTCCAGGACCGGCACCCGACGGTCCTGGGGTGGAGGATACCCGAAGACGGTAGTCCCGGATTAGCACGGGGTCGAGAATGAATCGTGCCGGAATCCAGGACCGCTCCTCAGGGCTGTAACCTTCCCAATCAACTAGGTATTGCACGCCTCTGCCCCGAGGCCGCGAATCAAGGATCCGACGTACGGTATAAGCGGGACCGCCCTCAATGATTCGGGGAGGGGGAGCAGGGTGGGTGGGTGGAACCATAGGGGAAGTGGTGAAGGGTTTGAGTTGGGATATATGGAATACCGGATGGATCCGGAGCGCCGCAGGCAGCTGGAGCCGGTAGGTGACAGGGTTAATCCGGAGGGTGATGCGGTATGGACCGATGAATCTGGGGGAGAGCTTCCGTGATTCTGTCCGTAGACGTAGGTTCTTGGTAGATAGCCATACCTTGTCACCTATCTAGGCGCACACTATGCACGCCTGGACGAACTCATCAATGTCCCTCCTCATGTTGGGCCACCAGAAGGCGCGTTGGATGAATTGTAGAGTGCGACGCCTTCCGGGGTGACCTGAGAGGAGGGAGGAGTGCCCCCACTGAAGAACCTCTGGCTTGACGATGTTGGGCACATAGAGTCGTCCTGGCGGCACACCTGCCGGTTCGGTCTCCGCAGCCTGTGCCTGGTGAACCCTTGTCTCTATGTCCCAACGGAGCGGTGCGATGATCGTGGTAGGTGGTAGGACAGGCGCGGGGTCCGCCCGGGGGACGTCTTCCTCATACTGTCGTGGAAGGGCGTCAGCTTTGGTGTTCTTGGACCCCAGGCGGTATGACAGGTGGAAGTTGTAATCTTCAAAAAATAGAGCCCACCGCGCCTGTCTGGGGTTCAGCTGTTTCAGTGAACGGATGGTAATGAGGTTCTGGTGATCAGTCCAGACGATGAATGGCTCTCTGGTGCACTGGAGCCAGTGTCGCCATTCCTCCAAGGCCCACTTTATGGCCAGCAGCTCGCGGTCCCCTACTCCGTATCGCTGCTGAGTGGGGTCAAATTTCTTGGAGAAGAAGCTGCAGGGATGCAGCTTTTGGTCTGGACTTCGTTGGGAGAGAACGGCCTCGGCGCCCACATCCGACGCGTCCACCTCCACAACGAATGGTTTGTTGGCATCTGGATGAAGGAGGATAGGAGCCATAGTGAAGCGGCGACAGAGTTCACGGAAGGCGGCGATGGCAGTCGAGGTGGAAGGGATGAGATGATGGGCGCGTCAGAGCAGTTAGCGGAGCTGCAACCGTACTGTAGTCCCGGATAAAGCGACGATAGAAGTTTGCAAACCCGAGGAAACGCTGGAGTTGTTTGAGAGTCCTGGGTAGGGGCCAGTGACTCACAACCTCCAGCTTCTGCGGGTCCATGGCCACACCCTGGGGCAAGATGACAAAACCCAGGAACGTGGTGGAGCGCTCGTGGAAAGCGCACTTCTCCAACTTACAGTACAGCTGGTGGTCGAGCAATCTCTTTAGAATCGCTCTGACGTGTTGTACATGTTCACTGACAGTCCGGGAGTATATGAGGATGTCGTCTAGGTAGACGAACACCCATCGACCTAACATGTCTCTTAGAACGTCGTTAATGAATTGCTGGAAGACAGCAGGAGCGTTGCAGAGTCCAAATGGTATTACCAAACTTTCATAATGGCCGGTGGGAGTGATGAAGGCCGTCTTCCACTCATCGCCCTCCCTGATGCGCACCAAGTTGTAGGCGCTCCGGAGGTCCAACTTAGTAAAAATGGTGGCATCAGAGAGGGCGTCCAGGGCAGAGTTGGTAAGAGGCAATGGATGTCGGTTCTTGATGGTAGTGATGTTGAGCCCCCGATAATCGACACATGGGCGTAAGCTGCCATCGCGTTTCTTCATGAAGAAGAACCCCGCTGCGGCAGGTGAGGAGGAAGGCCGGATAGTACCTTGGCGCAGTCCACTGGAAACTGGAGGAAACATATTCCTCCATCGCCTGCGTCGCCTCCATCGCCTGCGTCGCCTCCATCGCCTGCGTCTCGGTGGCAGATAATGAGTAGAGGTGGCCGCGGGGTGGCATGGAACCTGGCTGAAGGTCGATGGCAAGGTCGTAGGGGCGATGAGGAGGTAGGTGGGTCGCCCGTCTTTTACAGAACACCTCAGCCAGGTCCCGGTAGGCACTCGGGATGTTGTCTGTGTCGACCTCAGGGGCCTCGGACTCCCTAGAACACGTCCCAGCCCGGGCCCGTAGGCAGAGTTCAGAACAAGTCGGCCCCCATTGTAAGATCCGACTTTGTGTCCAAGATATGAGCGGGTCGTGGTGAAGTAACCAGGGGTGTCCGAGAATAAGAGGAGGCGAAGAGATGGGGGTAAGGTAGAAGTGGAGCTGTTCCTGATGTTGGCTGATGTTCATGGTGATGGGTTGGGTTTGGAAGGTGATGGGGCTGGAGGAGAGGGGCCGACCATTCACAGATGTAATATTTACGGGCTGGGATAACGCCTCGATCTTTACCCCCAGTTTCTTGGCATAAGAAGAGTCAATGGAGTTACCAGCAGCACCGGAGTTGATGAATGCGGTACTTCTGACCCGTTTGTGGCCAAACTGGAGGTGTACTCTTACCGTGAGACGGGAATCATTGGTCAGGGTAGTGGAGAGGGAGATGGAACCCGGTGAGTCACTCTCACTCCTCACCGGGGCTGCGCATTTCCCGGACGCAGAGGACAGATGGCTCAGTGGTGCGCTGCTGACCCGCAATACGCACAGAGGCCCTCTCTAAATCGGCGTTCCCGTTCTGCAGCGGTTAAGGAGGCGTGCCCTAATTGCATGGGTTCCCCGGCTCCGGTGTCAACCACGACGGGAGGTGGAGAGCCGACGGGCCCGGTAGGTGCAGTAGAAAACGAGGAGCGAGTTTTTAGAACTCTCCCGGTGCGAGAGCAAGAGTTTACACAAATAAACCCGCGTTCTAATAACACACACTCAATCGAAAGCAAAACCCAAGAAAGTGAGTACTCACGATTAGACGGACAGAGCGTCGGCGATAGCATGGGCAAACTCAATGACTGAGCAATGTGTGGAGCCATCTTGTCTCCTTTTATGCTTCCTGAATAACGACCGTACTACTTCCAGGTCCTAGTGCCGGTCGTGTTAGGAGTGCGCATGACACCAAGTCAAGAACACACTTGATGTCATTGTGAAAGACCACAGTCAAGAAAAGGCTTGACTAAACAACAAGGCCATCTCAGAGGCTTCATAACAAGGTGCAAACCACTGATAATGTTTAAAACCAAAAAGACCAGAGTGACAGGAACTTTGCCAGGTACTTTGGACTCGTGAAAGTGAACTTAACTTGAATGATGGGAAGAGAAAAGTATGAAGAAAAAAAATGCTTTGGATCAGCTCATGAACCGAAGCATTCCACATCATCAGTCAACTCTAGTGGAGACCATAACGCCACAATCGTGCATGGCTGCCAGTGGAACCATGTCACTGGTAAAATGACTGCTGATAAATGTAGGGTGCAGATAAAGTCTCTACTCCACTCAGATTCAACCAAATGCTGCTAAACTGATAATAATGCCGCTTAATATTGCAGATGGATAATGACCTAAAGGCGGCACAGTGGCTTAGTGGTTAGCACTGTAGCATTGCACCTTTAGGTCCTGGGTCCCATCTCCCTGTGCTTGGTGTGTTTCCTCTGGGTTCTCTGGTTTCCTCCCACAGTCCAAAGACATGCAGATTAGGTTAATTGGCGTTTCCAAATTGCCCATAGTTGGTCCTCTGGGGAAGGAAATGGAAACCCGCTCTAGTATCCTTTGCCAAGAAAACCCTATGGACAGCATCTAGGAAGGCCTGGTGTGCTATGGTCCATGAGGGGTTGAAGAATTGGATACGACTTAATGACTAAAAAGAAACAAAATGACCCAAAACATACAGTGAAAGCTACCCATGGCTAAGATATTAGAATACGATATTCTTCACTGGCCAAGTCAGTCATCTGATCTCAACTCAACAGAGCATGATTTTCACTCACTGAAGACAAGACTGAAGGCAGAAAGACCCCCAAACAAGGTCTGGGAAAGAGCAGTCACTGTGACTACAAAGGATTTTCATCTATTTCATCCAAGTATTAAAGGCAATCCTTATGTTTGTAATTATGTTAGTTTGTATCATTATTTATGAGCCACCATGTAAGGTATGAATATGTCTGTAATCCCTAAATGGTTAAAGCCACACTTTTGTCAAACCCCTTGAGTTAAAGCTAAAAGTCTTGTCTTTGCCCCCACCTTGAGTGGTCAAGGATTCAAGGATTCCTTATTGTCATACCAGCACACTTCCATGTTATGGTACGAAATTTGTACCCAGGTCCCGTTTTAAGCCCCAAGATACAGAATGATATAAATATGGATATATATCTGAGAATATATATATAACAGCAGTCAGAGATATATTATGCAAAACTTGTACATAGTGTATTGCACATTTTCAAAACTATATTGCACATTTTGTACATTGCACTTATTTATTAATTAAATATACATTACATTACATATAATAATACATATAATACATAGAATTACAGTACATTAAATATATTTATTTATTTATTAGTTTCATTTCAAATTCAATGTGGTGGTGTACAGACTCCAAATGGCAAAATCTTTTTTTTTTTAAGTTTCATGGGCCTGACAAATGCACTTCTTTCATTTTGCCCAAAAGATTAGTTAAAATGAGACAAGATGAGTTCTAGTCCCTACAAACATTGCTGCTGTAGAAGACGACTACTCCTCGGACCATACTGTTACAGGACAACAATCAATTAGTATTATTTTTCCATAACAGTATGTCTTATTCATTTCTTAACACCAGCCATGAAAAACATTCAGGACAAACATGAAATATTTCACACATTCTGAAAAATGCCCCCAACGCTCCTCATTCACCTTTACGTACTTCCCTGTAAATATGAAAGTAGTTTGTTGTACTCTGGTTGTGATTAAAACTGCCTTAATGCTTGTCTCAAGTTCAAACTGTCTTCCGAAGACAAATACAAACGTGATGGGAAAGCTATAAAACGCAATCAGACAAATCGTTTTGCGCAAGGTGAGACAGTTAACACGTTGACAATGTTTCAGTAAATGAAAACGTATCCCGGATGTTTCCTGACTGGAGCCACTCATCGCCCAGCCTCTCACCTAAAAGGAAATAAAATTTCCAAAACATTGCAGACTGGGGAGTTATAAAACCCACGCTGGAGCGCAGAGAGGAAACACACTCCAGCACTTCAGCTTTTCCTGTGACACCTTGTGCATTCCTTTCTGTGAACCTCTTGCACATAAGAACATTTCGATCCAAACTTAGTGCATCAACGGTTTTCCCCTAAACGGGTTTAAAATAGATGGATGATACAGCAGCACTAACACACCCACCCACTGAATAGCTGCTCTGGACATCCTGAAACGGATGAGAGGTCCTGTTGTGTTCGAATAAGGGTTAGCGGGTTGCTCAAAAAAAAAAAAAAACACTCAGTTTAACAAGCACTCCCACAGTCCAAAAAAAAACACACCCTTGTGCTATATCTACTCTTCCACATCCTCTTGGCCAAAAGCCGAAATACTAATTCTATGATTAGAAAAACACTTGGCTACAACTAGAATTTATAGATTTCGTTTGCACTTGCAAGTCAACTCAAAAGACCCAAACCACACCTCAATACAAGGACGTGTTTTAATGCTTGACGTGCCATTTGTGACCTACCATATTTAAAAATGTACACATAAAGTAAAGATTCCTTTAAAACAACCCATGGCTTATTTAATGTCCAAAAATAATGGAGAAACTATTTATTCATTCATCTTCTTTATCCTCTGCTTTATCCTCTGTACAGGGTTGTGGGGACCTGGAGCCTATTGCCGGAGACTTAGGGCACAAGGTGAGGTAGACCCTGGACAGGGTGCCAATCTATCGCAGGGCAATTTGGGAGCGCCAGTTAATCTAATCTGCATGTCATTGGACTGTGTGAGGAAACCGGAGAACCTGGAGGAAACCCAGCAAGCACGGGGAGAAGATACAAACTCCATGCACATGACCCGAGGCGGGTATCGGACCCGTATGTGTGTGTGTGCCCTGCAATGGCGATTCAATGGATTGGCACCTTGTTCAGGGTGTACCTGTCTTCTGCGATAGGCTCCATGCCCCCTGCAACCCTGTATACAGGATAAATGAGTGAGTGGCTAATTGAATGCTAGTCATTCGTTATTGCTTATGAAAAAAAGTCTAGGAAACATTTAGGAAATATTCCACATTTAGCATCATCTGTAATAAAGAAATTAGAATGGCCTAGAAAAGCAAGCACTATGTTGTGCACTGGTTATTTATGTGCTAATAGCCAACACCGTTTCCACCACTGGACCACTGGAAGGGCTCTTACCCACAACTGCTCAGTTCTAATAAAATAACTGTCAGTTCTCTTGGGTAACAATGTCTCCCAAATGCCATGAATGTCAATATAAATGATGGACTGCCACTTCACAGATTCAGGGTTCCTTGGTCAATCCTGGGTTTCTCGTCTGGTTCTCTGGTTTTCCGTCCAAAAAACATGCCACTTGGTGGACTGGCTATTCTGTATTGCCTTGATGAGCGAGTGAGGCATGGTGCCCTGCATGGAACTGGCATCCCATCCAGGGACTATTCCCTTGTACTGGCCATGTGCCAAGTGTCACTGGGATAGGCTCCAGGTCCACCTCGACCCTGCCCAGGATGAAGCTGTGAGAATATTGGACTTTTTTAAGCATCTCCTGTTTTTATCTTCCTTTTAAAACTGTGAATAGTGTTGATAAAAGTGGAAGTGAGAGTACAAACATTTGTCAAAAACTAGACAGTTACTTTCTGTACAGGTGACGTACGTGACCGAATGATTAGTCAGTACCAGTTACATTTGAAAAGTTTACAAACTCATGAAATTTTTTGAGTGACCGAGGATTTTTATAAATTTTTTTCTTTGACAGATTCAACCTGATGTTGCACGTATTCGCTCGCCATTCAAAACACTGTGCAGGGTTTTTTTGCTCCAGAAATGTATTATTGCACCTTGTGGCTCAAGACAGGAACTGCAACAGGTGCCACTGTGGCTGGAATCATGCTGTCCTGTGTTGGCTGGACAGTTAATAACAAGGTTGTCAGGGTCACATTTTTTTTCCATCGAACTGGGCTAATTTTGGAATACATTTCTGAGAAAGGTGCAGACGGCATGTAGAGCATATGATGTACAGAAACATTTCTATGTAAAAGAGATCCTGTACAAACGGAGAAGGAAAAGAATTATGAAAACAAGGATTATGAAGTTGATAAAGTCTTTACATTAAACATGTGTGCGTACCACAGTGACACTGTTTTCTTATGCAAAATTTAAGAAAAAGAAGAACAATGTGTGATGTGTGATAGCATCCATACTGATGTTCCTAGCAGAATCTATGATCATGATATCTAGCGTACAGTATATCTAAATGTACACTATGTACAGTATCAAGGTCTTATTGTATCCGAACACTTGGGAGGTGAAGGACCTTTGCTTGAGGGTCCAACAGTGGTGACCCGGCACTCGAACCGGGGACCTCCTAGCTAGCAGTCCAACACCTTAAACACCTTGTCCCCGCCAAACTGTTATGATTTTAGCAAAACTTACGTCTTTATTATAGATATAGTACAAAAACATTTCTGATTTACAAACATCAATATTCCACCACAAAATTGAAAGGTACAGAAAAATATTTGCATGCCACAAATTGTACCTGACACCACGTACTGCCTTTGCTTCATTATTTACTCTTTACTGGGCTTTATAGTTCTTTTTCAATGCATCCTCGCTCTACAGTATTTATTTTCATGTGCCTAACACTTTTGCACAGTACTGTATGTGTACAGCAAAGATGCATTACATTACTAGATTTGTATATGTCCTTGTCTTTGCTATGCTACTCTGATGTGCACTAGCTACAGTATAATCACAAGCGAGAATTGAACAATGTGTCAGAATCCAGTGGGGTCAGTCGTAGCTCAGGCGGATAAGGCTCTGGGTTACTGATCAGAAAGTTGACGGATCAAGCTCCAGCTCCACCAAGGTGCCACTGTTGGGTCCTGGAGCAAGGCCCTAAACCATGCCTGCTCCAGAGGCAGTATACAAACGTGATGGGAAAGCTATATAAGCCATTATATATATATAATGGGGCCATGACCTAGGGCATGATGTGCCAATTAGCCTAATCTAAAGTCAAATAATGCATGTCTTTGGACAGTGAAAGGAAACCAGAGTACCTGGAGGAAACCCACAAGCACACTCACTCATCATCTATACCGTCATTCACACACTATGGGCAATTTGGGAACGTCAGTTAACTTAATCTGCATGCCTTTGGGATGTGGGAGGAAACCAGAGTACCTGTAGGAAACCCACCAAGTATGGGGAGAACATGCAAACTCTCTTGCATTAAATAGGTTTAATTCAAACCTTAATGACTCTAAAAAAAAGTCAGACTAAACCTGCTTGTGGTTCAGAAAAAAAAAAGAAAAAAAAAACTATATTGGTCATAAATTCCCGGAGATTCAAGAACTTTACTTGGACAATAATATTCTTGGTATCCTCTCATGATTACTGCAGTAGTGAATAATTAAGGATGACTATATAGAGAAAAAGACATGGTCTCCGATGCAGTGCAAATCTATTTGCCTGACAAAGGTCATAAAAGTCTATACACAGACGTACAAAAAGTAAACAGACACGACATTATTTACTCTAGGGGGCTGTAATGGGCTTCCTCCTGGCTGCACATCCACAATAAACAAGCTGATAGAATAACTTACTGCTATCCATGATCTCCATTTCTGTAAATTTCATGACTACCCATTTCTTTAAATTGGACTATAATTCTGTAAACGGTAGAAAATTTTAGGTGTGCTCAAAGATGTGTCTAATCCAACCTGAAAAAAAAGAAAAGAAAACAAATAGTAGTCGTAATAATCAAAACACACATTTTGATGCATTTATTTTTATCATGCAAATTATGAAATTATGTGTACAGTAGTTACTTTGTGCGTGTTTAAGATGATCTTGGTTATATTTAAATTAGAAATAGCATGAAAAGAATTAGCTTGGATAAGGGCCGTTTTCCTGCACATAAAGGCGTAGATGTGATTAACATTTATAGAATACTCCAAGTACAGTACATCGATTAGACTCTTGGTCGCAGTAAAACGTTTGAACATTGACTGTACGTCTGTGAATGATGATCTCGGCCAAGGCGGCTCTGAACCCACTGCAGTCATTTCCGTAAAAAACATCCAGTGAGTGGAACATCTGATCACTGAAAATGGACTTTGCCAACTTGAGAAAGTGTCACATCCGTCTGTGGGAACTGTACACGTTAAAGGAACTCAGTCCTGACCTGATTGAGGAGTTCCTGGGAGGCCAGTGTTTCAGATGTGAACTTAGACAGGCACTCGTGAAAAAAAAACCCTCACCTCTACCTTGTCTGCAGCACTAGTATGTGAACACTGTGATAAGTGCATTAGTGTAATGTGGGATTATATATATATATATATAGAGAGAGAGAGAGAGAGAGAGAGAGAGAGAGAGAATTTTTTTTTCTATTATTCTGTACAATAAGAATAAAAAGTCCCAGTTTGACTAGAACAAACCTCTTATAATCAATCTGCACCCAGGAGATCTGTGGATTTAATGTATGCATTAATGTTTGAGAGCGAAGTGTAAAGTTCTGACTCTAACTCCAAAAGTTTAATCATTGCTCAGCTTGTGATTTACACAACAGTAGCGTGCATACACCAAAGAAGAGAAGGCGCCAGAGATTGTTTTGATAAAACAAGTGTTCCATTAGTGAGTGTGTGTGTGTGTGTCCTCGTGTCCTCTTCCCCCTCCACAGCCCCTCTGACCCTTTGGCAGTAGCCGAGCAAACACAGTCTGCACGCAACGCCGGGTCACCAATGAATGATTAACGCGGTAAATGCGCGCTCATTCCGGGCAGGAGAGCGGCTGGAAGTCCGCTAGTCGAGGCGGGGTGCGACTCAGGCTCTGGGGGAAAGGTGGAGAGGGTGCACACACACAGTACCAGGAGGGTATTGTATTCAACGCATGACTTGCTCCCATGTCAAACACTCGTATCCTCTTTTTAAAACACCTTCCCATGCTTTTTTTTTTTTCTTTTCTTTTCTTTTGTGTTTTTTTTTCTTTTTGTGCGGCCCCCTTTCCGCGCCTCTCTCTCGGTGCGCGAGTCAGCAAAAAGTAGCGGTCACAACACCTCCGTTTCTGACAGCGAGATGGATGGCACAGATACAGTAGATGCTTCCGCACGCAACCATTGTTACGCAGCGCCCCAGAGAGACGCTCTCACGCAAAATCCGCAATTGCAACGAGCACGATAATGAATCGTTCTCAAGAGTCGACTTTTTTAGGGTGTGTATGATGTGTGTTTTTTTTCCCTGAAGGAATATTTTATCCATGAAGAAATAAATAATGAAAAACACTTATATTTCACACATAATGCCTGAATCTGTGAATGCGAGGGTCAAAACATCACCTGAAACATGTTCAGATCACATGCAAAGCGGTTATTATGAATTATTCCTCGGTGAAAATCAAATCTGCTAAAAGAAGGTGCAAGTCATATGCGCTTCTAGGTAAAAGATCCATAGTGCACAAAAAGTATTTCAAGATCCGCTTTTTGAGGTGTTCAAGTCAAAGCAGGACTTTATATTGTACAGAATAACAAAATACAGTTATGAGATTTTCCTAAAACGTCCTTTATTCCTCTATATAATCTCCTGCTACACTAATGCACTAGGACCCCATCAAGGTAGAAAGTTTTCCCAGTAAGCCATGATCTAAAACGCTGGCCTCCCAGGACTTCCTATAATGGCCCAAACATGTGTAAATGTCTTGGAGTGAGGTCAGGACTGTACGGAGGATGAGGCAATACCCTTCAAAGATGAGCTCCTGTAACGTGCAAGTGGTTTTGGTGAATGATTGTGTGAACAGTTCCCACAGACAGCTGTGCCTTGGAGAGGATCATCATTCACGGACGTACAGCCTCCTTTAAAATATTTGCACCATTCAAACGTTTTACTGCATTCAGATGTTTTATGAGTCTCATCAGCGTACTGTGCTTGAAGGCTTCTGTAAATGTCAATCAGTTTTACGTCTTCATTCACAAAAATCTTTTTTCACTAGTCCCGGTTTGACCTGAAAGCCCCTTCATACAAAACTAAATAGTAAGCTAATTATTTTCACTGTGGTCATGCTATTTACAGAACTATAGTTCTATAAAAGAAATATATCGTCTACCATGTTTACATTTACCACCGTCTACCAGATGCGTTCCTTCAGCGAGTTGGTTTAACAAGTTATCTGGTGATTTTCAAACATCAGACGCTGAATGTTCGCAGAAACGACTGCAGTCGGCTCCGAGCAACCTTAAGCGGGATCATCATTTACAGACGTACAGCCTTCTTTAAAACGTGTTATTGCATTCAGATGCTTTAAGCATTTCATCACTGTACTGTTCTTAAAATGGCAATCAGTTTTTTACGCCTTTAATGACAACCCCCCTTGTATTAAGAATGCACAAAATATAGATACAGTATGCTAAGCACATCCCAAAGCATTATACTGTATGTATATACGTCTTTTCAGCAATAAGTCCTTATTATATATCGCCTTTTTGGAATTCTCATAAATCCTTCACAAGTGTTTCAACAAACAGAAATTGTCTGGGGTGTAAACTACTACCACTGAGAATAACTTTACAACTCAATTATGAGTTTGAAATTCAAGCCGCGATAATCAGTGATCACTTTTTCCTGGTCAGCCATGTGTTGGGTCTGAAGTCTATCAAAGGAACACTGGGTAAAAGGTGGGAATTTACAGTACAATGGACATCACACCGGACATTTAACGTTACCCACAGACCTGTAAATATGTTTCTTTTTTTTTTTTTTTTTTTTTTTTTGGGGAGGTGGGAGAAAGTCTTGAACCTGAATTGAGGCTGGGAACCTGGAGCTGTGAGAACGTACACAACAAAACATTCCACCCAACTGGAAATTCCCAGCATGTCTATAGAAATATTCAGACCGACGGTAAAATGAAAGTCTTATAATGAGGCAATGGTGGCTCGGATGGTTGACGCACTTTTTGAGTTGCTGATTGGACCCTGAGACCCTGGGATAATTAGCATGTTTAATTGCTGTTGAATAAAATATAAAAAGAAATGAAAGTATAATAAATAAAAAAATGACACCAGTGCTTTAACTGATTTAAAATATAACATGTATCCATACTTTTAAAAATGAATCTGTTAAAAATGAATTGATGCTAAATTGTTTATTTATACAAGTATAAATAAAATGTTATATTGTAAAGTTTATTTAAACTTGTATAAATAAAATTAAACATGCACAAAAATGTTTATACTTGCATAAATAAACAATGTAGCATCAAAGCCAAAAGCAAATGCATGGAATAATCTACCGTGCCTGTTTAAAGTGACAGCATGGAGTATACATTACACATTCACACGCTCTTATTTATGCGTACTTTATGCATTACATTCATATCAGATTGCTGTTAAGATTCGAATGAACAAGGCCTGTGTGTGTGTGTGTGTGTGTGTGTATTTTCATTTGCATTCTGTAAGGTGAATTTTACAGCCTTAAATGTTTAACGAGTGCAGCCGCACATACAGTACATGGATAGTAATCCATGAATTATTTGTGAATGGCATGAGAGCTACTGCCACCCAACCCGGTTATTGTCTCTCCAGCCTGAATGTTTGCGTGCTTAACAGTTGCACGTGTTGTCAGATGAGCTCACACGCACTCCGTCTCCATTAAACCTGTCGTCTCTTATCACGAGCGCCGTGCCATATTTCAAAGTGTTCGGTCTCTCAGCACCTCTCACTCCCACTCAGTCATTCTCGCTCTGGTGTCATTTCCTTGCTCGTACCTGACATGATTCTTTGAGAACAGGTGATTAATCAGTGTGTTTTGCCTCTGGATTAAAGCCCCAAAGGCCAGAGGAGGTCTTTGAGAATGCATTTAGCAGGAAATGCTGTAAGTGTAAGCTATCATTGAAGCTCAGGTGAACTAACAGTTAGGGATCAGATCAGAAGCAGTGCAACTTACAGGCCCACATCAAACGTGGCTGTAAAATACAAAAACAAACACACTACCTGTTAAAGCTTGAATTACAGGACAGGAAAAACGATTGCAGATATTACTATAGCAGATAATTATTTTCTTAAATTTTCCCACCCGGTGTTGGCTTTTTGAAGCCGGTGATGACCGCACAACTGCTATTCTGAACAACTAAGGGAGGAGGTGTTATTTTTCACTATAACCAAAAGTGTAATGTGAAAGTGACAATGTAATTTCTGCCTCTAATCCATATGCTTTATCATATGCTCTCAATCTGTGCTTTTTCACAGTGTTTCCGTACATTTGTGCCCGTTATTACTTTAACGTACTGTACTGTAAATGGCTGATATGTCAGAAACCTGATGGGGTCTTCTGTTCAACGTTTAACATGCTGTAGCACACTTAATGCAATGTTTTTCTGCTCACCGTGGCTGACAAGAGTGCTTGTTTGAGATACTGAAGCCAGGCTGCTTTTTATGTTTGTTTGTTGTTGTTTTTTTCCACACCTTCCTGTTGAAACGCTGTGTTTAAAGAATTCTGTGTGAGGAACTTCCACGGGACCAGTTCACAAGATCCGATTTTCCAACATTTTGGGAACACTTGGGCTCACACATAAAATAATAAATAAATAAATAAATAAATAAATAATATATATATATATATATATATATAAATTTTCGTATACACACACACACACACACACACTCAGGCTCATGTATGATGTGTATATGTATTTATATATATTTTGTCATATATATAGCAAAAAAAAAATCATGCATGAGCCCAAGTGTGTGTATGTATGTAGTGACAGGTGAGCCAAGCGGTCTAAGGCAGTCTAAGGCGCCAGACTCAAGGTTCAGTCCTTCCCCTGCTTTAAGGAGGATTCTGGTCTCTCCTGGAGGCGTGGGTTCGAATCCCACTTCTGACATAAGACTTTAGGGACAGTGGTGGCTCAGTGTGTTAAGGCTCTGAGCTCAACCTGGTGGAGCTGGGGCTCAAACTGAATCGGCGGTTTGAGCCCCAGCTCCACCAGGTTGCTGCTGTTCGGCCCTTGAGCAAGGCCCTTAACCCTGTCTGCTCCAGGGGCGCTGTAAAAATGGCCGACCCTGCGCTCTGACTAATAACAAGAAGCTGGGATATGCGACGCATAAAGAATTTCACTGTGCAGTAATGTATGTGTGACCAATAAAGGCTGATGTGTGTATATATATTTATTTATTTATTTATTTATATCATGCATGAGCCTGAGTGTTCCCATAATAATGTTGGAACATGGGATCTTGTTAACTGGTACCCTGGAAGTTCCTCACACAGAATTCTTTAAACACAGAGTTTTTTTTTATAGGCATCCAAAAATATATATATATACCCACTTCAGGAAAGGAAAAATAGTATGATATATATTGTAGTAATATAATATTAATGATAGTATTATATTATTATCTTACCATTATCATATATATCAATATATAACATATAGCAAAAACTATTTGTATTAAATATTATTAAAATAATAATAATAATAATAATAATAATAATAATAATAATAATAATAAATTTATAATAATATTTTTTTTCCTGAAGTAAAAATAAAAATCATGCAGATGCAGGTCATTTCCCTTGATATAAATGAATGTTTCTAAACTAATGATTAGAAAATGAATTTTATGTAATTACCTCTACTAATATTCCAATTTTTCTCTAAACCTTAGAAATCTCAGCCAAGTTTCATGACAGTTTGATAATACATAAAACAAACAAAAAAAAAGGGGGGGAAAAATCCCACATCTGCACACACCTGAGTAATTACAGGTGAGCAAAAGTCTGTGAGTCTGTGGCCTAGTGCGCTTCACAGCTGCTGCCCACATCAGGGACTTCCTGCCGCAGATGGCGTGCAGGTAGCTCGTTTTCTCATGCCGCACTTCAAACATCAACCTTCAAGCCTTCTTTGTCGCTCTGTGTTCAGGGCGGTGTCACGCCACAAACACACAAACAGACTGACGGAACCTCTATATATATACGCTGAGAAACCGCCGAAGCGTCCTGCGTACAAAGGATCCGGCATTTTACAGTCGGTTTGTTCTCATGTGCGGTATAGCAGCCAGGCGATTTCAACACTTTATCTCGACATGTATCATCGGTTTGCTCTGATTGAGGATACACATGTGCTATATACATACTGCCATGCATTCTGTCTCTCTCTCTCTTTTACCCACACACACCCTGAGGTTAAAATCGTCTTTAACAATATGTGTTATAACGTAGCGTGCTGAGGGCTCATATACCTTTACAGTTGTTTGACTACTATTCATCCTCCACACCCGTGCAGATTAGGCAAATCAGTGCTCCGGTTGTATTTGTACTGTCCTGACCCTGAGTACAGACGAGCGCCTGAATGTACACAACAGCACGTCACAAATTGCACGATTTCAAACAGAAGTTTTATGATATGCTGTGAGTAATAGGTGCCACCACCCTGTGCGTGCTGAACTTGAGAGAACTCGCCTATTCAATCAACAACATAATGACCACACAGCCTGCATGTAGGCTTTACGTAATGCTCAGCAAAGTAGCAAAAGCAGTTCTGATTTAAAAAAAAAAAAAAAAAAAAACACTCATTTGCATATAAAATGCCTGACAATGACTATTTATAAAGAGGACAGAGCTTGGCTGGAGATGTTGTGTTGATAGATGATATCACTGCATTTGCATGTTTCAGGCTGCTTTATTAATGTTGCAATCCTGAGAATCTGGAGTCACGAATGTAGGCTCACACGCAAAGGTGCCTACGCTTGTCACGTCACTGAAGGTTACAGGAAGTATGCGTGACTAAAAGTGTAGCCAGTTTCCTATAACAGGACAGTTCTGTTTATGTGTGAAATAAAACATTACAGGGAATGTGCCTTTAGGAAAATAATCAGCTACTGAGTGGTGTCATGCAGGCTAACAGAACTCTTCTTATTGCATGAATGTTTCAAATTACAGCTTTTTAACAATGTTTAAATTTTTTTTATGAAAAAATGAAGCATCCATTCATACTTTTTGTGGAATGTCCATGAAGCAAGTTAGTTCCTGTTCCCTGGCCTCTCCTCTCCCTCTCTCTTTGTTAATAATCCAAAAAACCCCAGCTTTTCATCTAAAAAAAAAAAAAAACTGTCAAGACAAGTCCGTTCTGTAGACATAAATTTGCAGATTTCATTTTAAATAAACATATCCTTGCACAATCATCCAATACAAAATTAACACCTTGTTACCTGGCATATACACCGTGTTTTGTTGTTTTTTCCTACACCCTTTTTTAGATGATTTTTGTTCTTAACTTTGTCACAACCAATACTATCTTCAACCTCCCGTTCCCTCCATCAGGACATCCCTGAAGACTGGTAAAGGTGAAAAGAATTACACGCTTCCTTCAAGAAAGGTTGCACCAACTGACCACAACCTCTGCTTCCCCCTTCCACTTGCGTGACCTGGCTATGATTCATGTGCAATTGTAAGAATGTTATTTTTATTTTTATTATTATTATTATTATTTTATTTATTAATTTAATGTAATTTAATTTAATTTAATTTAATTTAATTTAATTTAATTTAATTTAATTTAATTTAATTTAATTTAATTAATTAATTAATTAATTTATTTATTTATTTATTTATTTATTTATTTATTTATTTTATTTTATTTTATTTTTCTCCCTTGGCATTGTGAAGCACTTTGGTCAACCATGGTTGTTTTTAAATGTGCTATATAAATAAATAAACTAAACTAAACTAACTAAAAAATATCAACAACTTTTTTTTTTTTCGAACTGATGCCTGTTCTTCACATTGGCAGAAGGGACTACCCAACAACTTCAACTCACAAACTGCTCATGACTGAATAGAGTTGCTGTGATTGATACAGGATTAACAGTACACCATTCCTGCTGCTTACACATGACAGCCAGGCCTTTTCACCAGACTCCTTGTTCACAGATGGCTCACTGTGTAATTGTCTCTATGACCTTCTGTCTGGTGAGCTTCACTTTGTAGTAACAGGAACACTGTGGAGGACCTTTAGGAGATGTTTCAACAAGGCTTTTATCAAAATGGTATGTTTGTTTTCTCACGTTTGACAATACCTGCTTCCTACGAAACTTGTTTTTTTTCCACTTTTTTTTTCACTATATTTCAAATTCAGATTAGCAAAAATAAATAAATAAATAAATACATTTACATTTTCCTTTATTACATTTAATTACATGCAAACATTTATCATATGCTAATTTATTGTGTTGGAGTAAGCAGCACTTACTCTCTCCAATGGACGAGGCTCACACTCTTGGCTGAACTCAGGTGCAAGTATTTCAAAATTCTGCAGGAATGTTTCACATCTGCCTCTTTGCTTCAGCACCTCACATCCTTGTCCTTGTAATTTCTGATGCTTGGATCGGAGTGCAATCAGTGATGGTAACCATCCTAGCCACCTGTGACCATCAGAAGCATACTGTGATGTGGCAAATTATAAGTGGTTAGACGCTAACTAAAGGGAGCTCGGTAACGTTAAGGCAAAATATGTGTGAGTTGAAACTCTACTTTTACCACAAGTAGCTAGAAGTAAGCTTTCTGATCACACTGTGACTTTAGATGGCCTTTCTGTTCCATCAAATGCAACAGTAAAAGACCTCGGTGTGATTATAGATTCCAGCCTTTCGTTTGAAGCACATGTAGATAATATTACCAGGATAGCTTTCTTTCACCTTAGAAATATTGCCAAGATAAGAAACATATTGTCACTAAATGATGCAGAAAAACTAGTTCATGCTTTTATCACCTCGAGGTTGGACTATTGTAACGCCTTACTGTCTGGTTGTTCAACTAGGTGTATAAACAAGCTTCAGTTAGTACAGAATGCAGCAGCGAGAGTCCTCACTAAAACCAGAAGATACGAGCACATCACCCCTATCTTATCTACACTGCATTGGCTCCCTGTGAAATTTCACATCGATTTTAAGATACTACTTGTGACATTTAAAGCACTAAATGGTCTCGCGTCACAGTATTTGAGTGAACTGTTAGTGTCTTACGATCCGCCACGCCTACTTCCATCAAAGAATGCAGGCTGCCTGTCAGTACCACGTATTATTAAAACTACAGCAGGGGGCAGAGCTTTTTCCTACAAAGCCCCAAAGTTATGGAATAGTCTTCCTATTAATGTTCGGGACTCAGACACAGTCTCAGTGTTTAAGTCTAGGCTAAAAACCCATTTATTTAGCCAAGCATTTTTGTAAATAGATTAACCTTAGGTAAAGGAGCAGATCTGGGGGACTCATGGACGTAGAGTATTCTGGTGAACTGGTATGTTTAGATGCTGTCCTCCCCACTCTCATTGTTCACTCAGGTTTGTTGACGGTGAGGTGATTGGTTGCTTTACATCTCAGGGAGCCCTCATGTCTGTGTTTCCTTCTGGCTCTCCCTTTTAGTTATGCTGTTATAGTTAGTCCTGCCGGAGTCCCTGCTTGCACTTTGCACTGAATACATTCACCTTATACATGTTGACTGTGACCATACCTAACTGCCATCTCTCCTTATTTTCTGTTCTCTCCTCTTCTGCTCTCTCTCTCTCCCTCTCTCCTTTCCCTCTCTCTGTCTCTCTGTCGAGCTATACATGTTTCGCTCCTGAGTTGCCAGTGATCCAGACCCCTCTGCCCTCTGGAGCCGTCTAACCCGTCCTGGAGTCCTGCTTCTGGTTGGAGATCTCGTCGCATGGATGCCCCGTGTGGTCTGCCTGGATTCGTATGGTGGCTGGGGATGGTTTCCATTAAGACTGTCCTGTCATCGATTGATGCTCTGGGGACCTGTGACTTCAGTTGTTCGATAGCTCAGGACTGGAATCTCCTACAGTCTACCTGAGCCTCCAGGAACAAACTGGACTCCTTTTAATCTCCTGTTACACTGAACTTCCAGTACACATTATTATGCTGATCAATCCCTGCTATCCGTTATCACCCAGATGAGGATGGGTTCCCTGTTGAGTCTGGTTCCTCTCAAGGTTTCTTCCTATTACCATCTCAGGGAGTTTTTCCTTGCCACCGTCGCCCTCGGCTTGCTCATCAGGGACAATCTTATCATTTTGATTCATACACATTGCATACAAACTTACTTCTTTTTATTGTGTAAAGCTGCTTTGCGACAATGTCAATTGTTAAAAGCGCTATATAAATAAAATTGACTTGTCTTGACTTGACTACTTTTACCATTTCTCTACATCTTAGTTACAGGAACCGCAAGGCCGACACACTCCCCAGTATTCATGATGAAATTTGCTTTTCTGGGAAAGTACATAGGCACCTTTGTGTCTGGGTCATATGTTGTTATCTGGTCCATCGCTGGCATTTCTGGGAATACACATGTGCATACTGTATCCTGGCAAATTGTCATTCTACCCCTATTCTACTGGTTGGTATTGTACCCCTACTCCTAGCTCAGTCTTCCTGGCTCAGGTTTCTGCGTTAAAGGCTTACTAACATCATTATAAAATCCCCCAGGACCATGGTTAGAAAAACTAATTTACACAACAATCAAAACTAAAAGGCATCTACTGAGTTTTAGGTTGTTTCACAGAGTTTCTGTTTTTCATTGGGATTTTCATTGGAACCTTTCCTGAAAGGAAAAACTCCTGTCCAGGCCTCCAGGAAGCCTATATCATTTAACTTCCAGAACTCATATCCATGCTCACACTTTCCTTCCTGTCCCTGAGTACTCTTGTACTTAAATGCTTTTTGAAACTTTTCAAATTGGACATGATTGACAGTTCCTAATAGTTACTGAATAATATGATTTACGGTGGCACAATCGTGTAGTGGTTAGCACTGTCACCTTGCACCTCCTCTCCTTGGGGTGTGTGCATGGAGTTTGCATGCTTGGTGGGTTTCCTTGGTGGATGCAGGCCGCTTCCTCTCCCACAGTCCAAAGACAGGCAGATTAGGCTAATTGGTGTTCTCAAGTTGCCAGAGTGTGTGAATGCTTGTGAGAATTATGACTACCATGGTTGTAAAAATTGGAATAAATAAAATGGTCACCATTGGCGTCACCATGGTCCCTAGTTGGACTACAGAGGTTCCTACATGGTTGGACTTCCCTAAAAACATTTGCTTAGTAAGATGTTTTTTTTTTCTCTCACACTCTTTATTTAAAGCAAAACGAGCAACTTTTCCATATTATCTATGATATGCCTTTTAGAGTCTAGATTATAGTCACTGTGGAGTGATTAAGTAGCATTATAACTATAACACTTTGTTGTGATTAAGCCTCTTGTAATGTTTAATCTATGCCACTAACCTTGTAAGGTTTAATCTACTGTATGTGACTAAAAGCATTTTGGTTTGTCTCAGTACAGTACGTAAGCTATAAATTTTTTCCGCCCTCACCAATATTGTCTTACATCACGTTTGAAATGCTTGAAATATCAAACAGAAGTAGAAACCAAGGTATTACTCACTGAAGCTGGTAGGGTCAAAAGTGTATGATACCTTTCGCATGGCCTTCATCTTCTCAGGAGGCGTTTCCAGGGTTTGATCCTGAGCCTGGGTTACTGTGTGTGAAGTTAAACGTGCTCTCCCTGTGTCTGCCTGAGTTTCCTCTGGGATTTCAATGAATAAACACTTCAGAATGCATTGTTATTTGAAAAAAACTAAACAAAAAAAACATTCTGGCTGGGTAACAGTAACTCCAGTTCATTGTGGTGTATTTTTGGCCTTTGGATTACGGCAGCTGATAAAAAAATCACTTCATTCCATTCTTCCACTTCATTAGGTATATCAATATTAAGGCAAATATTGAAGCAGCCAATCAAATAAGGGCAGCCCAACTGCATTTAGGCATGTACAGTCGTGGCTAAAGGTTTTGAGAATGACATAAATATTAGTTTTCACAAAGTTTGCTGCTAAACTGCTTTTAGATCTTTGTTTCAGTTGTTTCTGTGATGTACTGAAATATAATGACAAGCACTTCATACATTTCAAAGGCTTTTATCGACAATTACATGACATTTATGCAAAGAGTCAGTATTTGCAGTGTTGGCCCTTCTTTTTCAGGACCTCTGCAATTCGACTGGGCTGCTCTCAATCGACTTCTGGGACAAATCCTGACTGATAGCAACCCATTCTTTCATAATCACTTCTTGGAGTTTGTCAGAATTAGTGGGTTTTTGTTTGTCCGCCCGCCTCTTGAGGATTGACCACAAGTTCTTAATGGGATTAAGATCTGGGGAGTTTCCAGGCCATGGACCCAAAATTTCAACGTTTTGGTCCCCGAGCCACTTAGTTCTCACTTTTGCCTTATGGCACGGTGCTCCATCGTGCTGGAAAATGCATTGTTCTTCACCAAACTGTTGTTGGATTGTTGGAAGAAGTTGCTGTTGGAGGGTGTTTTGGTACCATTCTTTATTCATGACACAGGACTGATGGTAGCGCTCACCTTTTCTTCTCCGGACAAGACTTTTTCCAGATTCCCCAAACAATCGGAAAGAGGCTTCATCCGAGAATATGACTTTGCCCCAGTCCTCAGCAGTCCATTCGCCATACTTTTTGCAGAAGATCAATCTGTCCCTGATGTTTTTTTTTTGGAGAGAAGTGGCTTCTTTGCTGCCCTTCTTGACATAAGGCCATCTTCCAAAAGTCTTGGCCTCACTGTGCGTGCAGATGCGCTCACACCTGCCTGCTGCCATTCCTGAGCAAGCTCTGCACTGGTAGCACTCTGATCCCACAGCTGAATCCTCTTTAGGAGACGATCCTGGCGCTTGCTGGACTTTCTTGGACACCCTGAAACCTTCTTAACAAGAATTGAACCTCTTTCCGTGAAGTTCTTGATGATCCTATAAATTGTTGATTTAGGTGCAATCTCAGTAGCCACAATATCCTTGCCTGTGAAGCCATTTTTATGCAACGCAATGATGGCTGCACGCGTTTCTTTGCAGGTCACCATGGTTAACAATGAAAGAACAATGATTTCTAGCATCACCCTCCTTTTAACATGTCAAGTCTGCCATTCTAACCCAATCAGCCTGACATAATGATCTCCAGCCTTGTGCTCGTCAACATTCTCACCTGAGTTAACAAGACGATTCCTGAAATGATCTCAGCAGGTCCTTTAATGACAGCAATGAAATGCAGTGGAAAGTTTTTTTTCGGGATTAAGTTAATTTTCATGGCAAAGAAGGACTATGCAATTCATCTTATCACTCTTCAACTTAAGCAGCAACTCTGAACATACAACACATAAAGCCTTGAAGAAGGTGGTCTACAGCAGCTTGTCCCCTGTCAACTAAGAACAGGAAACCACAAGTCACATGGGCAAAAAAAAGAAAAAAAAGAAAAGTGCATCATTAAAGCTACCTGAGTATTGTTGCTGACCATGTCCATCTCTTTATGATCACAGATTAGCTCAACATTTCACAAAGCTAAAAGTATCTCAAACTGGTTTCTTGAAGATACAAATCAGTTCACTGTACTCAAATGGCCTCCACAGTCACAAGATCTCAACCAAATACTGTAGATGTGGTGAAACAAGAGATTTGCATCATGGATGGGAAGCTGGCAAATCTGAAGCAATTGTGTGATGCTATCATGTCAATATCGACCAAAAATTTTAAGGAATGTTTCCAGTACCTTGTTGAATCTATAGCATGAAGGCAAAACAGGTCCAGCCCAGTACTAGCAAGGTGTACAGTGAGTAATTAAGTAGCCATAAGTGTACAGTATACTGTTATGTCCACAGCAACAGAAAAGCATTTGCCCTATCTTCCACACTCATCAATCCATGGCCAGGAGTCCTAGAGGGCAAACTTGGCCTGGCTCTCTGTTTGGGAGGAATGCTGAACTGGTTTACTTGTCCATCACAGAGGCTATTTCCAATCTGTGAGTTCATGTATGCAGAAGCCGGTGCTTTCTGTTAATTTGGTGTGTTTCATTACAAGAAGATATGGTACAGTAGAATGGCTTCACAGAGAAATACTGTAGCATATTAAGTAAGTTACGTCTTTATTCATCGCAAATTCATTCCCGCACAGTGAAATTCTTTATTGTTCACATATCCCAGATTCCTGTTAGTACGCTGGCGTCAGAGAGCAGGGTCAGCCATTATGCAGTGCCCCTGGAGCAGACAAGGTTAAGGGTCTTGTTCAAGGGACCAACAACGGCAACCTGTTGGAATGGGGCTTGAACTGCTGACCTTCTGATCTCAGAGCTGAGATAACTGAGAGCCTTAACACACTGAGCCACCACTGTTAGTGGAAATACAGTATAGAGTGAACACAAGGCAGTTGCTATCATTCTATATGCATTGAGACAGTGGCCATGGTTAGCACTGTCACCCTACAGCTCCATCTCTGGTAGGTTGAATCTCATTCCTGGTCTTTATTCATGGAGCAAGCATGTTCTCCCAGTGCTTGGGTGGGTTTCCTCTGGTTACTCCGGTTTCCTCCTACACTCCAGTGCAGGCTGAATGGTGTTGTCTGTAGTATACAGTATGATTGGGTGTGTGAGTGAGTGTTTACTGTGCACTGTGGTTGATTGGCACAACATCCAGCGTTGTGTCCTGAGTCCTCTGGAATAGGCTCCAGGTCCGAAGTGACCCTATATACCCAAGCGATATAGGCAGTGGATGGATTAATAAATGATTATTTTGGTACAGGTAGGATTAACTAGAACATAAGAAGCTCATGAACATATGAAAGGAATCGTAGGCTCTTCGTCATCTCATGAGATGGAACCAATACCATGAAGGAAACAAAGGTGTCCACTAAAGTGACAGCTATCTTAATCATTTCTGTGAATGGGATTTCTATGGTTTCTAGGAGACACAGATTTACTGGTCATTTATGACCGGTTTGCAAGATCTTGGGAAGAAAGGAAGCAAGTCATTAAAATCTTTAAGCCCACAGCAAAATGAAGCTTTGCTAAAAGTTTATAAGCGCACTATAAATCTATCCTTAAGTGCCCCCATTATGGAGTGATAAGAGTTACCAGTTTGATCATGTTGCATGTTGATTCTCATGTCATTCCTGTCAGCCCACAGCAGCTGGGTCCAAATTAATCAAAGGCATTGCCACTTTGTGACAGTTTCTTGGAGCAGAGCACCATCCGAAATAAACTGATGTGAGCGCAGAACCGTGCGGCGAGTCTGCACTTGCGTGTTCAGCGAGCTCCATCCAAGGCACGTAAAAATACGTCATTAAAATGTTTCCCTTTTCCCCTTTTAATGTAAACATCATTACTCGATCATTTCAAAGGAAGCACAAACGCTGCTGGCTTAAGACTGGCAGTCCCCATGTGAGACGTGCGGACTAGACCTGCATGTTCCTACAAGCATACGTCTTATTCACACACACACACACACACACACACACACACACACACACACACACACACACACACACACACACACACACACACACACACACACAAACACAGTCAGACATAATTGCTTCCTTTTTTAATATACCTAATAAAGTAAGTAACTGCCTTATTTATCTAACTGTGTTCACCTCAGATACACTTTAGTTAGGTAAACAAGTTAACGACATAGTAAATCAAACGCTTTTTAAAAGTACAGACAAACCGACAGCGCAAGATATCCGAAAATGAAATCATTAATCCATTTGCCTCTTGTTACCTACCATGTTTAATGTGCAGGATGGAAATCTGGCATTACAAGGGTCGTTCAAGTTAAAGCAGGACTTTTGATTGATCAGATGCAGAATAACAGAACACAGTTATGAGAGTAAAAACTACAGTATATAATGCCCTGCTACACTACTGTAATGCACTTATCTCAGTGTTTCACTAGTGCTTGGATACCATCAAGGTCCAGCCATGATCGGACTGTCTGACTCACTCTGGCCTCCCAGGAACTCCTTTAATGACCCAAACATGTGGAAATGGCTCAAAGTGAGGTCAGGACTGCAAGGTGGGTGTGGCAATAGCGCAAAGTGGACTTCCTGGAATCCTGTGCAAGTGGGGTTGGTGAATAATTGTGGTTGACAAGTCATCCATTGATTTTCAAGAATCAACAGTTTCACTCGCTGAATGCTCACAGGAACGACTGCATTGGGCCCATCTAAGCTGGCAGTGTTCACGGGTGTACAGCCTTCTTTAAAGCAAGTGCACTGTTCAAAAGTTCCAATGGCGGAGACCCTAAAGATACAAATTAAATTGCAATTTTGCAATTTGACTTCTAACACTCAACATTAAAAGGTATTAATGCATCAATAATAACACTAATTTATACAGTAGTAAAAGTGTTATCACAACATGTAAGATGCGAACTCAATGTTAATATAGTTAAATATGCATGATTTCAGGAACTTCCGTTTTATAATACTGTGAAATCAACACTAAAAAGTGTTCTTTTTACATGAACTCGCAGTCATTCGTTCAATATCACCAATATTTTTTTCAGCTCTTACACACTGACAACATATTAATTCAGCATTAAGACTAAAAGTTGCGCTTATGGTAATAATTTGTCAATGCCACAAACAACACTGCTAATTCATTAACAGATTATTTGAGCTGTGTGTTAAGTAGCATTAGTATTTACCCGTATTTGACGGTTAAAGAGTTTGTAGAATTAGTTGAAAGGTTCAAGCTAAACATAATCTGATCAGCTTTAATGTAATCAGTGATATTATTATTATTTCAGGTTGAAGCTCATGTACACGTCTGTCTGTAAGGTTGAGTATCTTACACCTTGTTTACGCTTTTTAAAGTTGTAGTTTTTTAGAGGAGAAATCGGATGAAAAATGTTTTGGTTAAAGATGTCTTAAAACGCGTCCAAAGGTCACTAAAGCGAAAATGAAAATATGAACTAATCCCAGTAAAAAAATATTCAGATGAGCTTTTCTAATGAATATCTACTGATACAGGTGTTTGCTTACACTGAGCAAGTAGCTTAATAATCTGCTTATTGTAAAGTCGATTATTAAATCTGTTTCTAATGTTGCTTTTACTAAACTTTAGGCAGATATCTAAGTGCTGCAAAGGTTCCATTCAATTCTGTCCTGCGGTCGATTTAAGACACGCCCACATTTTGATGCATGTGCAGCACACTTTTAAAATTGTATAACTGATTAAAATGCACGTACAGTAACTGCTCATAACTTTACTTCTACTCAATATTTTGATCAGATCAGACATATACGGAAAAATAAAAATATCATTGAAAGAGTGAGTTCTGACCAATGTACAGACAAAACCTTTCTTTTATTTATATAGGTTTATCTCTCGAGATATTTATTAAGCTTGCACTAATCCTATCTCAAATACAGAGTAAATTATCAGAACTGTTTGTATATTTAATGGGAATAAAAACGACTTGTTTCATTAAATCTAATAACCATATGGTGTTGAGTCAAAACTAAACACAAGCTGCTTAAAAAAAAAACTACACAAAAGATTTGATTTAATTTAACACTCGCTGAATGAAAACGTGAAGGCAAACAAGCAGCAGGGAGACTGTCTGAGTGTCTGCGCCGCCGTGCTGTACACACACACTGTTCCAGGAGTTTTTGCGGTGCGTCGCTTCCAAGAATGAAGCTCGGAGGACACTGAGCTCTTACGGGGCCGATCAGCCAAGAGCGCTGTGTAAACTAATGTAGCCTGGAGCGCCTCCGAGTACACACCTCCTCTCCCTCTTTCTCTCTCTCTCTCTCTCACACACACACACACACACTGTCTCTATCTCTCAGTTTCTCTATCTGTCTCACTCACACGCACTCTCTTAATCCAACGAGCCTTACTGGCATGATCTCTGCAGCCGGTGTTTATGGTCTTTCTGTGAACTCGTACGATGGACTTGCAGAATCGTGCGTGCATCATTGCAGCTGGTGTTGGTGTAAAAGTTTGGTGTATCCTGTAAATGGCCCCCAGATCTCACAACCATACTACACATCCATCTAGGAAGCACTGATAGGGATCGTGGAGGCCAATGGTGACAATTGTATTTAATCTAATAGACTTTTATAACCATGTGGGGAGTACAGCCAATGTGGGAATGCCAATAAACCTACAGTAATCTGGATGTCTTTGGACTGTGGGAGGAAACCCACCAAGTACTGCTAGAACATGCAAACTCCATGGACACAGACCTTGAGGTGGGAATCAAACCCGGACCCTGGAGGTGCAAGGCCACTACAGCATGAGTCGGGCAATTATTGATTTAAATCATTTGATTTAAATAATTTCTCTCTCTCTCTCTCTTTCATTTGCTTTCTTTCTACCTGTATCTCACTCATATTCTCTTTCTTTAACTGTCTTTTCTTCACTCCCCTGTCTCTCCACCAACCCCCCCCCCCCCCCCCCCCCCCCCCAACACTCTCTTTATGTTTATGAGCTGTTCGCACGCGCGGCGACTGACAAGGCAAGACGGCGCCGGACAGGCCCGACTAGTGTCCTTGTTTTTTTTTAAATAAAGTAGTGCTAGGTTAAAGGGTTAAAGAGTTAAAGGGTCAAAGGTCATGCCTGCAGGTGCGTTGCGTGAGGACGCTGCTGTATCTCAGTGCCTAATAATAAGTCTACATCATTCAGCATTGGCGGCGGGGTGACAACCCACAGCTGTAAATACAGAGTATAATATATATATATATATAGATAGAGAGAGAGAGAGAGAGAAAATCATATTTCTGTATTATTGTATAATGTTTCTTTAAGAGCAGTGATGCACTTTAACTGTTTTTTTTTTTTTTTTTCTGGAGAAACTTTCAGCATCAGATAACATGATTTTTTATTTATTTATTTTAAAAAAGAATCACTGTTCATCAGCTCACTTTGATGTGATGTGACGTCGCCATATTTCGTCATCCTCACACTTTTCTCAGATATATAACTGTCCTCCTAAACCATGCTCGGGAATTTGGCCAAACATTGACAGAACCTCTATTAGGATGTGCATTAGTATTTAATTGTTCTAATACATTTTATTTCCTGAAAAAAAAAAAAAGACAATAAATAACTTTGAGTCGACACATGCCTTGAAGATTCACTTTGGTCCCTCTTTACATTTCTTAAAGAGAAATCAGCTTTCACTCATACATATTGTATTGTTATTAATTGTTATAATTAATCTTAATCAACTTTACATGATTACATGATTTTCTTTACATATAAACATATAGATGTACACTGATCAGCCATAACATCACAATGTAAAATTTTATGCCCATTATTGTGGAGGTTCCTCTTGTGCCACCCGGGCAACGCTGCCCCTTGTGGTGTGATTGTGTGTGTGCGGGTGTCTATGTGCTGTGGTGTCTGGGACCATGACGCGGTCAGGTGCTGTAGGTTGCAGCGCGTGGCCTCTGAGGATCGGGCTTAGTGTTGTCCGGTGTTGTTCGCTCGATTGGATCGGTATTTGATCGCGGGGAGTTTGGAGGCTGGGTCGGTGTCCTGGGGTCATGTGTGCAGTGGGCGGTGGTGCGGTGGGTGTTCTGGTGACTTTCTTTCATGGCTGGAATTATTTTCTTTTTATTTGTGGTGATTTGTGGTGCATTGGCTTTTCTTTCCCTGTAATCCTGTCATCAGTTTACTGTTATGTGATTGATAATCGATTTTAATTTGTTATTGAAGTAGTGCGTGTGTGCTTGAATTGGCCTGATACTGACCTGGATTTGTGCCATGTCTAATTGTAATTGCTATGTTCACAGGAATAAGATTTCATCTCAGTGCCTTTGTCCTCAGTTATTCCTGAGAGCTTGCATCAGCATAAACTGACCCACAGACACATCAAGCTTGCAAAAATCTCCAGACCAAAAGATAACAAGATACTCCTGTATCCACGTTCTGTATGTTTCTGCTTCATGAAAGGCAACTACAGTGTGGAATCACTCCGTTTAAAACCTCAGACGTCCTCAGGTCCATCGTCTAAGGAGATACAAAAATACCTACCCTTAAGGCAAGCGTTTGTATGCTGAAAGCTACAAGTGTGTGTGAGGAAGCGTGTGCATGAAGGAAAATCCAGGGAAAAATCAACTGACAATTTGCATGATCATCTGAATGGGAGATGAATAGAGTCGTGATAGGCCTACATTAAGAAACAAGAGAAACGAGAGTGATAACATTGGTGTGTGTGTGTGAATGTGTGTGTGTGTGTGTATTTTTTTTTTTTCCTGCCTGAGGCGTTGTGCTCCAGATTTGAGAATGAGTTAGCGTGTGAAGACATCGTGTCTCTGCACACCACGCCTGCACCTGTCAGGTTTTGTGCAGCATGCCTATGTTTCGTGCGGACCAGTGATGGGCTGAGAGAGAGAGAGAGAGAGAGAGAGAGAGAGAGAGAGAGAGAGAGAGAGAGAGAGAGAGAAAGCATAGCTGATTTGCATGTGTATGTTCCTCTCAGTACACACACACACACACACACACACACACACACACACACACACACACACACACACACACACACACACACACACACACACAGCTGCATACCTGAGTGTGACACACACCTGGGACTTAACTCATGCCTTCAGTGGCCCTGGAGACAGGGCGAAATATTTACATGGACACTCGTTCTCGTTCTTGCTTTCAAGCCAGTTATCCTAAAAACAAAGCGTGTGAGGTATCTCTGAGGCAGGGTTAAGACTGTCAGAGTTTCGCTGTAATTACTGTACAATGCAGTCCGATGGTTTCTGCCGTATCACACTGTTCCTGGTTCAGACAGAAGTGCACGCTGACAGGAACCGGAACACGTGAATTCCTGTTTTATGTGAATTCTCGATTTTTTTTGTTGCTTTTTTTTTTATTGCATCGCAGTCCTACTGTTGTTTTGAAGGCCACAATCAATTGCAAATGTAATTTTTTTACTCTATTTTAAAATGCAAAAATAAATAAACAAATAAATAAAACTGATTACTAAAATGCTAACTAAACAATAATGAATACATTAAAAACAAGTGTTTTTTGAACACACACAAAAAAAACTATTTTACAAAACATTATTCATTTCTGTAAATGTTAAATAACACACCACTTTTACATCCCGAAGGAAATTCCAGGAATTTGTTTTCTACACAAGTGTTTATTTAGTTAATTAATTTATCAATCAATCAAACAAACAAACAAACAAACAAACAAACAAACTATGACATATATTTCATACTGGTTTAAATTAAAATAAAGATAAAGCGACTTCGTTGTCATTGTAGTGATACAGCGAAATTTGTTTTGTAGCTCTCAGAGACCAGCAGCAATAAGAAATGTAAAAATAAACAAAAGAATAAACAAAAGAATGCAAATACAAAATATAATTGCACTCAAATATAATAAATATAACAATATATGTGATGTATGATGTGTGATACAGACGTTTTAAGTATATCACTAATACTAAAGTACTACATTACTGCAATATTGCATATTTTATAACATTCATATTGGAGCACTAACGATTCTCTTACAGATTAAGCCACACCCCTAAACCTCTAAAGCCTGAGATCTTGTACAGCAGTTTAGTGTTTTCATAGGATCTCACGCAAATGATTCATCTTTTCAGCTAATTACCATCTCCACATGCACGACAACCCTGAGAGGCCTACATGCACTTCACACACACTCAGCAGTGATCACTGCTCTGCTTATCTAAGCTGGATATAGTAATAACATTATATTAAGTTTATCATTCTAAAGAGTGTACTGTATATAAGCATGTTTAAAAAGCACAACATGCTATATATATATATATATATATATATATATATATATATATACATACACACACACACCTGCATATTTTATATATAAAATCTAGCCGTGCATATGTTGTGTATTCAATGCTCTTCAAAATTGTTCAACAGTAAGAACAAATTCTTGTTTTTTGTTTTTCATAATACTACATCAAATTCTATTTAGACTCCCTGTTCCTTCACATCATGTTTGCGTCACTTTTTTTTTTCTTTCTTTTTTTTACAATACAGACAAAAGAAAGCATTCTTGCAAGAGAATGATGTACTGATGTAAATAATACCAGGAACTAACTAGATTTGGGAACGTTTTAGATTTCGTTCTCTAATAAATTAAAAACAAATATATTGCTTTGGTGCAAAAGGAACGAAACACTTTTGGTGATGCTGATTTTGGAAAATAATCAACACCATCATGTACTCTCATGCTCTGCTGTATACGGGTGTACTCATTCACTCACTCATCTTCTATACCGCTTAATCCTGTATTCAAGGTCACGGGGGGCCTGGAGACTATCCCAGGAGACTTGGGGCACATGGCAGGGGACACCCAGGACAGGGTGCCAATCCATCACAGTAAAATTGAATTAATTACATAAAAAATAATTAAATTCATTTTTGTGTAATTTTAATTTAGATATAAATATATGTACTTATTTTATAATCTAATTGTAAATATTTTGTACTGTGTATTGTGTACAAAAGTCTTGACCCCCGCACATTTCTTCCGATTTTGCTTCCAAAGATTCAGACATTATATTGTATTTTAGATATTGTATATTTAAATGTAGTCTTAAAGTACAGTTTTCTAAGCTGTTGTTTCTCCTTTTCAGTCCAGTCCTGAAATTGTTACTTAAGCAAACAATAAAAAAATAAAAAAATAATTAAATGCACTTTACAGCCTGTTGCAGAAAAACCTTTGTTCCTTAAATAAATAAATAAATAAATAAATAAATAAAAATTTAGTCTACATCATTTAAATCAATATAAAGAAATAAGGCGTCGCTTTTGCACAGTACATAATGTCTCTAAATGTATACAGTGCATCAGCGTATGTATTGTATATAGTAATATAATTATTTGATTAATTTTAATCAAGTGTAGCAATTCTACATAAGTTTGTAGATCAATTTATATCACATTCTGTGTGAGTGCAGCAGAGGACCAGCTCTCAGAATGGATTCAAAATCGTTTTACACTTAAATCGAGCCTTGTGTAGTGGAAAGATTCAGTGGTTGAAAAATCTATTCCTTTTTTTCCCACTAGAGGGCGGAATTCGGAACCTTCTAGAAACCTTTCAAGTTTCATTATCATATTCTTTCTTTGATGTCCCTCAATGAATGCCACTAAAATGTAAAAATAAACATAAAATAGAATTAAAAACAATAAATAAAAAATTATAAATAAATATAAATATATAATAAACATAATAAAATACAAATACATAAAATAAATAGAAACAATATAAATAAATATATAAATAAATATTAAATAAATGTACTAATCTGTTTTGATTAGTAAAAACAGGTACACACACACACACACACACACACACACACACACACACACAGAAACATTATTGACATAAAAAGTATGGGTATAAAAAAGGATATATATATATATATATATATATATATATATATATCAAACACAGAATTAAATATGAAATATGAAAAATATGAAAATATGAAAACAATATGAAATGACAATATATACACACTAGAGGAAACAGTCCACGTAGTGTGCAAATCCGCAATATGTTTGAGAAAAAAGTCTGTAGTGTGTGTGCAAGGCTGCAATGTTTTGTGCACACACACGCAAGTAGACTCTAATAATGTTCTAATAATGACGAGACTTTTTAATGGTAACTGGTTGCACCAGAATTAATTAGTAGTAGTTTCACACCTCATGCTTGACTTTCTTAAGAGTACAGGCATTGTGCATTAGAGTTAAATAAGGGGTGGCTTAGTGGTTAGCACTCGCACCTCCAGGGTCTGGGTTCGATTCCCACCTCCTGGTCGGTGTGCGTGAAATTTGCGTTTTCTTCCCATGCCTAGTGGGTTTTCTCCCACAGTCCAAAGACATGAAGATTGTGTTAATTTGTGTTCCCAAATTATGTGTCATGTTTATATGTTTTGAGGCCAGGGAGGTAATACTGATAAAAAGTGTTTATGCTTGTTAGTAAAGTTTTTTATTAGTTTATTATTCATTTATTTATTTATTTCTGCAATGATATTTTAATAAGTGCTCAGTGTTAAGAGCTTTAAGCGAGATCTCCCCTCTCTACCCACAGTCTTACTGTATAAATGGTGCACTGTACAATAAACTAAAAGAAATCTCTGCATCTTAAACCCAAACCGTGCTACATCTTTATGGAGGCTGTGTCGATGCTGTTTCACCTCCCCGAGGTGTTATCTCAGCTCTCAGCTCTGCTTCATGTCGATCGGCACGTAAGACGCAAGCCGGCCACGCTGACCCCGAGTACCTGCACTGATACCACATCTGATTTCACCACTAAGGGAATCCTAAACATAAGAAAGACCTGATCACGGATCGCAGTCTACGCTTGTCTCGTCGTTCTATTTTTTGCCATTAATTTAATCCCTTTCCCAGTATAAATATACACCGCATGACGTGTAGCACTAAGCTGTCCTGATTTAACCTTCATATCAGGGCTAATTATGTGTGAGAGCCATGTTTTGATTAGTAAAAACAAGTACACACACACACACACACACACACACACATACATTCAGAAAAATGATTGACATACAAACATGACCTCAAAAGACTCTCCCAGTTTTCCTGTAACCATAATCACAAGGCTCACTATTTCTAATTACGGCCTGTTCCTGTGCTGAATAGTGTGTGTGTGTGTGTGTGTGTGTGGTGTGTGTGTGTGCGTGTGTGCGTGCGTGTGTGTGTGTGTGTGGGGGGGTGTTGGCATATCTTTAACATGTAGCTTATCCCAATAAGAAAAAGTTGTTTTATTTATTTATTTGTTTGTTTGTTTTGTTTATTTTAAACAAAACATACAGGATAATAAGTGGCATGTTCGTTCGCATGTTCGACATGCGTGCCTGCGCCGTGTTCTTGGGCTTTCACATGTGTGTGGGTGTGTGTGTGTGTGTGTGTGTGTGTGTGTGTGAGTGTGTAATCAAAACCCTTCCCCATCGCTCATCTCATCAGTGGTGGAATGTATTCAGTCATTGAGGAAGCGCTTTCCTGGCTTCAGTCCATCTCTGGTTCTGCTTTATCGCTCCTCAGGAAACACAGCCATCTCCTGCTGCTAATGGCATCCAGTGCCAACAGGAGCAGCTCACATTCGCTCCGTGTAAACCACACACACACACACACACACACAAATTACAAAAATGAAATCAACACCAGTCAGCGGAGTAGATGCCAGCGCTGCTTGAGCCTGTCCTTTAGATTCCATAAAGTTTATCATTTTAGGCCGACTAAAAGGAAGGGGGAACTTAATTAGCTGTGTTCCTGTTCTTGAAAACAAGGACATGTTCCAAGCGATAGTGTCACGAAAACCTGTTCAGTGGTGTACGGTTACAACATGACAAGGGAAAGATTTACGGGGAAAAAAATTATGTCATAATCATTCTGGATTATTTAGTCACTAGAATATAATGTGTTACATAAAAAACGAATAAATGAATAAATAATAATAATAACAAAACGTAAAAATCAATGGTAGCGTAGTGGTTAGGACCGTCGCCTTGCACCTCCAGGGTCCGGGTTCGATTCCCGCCTTGAGGTCTGTGTGCATGGAGTTTGCATGTTCTCCCTTTGTTTGGTGGGTTTCCTCCCACTGTCCAAAGACATGCAGATTAGGTTTAATCGTTCCTAAATTGCCCACAGTGTGTGCCATGAGGATGTGTGCCACCCTGCCCAGGATGTACCGCACCTCGTGCCCAAAGTCCCCTGGAATAAGATCCAGGCCCACAAGCCTGTACAGGATAAACGAAACTGAAGATCAATAAAAAAATATTATAATAAAATCAAAAAGATCAAAGGGATACTACACAAATTGGACCTCCAGCAATATGTATTGGATGACCTCATTTAAACTCATCTCATTCTAATATGAACTGTTTTAAACAAACTTTAAAGGTCCCGTATTTGACTATTTCTTGAACAAGTTCTTAGAGGTTCTTCAGTGTGTGTGTGTGTGTGTGTGTGTCATATTGTATCAGCTGTAATGCATTTTGTTCCCTCTGTTTCATTTTCGCAGTGTTTACGTTTTTGTAAGTTAACTACTTCCGTGCCACGCCCCTTCAGAGATCAGCAACACTTCTTATATGTTTTGAGAATTTAAATTAAAATAAAATAAAAAAAGACAAAAGGCAGGTTTTCTCCCACATTTTTCTTTGTTGGTACTGAAGACTCACCTGAATACATCAAAATTCTGCATAATCATTCATCTCCTTTAAGTTGATATAAATAAATAAAAAGTTTCCATATAGATTGTGTTGAGAATAGTATAATATGATCACTCATGTTGTGTTAGATTAGATTCTATTCTGTGCTTTTTAGTATCCGGGGAATTTACAGGCCAAGAGTTCATACAAGAGCTATTTTTATTTCCCTTACTTAAAAAAAAAAAATCATAATTTTTATTTCTAAGTTATATTATTCAAATGAGCTGAAAAGCCATCTTCTGATCTGCTGACATAAAGTGCTGAAAGAACAGTAATTACAGTAATGCTGCAGTTTTCAAAGGGGAATTCTAAGGAATAAAACACTTCCTGGTGTTCTGTACTAGAACAATAATCAGAAACAGGGTTGTGTGATGAACTGATTAAAGTCAATTATTGCCCAATATCAATACAGTGTTTTATTTAATTACATCCAAGCAATTTGACAACAATTATATTTGTTTATTTATTTCTCCATTAAATAAAAACTTATTTTTGCATCATCACATGTAATAATACTGTATGCGCTGTCTGCCAAACGAGTTAGTTCACTTACGGCATGTTACTATAATGTCATGTTACAGCTTTAAGGTCCTATATTGACATATATCTTTAAATGAACACAAGTTCCCCCAAAATAAGCATGTGTGTTAATTCCGCAATTAAAATACTTCTCAAATAATGCATTTTTTATACTCTGCAGTGTCTATTTAAAAACTGTTATTTCTGAGCCATGGGCTCCTGAGAACAGCAGAGCTGGGCAACAAGCTGGGCCGGTTATATGAGGTTACATTGGGGGGGGGGGGGGGGGGAAACGAGCATTTTTAAACCCTGGTCAAAACAGGAAAGGAAAAAGGCCAAAAAAAAGTTTTTTTTTTTTTTCCCCTCACATTTTTGTTTGTCCACATATACTGCAGATGAACAATGTCTAAAATGCCTAAAAAGTGTTAGTTTTTTTGTGAATGGATAATATGTAGCCCTTAAAACATTTTACTTTTTAAAACTTTTTTTAGAGCATTTTAATGCATTTTCTATTCCTTCTTGATGCTGACTTTGATACTGTCTCGTATACTATCCATCTTAATCGACTTATCTCTATCAGCATTTCTAACACCCCCCTTGACTGGTTTAAATCTTATCTATCAGGGCGCACACAGTTCAGACAATTACACTCTTTTCGTTCTGAATCTTCACCTGTTAACATTGGAGTTCCGCAGGGTTCTGTCCTAGGTCCTCTTCTCTTTATCACCTACCTTCTTCCACTAGGCAACATCTTTAGAAAATATGGCATTCTCTTCCACTGTTATGCGGATGACACCCAACTCTATTACTGTAGCAAACCTAATGCTACCCTCCCACCTTCCTCTCTTCTCAACTGCTTTAATGAACTCAAATCCTGGTTCTCGTCCAATTGCCTTAAATTAAACAGTGAGAAAACTGAATTTCTCTTAATTGGCACGAAGTCCACTCTCTCTAAAAAAATTTTCAGCTAACTTGAAAAGTGTCATTTCTGCAAACTCATTAATGCCAAAAAGTTCTGAAAAGGGCTATTAATTTGACCTAATTGCATTTAACAGTACTTAATGTGTTTAAGTACTTTGAGCATTAGGGTTTACAGTGTACCAGAATATGGGAATTATTAAGGTTTTAATGGAAATGGATGTCTCCTTACAGAAAGCCTGTTGATACATCACCATGATCCTGGTCTACCGAAAAAAGGATAACACTGTAGAGTATATTTAAAGCTTGCATGCTGCACTCCACTGTATGACGAGGATAAGAGAGCCGGAGAGAGACGCATCCGAAATGAGACAACAATGGAGCATTTTCATCACCGCAGCGCCTTTTTTCAGGTCTGACACACGAGACGGCAGACTAGATGCGACACTGTGGGAGATAATTACACGTTAATTGTGACTTATGCACAATAGTCACACGAGCTAGAAGACTCGAACACTGAAACTCATTCAGCACTAAGATCACACTGGAAGATCTAGTCACTAGGTGGCTCTTGAGCGAGATATAAACTCGTCTGACCTTTTTGTGGTGTTGCTTAAGATTTACTGTCTAACATGTGTGGCCTCAAATCCGGTCTAGTCCTGAGACTCATCTTTGCTCCGGTGTAGATTTGTACCTATGACACATTCCACGCTGTTGTTCACAAACTCTTCCCTTAGATTCATCCAGTCTAGTTATTTCTCCGCAACTATAACCTCCGGCCCGCTCATCAGTGGAGATCCGGATCTCTACAAACTGCGATGAATTGAATTATCAGACACTCCATTGACGTGCGAGACAATAAGAGCAGACGTCCAACATGTGACGTGATAGACAGCAGACCGACCGTGACTTAATCTCACGACATCTCGTCACTCAAGGGTATAAAGGAACGCAGATGTAACTTTGTACTCAGGACAATGGAGTTAAAAGAAAAACATCCTTGGTGAACAGCCGTGCTGGTTGATATGAGAATATAATATTCAAATGTTTCATCGCCACTTTGTAGATTGAATCGTTCCCTGACTTCGTTCCAAATTATTGTAATAAGATTTAAATGTTCAAATGCTTATCCAGGTCATTTTCATGAGTACGGTGGTGAATTGCTTAGCACTGTCGCCTTGCACCTCCAGTGTCTGGGTACAATTCCCGGCCAGTCTCGATTCCTGCCTCTGTGTGCATGGAGATGGCATGGAGATGGCATGGAGATGGCGGGAGGAAATCCCCCTGCTTGGTGGATTTCCTCCCGCAGTCCAAAGTCATGCAGATTAGGCTAATTGCCGTTCCCAAGTTGCCCATCGTGCGTGTTTCCTGAATATTAAATCCTTTTTTTTGGAGCAGGGCTTCTATACTTTTTTTTTTTATTTCAATAAAATTAATAATTATCTTTTTAAGCGGTTCATGAGATCTCTAGATATAATTTCATCGAATCATAGAAAGTTGGGGAACATCTTTTCCGGGTTTCTGTTATGTCCGACTTTATACAGAGCATCCTGTACAGACCTGGGGATATAATGTAGGACCTGAGTAACAGGGACCCTACATGTTCCATGCTCACATTACTGTATGTGCCATGTGCCATGTGAATCTGGGGTCCATCCAGATTAGCTAGCATGATAATTATAAACTAGTAATATTAGCTGTGGTGGCAGGGTGACGTTGTGGCCTCGCACCTTCTGGGTCTGTGTGCATGGAGTATATGTTCTCCCCATGTTTGGTGGGTTTCCTCCATGTACTCTGGTTTCCTCCAACAGTCCAAAGACATGCAGATTAGGATAATTCCCGTTGCCAAATTTGCCCAGAGTGTGTGAATGCACATGAGAACGTTGACCACGATTGTAAAATGGGAATAAATACAATGGTCACGATTGGCCTCCACGATCCCTAGTTGGACTACAGAGGTTCCGAGATGGATAGATGGAATATTATCTGTAACCTACATTTTAAAACATAACTGTTTTAACGTTTTTGCTCGTTAGGAAATCAGATCATATGATACTGAATTTTGTCACTCAGTTGACTTTAGGCAATTGGATTTACAAGATCTTAGGTTGGCCATGAAGCAGCAAATGATGTAATGAAGTCAAATTCCTTTTCCAAGAGCTGACACAGTGATACACATGTTTTGTCATAATTTGTTCCCATGGCAACATGACAACACTGTTGCAGCTGTACAGAAAGGGGTGTGTTTGACAGGACATGGACTTTCCAAACACGCAAAGAATTTACAGTATGTGATGTAATTGAACAAATTGGCATTTTATTGCAGAGCCAGAGACCTGCTTTCAGTCTCAGCAGAAAAATGCAACATAAAAACATAAATTTTTCTGAATGATTCAGATAAAAACGACAAAAGTGTTTGAATAGAAGTGGATAGCATTGTTGTTATTCTTTATTGCAAGCCACACAGGAATCGCACATCATGGTGAGCCGCAATGCTGCATAGTTTAACTTTTTTGTAGTGGAAGATATACAGTATAGTCATGACTTGTATAGGGTTTGTATGTTGGTGATTACATTGCTGAGTCTGAATGTAAAAATAAATCCCTGCATAATTTGAGGTTATCCAAACCAACATGTACCTTATTTAAGGATGAGTCGACCTGAAATAATGTTCAGCACAGTCGCCTTGCACCTCCAGGGTCCGGGTTCGATTTCTGAGTCGGGGTCCGTGTTCGTGGAGTTTGCTTGTTCTCCCTGTCCTTGGTGAGTTTCCTTCCACAGTCTAATGACATGCAGATTAGGCTTCCCAATGTGCCCAAAGTGTGTGTATGTATGTGTGCCCCATCCAGGGTGTACCACGCCTTGTGCCCAAAGTCTCCTGGGATAGGCTCAGGGCCCCCCACGACCCTGTATATGGGACAAACTGGTAAAGACTGTGAGTGAGTGAAAGACCTATCTGTTCTTTGTATTTTGTCTCCCTCTGCTGGTGGAACATAAAAGTTTCACTTTAAACTCAGGACCTCATCAGGTAGCAATGCCACCTCATATTTTAGGTTGGGGGGGTGGGGGGATGCTCACAATGATGCACAATAAAATGATGATGCACAATAAAATTGGCTTTGGTATATGCATGGTGGTTTCCTATGTCTTCTTCTTTGTTGTTGAAATCCAGTGGGGTACATTACCGTCAACTGTAGGTCTTAATCCTACAGTATTTTCTACAATCGTAATCCTGCTTCTCCCCTATGATTTCAGGATGAGTTCCAGATCCACCATGATTCCGAGGAAAGATACCACCGTGCTTATTTGGACTACAAAGGTTCCACTGGTTCTGCAATACACTCTATTTAGCAGACCTTTTAAACAGGTATACGCTTGTGCGATGATGATGATGATGATGAAGTGTTCTAGCCAGATATGTCACAATATGACATGAACAAGAATAAACATATGTTTTTTAAAAAGTGAATGGAAAATAATACATCCTTGGCATAATTTCATATAATTGCTGTTTAGTTGTTTTCAAGTTACACAACTGCAGGACAAACTTTAGGTGAGGAAAAGACGATGCATCACGTTAATTCCATGTACAATCCTGGAGTTTATATAGAACTTATATATATATATATATATATATATATATATATATAAGTTCTATAAAACATCAGGAGAAAGTTATTTCCATAAATTTTAGTAATGTGTAAGGTGCATGAGTATGCTTACTGTACTGTACATTAGCGATTCATATAAAGTACCTCAGTGGTGTTAAATTATTGATTCTGATTGGTCAAAAGGCTGACTGTGCATTTGTTCTAATACATTATAATTTTTACCATGCATGGGACAGCTAATGCGCTGCATAAAAAAATTCTGAAAAACTGAGTAACTGTTGTGAGAAATGTGGCGAGGTTAAGGATGCTTCTTTATGGATTTGGGGAAGGAGTCTCCGTTACCAGCGCTTTGTAACAGTTAAAGGCAAATCTGTAACTTTAACGTTTTCCGACATGGAAAAGTCTTCAGTCTGATCTCTTATTAAAAGAGGAACTGGTGAAAGAACGACTGTTTATAACTGTTTATGAAGGACTGTTAATAACTGCTTTTATAACAACTTTTCCCATGGATGTTCCATGACAATAATCATTAATCTAAAGGGATAAATAAAGCATGACATCTTTGTTAAACAACTTAATAGAAACTTAATCAAGGGCAAACTGCGGTGGTATAAAAGGAATAAAACCACAATATAATACATTTTAGGATGGTAACAATGGCTCCACTTCAGGTAGACACACATGACTCCAGCACACTCTTGATTATTTTTCTATAATAGCACACCACTAGCATATCAGACTTTCTCCATTTATACAATTCGATCTCATTGTTCAGTGTTCCCAGTATTCAGGGTTACCATACTGTAGCTCTCTGTACACAGATGGCGAGAACAATTGCTTGATTTGTCCAAAGTTTCACTCCTGAAGACAGCCAGCTCCAGTTTTATGTCCTCACTAGCCGTTTAGAGTCTCTCACCCCCCGGTTGTTACAGTATATCCGTCATGTATTATTGAGCATCATCTCGTCTTGTCCTGAACCATCCGTGTCTTTAAACTCCGCCTCCCCCATGGAGTCTGGGGGCGTGTCCAGTATAAAGTCTGTCCTCGTTCCAAAAACTTTGTCTTGCAGCTCGGTGATGTCATGCCGGATATCCGCCACCATCAGTAGGAGGAAGTCGAAAGATCCTGGAGGTCCCTGAAGCGGAGATGGACAGGAAGGTCGCAAGAAAGAATATATGAAAAATAACATTGTATTGACATACAAGACTGTGCAAAGGTAAATGAGGTCGCTGCTAAGATTGTTTCATAAAGCCTGTCACAGTAAAACATTTTTTTCTTATTTCTTTTATTTAATATACATCATTTTATTTAAATTTATATGAAGAAATAAGATGGTGCTCAAGACATTTCAAAAGTACTGAGGACCACTTCATTTATTTATTCTTTTCCCATTTGCTGCAACAGCATCATATTCACTTCCTGTTTAATTTACAGCCATCGGATCCACAGCAATGTAATTTTTTCACATAGGACCAAGTAGGTTTGAACAGCGTTTTTCCCTTAATAAATAAAATCACCATTTAAAAATTGCATTTTGTATTTACTCATATTATCGTATATTATTGATCTGAACTAAAAAAATAATCTGAAAACGGAAAATCCATGGCACTGTATATATAGTTTCAATATTTTTTTTTAATAACATTTGACGTATTATTTGTATAGCTGTAAATTCATTTATATACACTCACCTAAAGGTTTATTAGGAACACCATACAAATATGGTGTTTGACCCCCTTTCGCCTTCAGAACTGCCTTAATTCTACGTGGCATTGATTCAACAAGGTTAGAAACGTTGGCCCATATTGATAGCACAGCATCTTGCAGTTGATGGAGATTTGTGGGATGCACATCCAGGGCACGAAGCTCCCGTTCCACCACATCCCAAAGATGCTCTATTGGGTTGAGATCTGGTGACTGTGGGGGCCATTTTAGTACAGTGAGCCCATTGTCATGT